>OZ010571.1:145518375-145525875 GCA_963932145.1 Acanthosepion lycidas | reverse complement strand
TATATTTATATATATATATATATATATATTTATATATATATTTATATATATATATATATATATATTATATATATATATATATATATATATATATTTATATATTTATATATATATATATATATATATATATATATATATATATATATATATATATATATGTATATATGTATAAAACATATTTCCAAAAGAAAACCTCACCATGCTGAAGTGGAGGCAAGGGGGACCGGTCTAAAGAAAGCAACCTTTTCGTTAAGCTGCTATAAACGAACTGATTTTCACATCCGCCATCATCAGTGGGTGGAGTAACGTCACTAAACGGCTAGATAAGCAGCTACTAAGGGAGAAAACTCCTACTGTATAACCACCCCAGTGTTTCAACGATCTCCCGAAAGAGTTTCCCGCAGTCAATCAGCAGCTCTGTATGGTATAATCCCGTAGGTAGACTAGCTAGAAAATTTCACATTGCTCATCCGGCCTTTGCGCGAATAGATCATGTGTATGTGTAAATGAAATGATTTCAGTTCCAATGGCAGTGGAAAGTGCTGTGGAGGAATATCTTTTAGGACATATATCTTTTGCAATTTTCCTTGTAGTATTCTACGCAGAGCTATCGCTGTAGACCAGAACATCGGGAAACACCCGTCGATTTCTTGATGTTTCTAAAATTTGAACCTCTGATTGTGATTTTGTTCTGACTAGAGTGGCCTTTTTTACGGTCACAGAGAAAGATCTCCAGTTCTAATAAACTGTTTCTCTGCAGCTTGTGCTAAATTTAGGCTTCCAAACAATGTTAAAAATAAAGTAGATATGCGCCAACCAATTCTTGGAAATATTTGACGTCACTATCAATCTACTTCAAGGATAATTATTTGGAATTCGTAGGAAATTTTATTTACCTTGGCAGCGCGTTAATCAGAAGAAACATCCTTGAGGTCTGCAGGTTTTAAGAGGTTTGTGATGGATATAATAAGCTGAAAAAACAGGATATTTTCTCAATCAGATATCGGTGCACCTGCTACGGTCAGTGTTTACCGACCATATTTTGTCATCTTGTTTGTGTTGTCCCGAGTCTTTGGCTTAGTGGATAAACAACGTCTGGGTCGTTACAATAAATAAGAATGATTAAGTCAGACAAAAATATTGTGGAGATCAAGAATATTCGATGCCATCGTAGTGCAACTTGCAACAATTTCAAGCAACATTTTCCTAATTGTGTTGTATAGATTTAGATGATCTGGTTACTTAGAACGCTAAGCAGAAATTCTATTTAAAAAACAAGCACAGTATGTGAACAGACAAAATCCAAGAATCCACGGCACACGCAGTAGAAATACTAGAAAGATTGTATCAATGCCCCAATTTAGAAGGGTAACAGAGAGACCGGCCATTGAGAACATCTAGCTTTGAAATGGTCTAATTGGAAGGCATGACTGAAGACTGGTATTAAAGATTTGGGGAAAGGGATGATTAAATACGCAGAGCTAAAACGGGATGCTTAATAAATAGAGAAGTTAAGATCCCTACCAGAAAATAGTACTAAAAAGATACTCAGCCGTGAATAATGTGGATGCCATTTAAAGGCTGGACTGGATACACAGAAGAGTCGTCACAACAAAATGATATATCCCTATAATGTCCATCCAGAGTATCCAACCAATCTATACAACAAAGCTTTGTGGTAAGTAAATGGAATGACCCAGCATTAAAAACACAGCACCATGATACGAAGCCTGTAAGGGTTAAACTTGCAAAAATTTTGGACCAATCTACTGAATAGTAAACTGATACATATTCAGCGTCATGGGAATCAATAGTAATGTCATGGAAGCGCTTGTATTCGTACAGTAGTTCACTTCCCTTCCCCACACATATATATATATATATATATATATATATATATATATATATATATATATATATATATATATATATATATATAGAAAAACATACCACTTTAAGGTTCCATTATAATGATATATTACACCAGAGCCCTTTTAAAGGACGCCAGATCATCAGATAGCACTTCCAAAAAATGAAACAAAAATCAGAAAAAAAAGAAAAGTTTTTTCGTTTCATTTTTTGGAAGTGCTATCTGATAAACCGGCGTCCTTTAAAAGGGCTCTGGTGAAATAAATTATTATAATGGAACCTTAAAGTGGTCTGTTTTAGCTCTGGATTTACATTGAGCTCTCAGGATTTCATCCTCCTTTGGACTACCCATACGGATTACCAAGTTTTTCATATATATATATATATATATATATATATATATATATATATATATATTGAAGCATCTTTTATTGAATAATCTACACAAATTATGTGACTTTTATTTAATGCCCTCAAAATCATAGCTTAATTTCTTAGTGCTTTGGTGCTTAGTGCATCGTCTTAGTTATTTCTTTTATTTTTCAAGTACTTGGAATCTGATCCAGGATCACTTCAGGGGAAAATGCTAAGATAAAATTTAGTGTAATTGATAGTTATGAATTTTTTTGTAAACGCGCATGAAAACACTCTGTTGTAGTCAACTTACGTTAAGAATATGTAAGGGAGGTAATTTAGTTTAATTTACTTTTTATTTTTAATAATTTAAAAATAATTAACCTGCAACTTTTTCGAAAGAGCTTTTTTACATATCGGGACGAGACGCATGTGTGGCGCATGGGTCGAAGGCAGCCGGTCGTTTTCGTCTCGCGTAGTTCGGAGTTCCCTCGATGCATTTATATCATTTTAAAAACATTGTTGTTATGCTCATAATTAATTCTATTTAGTGTTGGTCTCATTTATTTATATATATATATATATATATATATATATATATATATATATATATATATATACATATATATATATATTCGTGGTGGAGTATACTTGAATTGTCAATTAACATTTCTCTAAAACGTGAATGTTTACAGAACTTGAATCCGACATGTGTAAAGTAAGCCTTCCTGATAGTGTCGTCGTCGGGAAACCAACATATATATTTACGTTTTCATCTCCCAAAGGACATTTAAATTGATATACAATGATGGTCTTTTGCAAAAGATTAATTGACAGAGAAGAGTTATTGCGGAAGTTTACGATAGTTTTATTAAATTTAGTTTAGTATATAATTAATTTTATCTTTTTACTGGGATCATGGGGGGATATGTTAGTACTTATAAGAATTTTAGGTTTTTTCATCTTGTTTGTACTATATTTTTATTGGATAAATTGTTTTGCATAGATGAAGTTATGGACTTATTATGTAGTATTATGTGTTTTTTATCTAGTTTATTGTTGGTAATAACGTTTTTTTTGAGGTTGTATATGTTGCATCGCTTATTCTATATATATATATATATATATATATATATATATATATATATATTATAATTTTTACATACAAAAACGACTTACTCACTACAAATATGCATTCTTGTTTCGATGCGCATGCATCTCATCTGCTGAGAACCAAAAATGGTTATGCTTAGTTGTTTTGTCCTCATGTAAAAAGTATAATAAATAATTGCTGATCTAATCTTGGTATTGAGCCCTCTTTGAATTAATGTTCTGAACGTTATAATTTATATTACTTTCGTTCTCAATACATTCGGATATATATATATATATATATACACACACCCACACACCCACTCATATATATATATATATATATATATATATATATATATATATATATAAGGCAGAGAAAAGCTTATCAAACCAAATGTGACATTTGTATATATGCACTCATAAACTTTAGCAAAAAAATCTTTATATTCCTCGTATATGCGTACACATTTTTCTTTTCGTTTATAAATGTCTGCAATTTTAAAAGCCAGTAAATATTTTTACATACATATCACAGTTTTCATGTTTAAATCGAAAGTAAAGGAAATTAGAATTACCATAAATATGCGTACATATGTTGTGGAATCTTCGGAAATTATTGTACTGACATGCGCTCTCAATTTCTTTCTACCTTTCGGTGTATAGAGTTGTCTTTTCGAAAGCGCGTACTGACGTACCTAAAAATTGCATATCTATCGATCTGAGTAATATCTATCTATTGGTGTCTATATGTGCGCTTATGCATGTGTAGCAGTGTATCTATTTACAATAAAACAATAATGCAATGTTTCTTTATGGGAACACACTGTAATTTAAAGATCTTCCCAATACGAAAATACAGTTCGGGATGTTAGGCACTTTTAAATGCATTATCAGTTGCTTTAAGACAAAGGACAAATAAAGATCCTGATATATATATATATATATATATATATATATATATATATATATATATATATATATATTATTATTATTATTATTATTATTATTATTGTTATTATTAAAAAGAGAATTCTCCGTCTTCACAAGTGGATTTACGAACACTACGGGATTCAAATTTCCAGATCCCCTCTGTTTAATAATAAATCGAAAAAAAGCACACCCAGAGTACATAGTCAATTATCAAAATATCTATTTTACTGCTTTTCTTCTGAATAGAATTGATTTTTGCTATATTTCATTTTATTTATGGAAATATTATATTAATGCATTTTCCGACATTTCAAATCTACATTACCTTCCCGAATTTAAATGGAATCCTTAGGAGCAATTTATGCAATTGTTCCAGCATTTGAAACAAAAAGAAAGCATAACTCATAGTTGACGAGCTGAGTTCAAAATACAGCGTGGGTGGATATTATTTCATGCTACAAGTAAAGGGTATTCCAGTAACTTGGACCGATTTTAAATGTGAATTAAGTTTACGCCTCTAATGATTTTCTTCCCTTGTCTTGCAGATTTAACAACTTAAGTCTTTGACAATTTCAACCATGGCAAATTTAACCATCAAACAACGTGTTAAAGTTATCGAAGCCTATTACGAAAAAGGACTTTCAAACAGAAATGAAATGAGAAGTTCCCAAATCGCATCATCTCTCAGAACCGCGGAGTAGGTTGACCGCCACGATCGTGCTACTTGACGATTTCTTATTTGAGGGCATCTCATGAGCAAGGTCTATGCCAAAAAACCAACAACAATTCAACAGCTGACGGATGAGTTAATGAGGCATATTGGTGAGATCTAGGAGCAACTATGGATAGACGTCATCAAAAATTTTGACCATCGAGTGGAGATGTGCCGCCGAAGACTTTGCGGACATTTGTGCGATATTATTTTCACGCATAATTGCCATGACTTAAATAACATAATCCAATAAGGACATAAATAAATTTTCACCAATAACATTTATTTACTGCTGAATGAAACACCCTTATATATAATCCGACTTAATGAAACACCCTTTATAAGATGTTCATAAGAGAAAATGGCAATGAAAATGAAAATAGATTTTTTCTTATAAGGAGACAATCGGCATTCATTTACCGAACAGTTAGTTCTACGGTCGTTTGAAATTTACAAAATCCTTTTTCAGGAAAATAGTTTTCTGAAATCTACTAATTGTTATCGAACTTTCTAGTATTTATAATATTTTTTTGCCTAACTATATGTTCAAAGTTGAGCTGAACGTCAACAACTTAACTATATCATTATTTTCTCGTGTAGTTAAATGTGACATCCATTTTAATTGTTGCCGCTTCTGAAAGTCTTCAATTGATGAGATTTCGGCTATTCGTTACAATTTTGTTGCTTGTGATTCTATTAGCACCAGTCGACGCGGTTTGAAGAGGAGTGGTTAAGATCAACAATCTTTATTCAAAATTATCTTTTTTTTTATTTGATAAGTCCGCTGTATAATGATGACAGTTTAGATATTTTCAAACAGGTTTGGGGACATGCATGTCATCCATGGGAAAATCTCGATACGACGAGCCCATTTAAGAATATGACTCAAGATATTTGTTTAAAGTTTCCGTCTTGTAGAAAGTGTTATGCGAAACTACACTTAGCGCAGTCTATTCTCTGATAAATTTTCCTATCTGTTTTTCAATAATTTTGTGCCAAAGAGAGATTACAATAACAGAACCGTCCTGAATATGATGATAAACTACATCAGCTTACGGGGTAAGACGATAAACTACGTCCAACAGCAAAACCTCTGATCAGGTTGTTTTGAGGAGCGTGTAACCATCTTTTAATTACTGGTGTTCCCAGGTCCATGCTGACCAATTGTGGTAGCATCTGTTAGGGTCCCAACTATGGTTAAATAGTTAACCACCAAACTGTAGTTAAAACACTAAGAAATTGAAAACATATGTTTTAATACCAGAAATAACGTAAAAAATTATTACCAGCAATCAATTTTTGAAAAAGAAAAAAAATTGAAAACAATATTACCAGCAATAGAGTTTTGAAGATTATTACCAACAATACATTAAAAAAAAAAAACAACATATTACCAACAATACATTTTTGAAAAAGAAAGAAATTGAAAACAATATTACCAGCAATAGATTTGTGAAGAAAATATTAACAGAAGTAGAGTTTTTGTAGGAAGAAATATTATCAGCAATATATTCTTGAAAATATATTACCAGCAATAAAAATTTTGTCGGCATTAAATAACCCATTGACGTTGATATGCCGTAAAATAAACCAAACCAAACAATAAAAAAACATGAGTTAAGAAGAGAGAATATAGCAACTGAGATTGTGTTTAAAGTTTTGAGGATCAAAGTTGACTTAGAAGCAATAAGCGAGAAGTGAGTCTGAAGAAAATCTTAGCGTTAACGTTATGGTTCCATCTAAACATTTCAAATGTAACATGATGAGACCTTACCGCCCATTTAGTACTGCGCTTAAATTTATAAAGTATAGGTATGATAGAGGAAAGTAATATATATTTTGAATGAGACAGAGGCCTAAAGGCGGATTGGGGAAAGCTGGTCATTAATCTGTCTTATCTTAAACTTAGTGAGCCACGATTACTGACCCAATCATAACCACAGTATTCCTTACACCAATTCAAGAAATTCTTACTTACCATTCCTATTACAACCACCATAATGTCTCAAGTTACTTTGATAGAGGAGAGTTCATCAGAAAAAAAATTACCAGGAAAATATTTATAGAAAAGGTACAGAGAAGCTTTATTGTGGAGGTGGGAAATTGACTGAACCCGTGATGCCTGGTCAGGACTAAAAAAAATTAGTGACTTGTTTTTGGATTTTATCAAGAAGCAATAAATACATAGCAGAATCAACAGACTAGAGGTGACAATTATATTCAAAGCATGGATGAAAGGTAGATTTATAAATATATAAGATACATTGCTACGTCCCCTGCATAACATTTGTTGATAATTGATAAGTGGTAAGAAGTTTTATTTGAGTACGATCATAGTGATTGTATATAAGTGAAATCTCATATTCCCATTGAACAACATCGATAAAGAAGTATTAGGCGGAGAGATCCCAAATATATAATAGCCTCATAGTCTCATTATGGTGCCTTTCTGTTAAAATAATCCAAACCGGAATTTACATAATGTGCAGGAAAATATTTCCTATTGTATTAAATATAGTAAATAATGTAGTGGAGAACAA
>OZ010571.1:145508375-145515875 GCA_963932145.1 Acanthosepion lycidas | reverse complement strand
AGTTCCGATTGCAATCCTTGCCTTACGAAATGCAATAATTCACCTCATATTCTCTCTTCCATTGCATGTTTTCTCCAAAAATCTCACGACATTTGATTGGCAGATTCATTCAGTAGCTACGCTGCTTATCTTTCTGTTTCTCTCAGAAGTGATATGGCGACTAAAAATATAACCTAGGCATTATTGTTGATAGTAATAGTAATAAGAGCTGTTTCCTTATATGGAAATATTTTACATTCGTTGATGTGCGGCTCTCGCTTGAAATTCTAAAAATAATTCGACCCAATTATAATTTTTTCAAGAAAATATGTTTCTCCAATCCAATAAATGTTATTGCTCTTCCCAGCATTGATGAGGCCTTCCTTCATAACATTTTATTCAAAGTCGTGCTGAAAGTCAATATCTTGCTTATTACGTCATCTTCTCTTCAGATTTCAGGTGTTAGCCATTTTAATTGTTGCTTTTGTTGAACTTTCTCAAGTTTCATTCTGGATGCGTGCAGCGCATAACTAATGTATTAGGTTGGTGCAAAAATAATGACGTAATAATGTCATTTTTTCACGTATTTTTAACGACAAAAACGACATTATTACGTCATTATTTTTGTACCACCCTAATACAAGGAAACATTTGTAGAATTTCGTTACATTTTGTATGCGAACTATTCTCTTTAAAACTTTCCCGTCTGTATATATAGAATCATATATAGAATAATATATAGATACACGTAGAAACCAATGAGTTAGGGGAAAACTTTGTTTTTAGTAGAAATTTGATGGAGATATTTTCGGGAGATTAGGGAATGTTTTTGGAAAGCCCGCCCTTGTTGTAATCACAGTAGGGGGATACACCAGTTGAATTATTTACAATTTTAGAGACAAAGAATAAACCAGAGTTTATTGAAATTCCTTACGTTTGTAGGGGATGCTTGGTTGTGTAATGGATAGCGGTTCTGAATGAGAAATCGGACAGGCGAGATGGAATTTCAGTCGAGGTCGTTATATTCATATTTATAAATATGGCGTAGGTAAGAATTCATCACTTCACCCCCATCTATAAGTATATACATGAAAGAACAACCCAGAAGGAAAACTGAGCTATGTTGAGGAACAGATTTCACATAATGTGAAATTGTGTTATTGTATTTTGCCAATTTTAAATTTAGTTTTTGTATATATAAATAAATAAAAAAAAAAAAATTATTGATTTTGTGAAGAAAGGAGTCTTAAGTCTGAGGTTTAAAATGTCGGTATGTTTGTGTTAATTTTGGTGTGTTTTTTTTTTTTTTTTGTGATTCCCCTATTTATCTGATCGTTGTTAAAGAACTAAGTCTCGTATTCGTAATTTAAATTTTTAATTCAAATTATTTCTTGATTGTATTTTCAAGTGGAAATAATAGATAAATACAATGATCAATTACTTTATATTATACTCAAATGATTGCAGTTTAAGAAAAGTATCAGAATATTTTATAACTTTTATAGTAATTTCAAATGGTATGCTAAATATTACTTAAGCGCGATAAGATCTGATATGTAAAAAATGAAATTTGAAACAAAATATGTTTAATAAGTGTATACTATTCATTTGTTATGTTATTCATTTATAGTTTTAATAAAGTACACAAACACACACTTATGTATGTGCGTCTATGTGTGTGCCTGTATGGTGAAATTGACACTGGTGGTAAATTTAAATTTTGAACTAGTGGTGGCCTTTTGATACATCAGTGGTTTAAAATTGAAACACTTTTTAAACTAGTATCATTCCTCATCAGATGTTTTCTGATTATATTACATTTGTGACAATATCCCTATATGAAGCCCAAGAAATTTTCCACTGGTTCTCTGTTGAAAGCAAAGGTTTGGCCTTATCATTAGCATAAAAATAACGGACGTAATCCATAATTAGGGTGTCAGACAGCCACCATCATCAATTTCCAGACATCCTATGAAGGTTGATGGGAAGAACTCAGGTTACTTGAAATGAAGCACTTGAGGAAGAAAAAACAAATCGGACTGCAAAAGCTAAAAATGCATTAGGTGTAGAAAAAAATGGTGATGAGAGAGTGGGGGGTCAAAAAGTGCAGTGCTCGCGGGCAGGCCACCTATTTTTTTTTCTTCGTCTTCTTCGATCGCCTCAAAGAAATGGATTACGTGGCTCCCTTTCTCAGCCGTCATAGGCAGTTGTGAAAGAGACACCAGCTCAGTCGCGCCTACTTCGACTTTCTCTTTGTCCGTCTGTCAATCCATACGTCCAAATCTATTGCACACTGTCCGCCGAATGACTTCGATTCCTAAGGCTGCTGGCACCCCACTTTTTATGCTACGGCCAAAATTTGCATGTGTGCAAATATCGTCTCGTTTTGGACGAGATCGGCGCACATAAATTGCGTCTTCAATAGCGGCCATATTTCTATTTATTATCACTTTGCAGGCAAGACACGTTCACGCTCGTTTCGAATTCTGAGGTAAGCCATGTAGGGACGTTTCGCCACCGCTTATGGTATGACAGACGTGTCCCAAAATATGGATACCAAAATACTGCTTTATAGAGCGGCCTTTTTGACCACACAGTTGTATCGCTCAGGATCGGGGACCCTATATAAATTCCATATGAATCCGCCTGATGTCTTCCACAAAAGATGGCTATACATTTGACGATAGGGTATCCAATGCCAATCTTCTCAAAAAATGCAACATTGGTGGAATTGAGACTTTCCTGATACAGTGATAACATCGCAGGGCGGCTCATATTGTAATGCTGAGTGATGACAAAATAACTAAGGTCCACTGGTATCGTCAGCTTGAGGTGGACAAAATAATGTTGCATAACCGTAGCTCAGATATAAAGACAAGTAAAAGAGTAAGCTCTCGGCTCTCAATTCAGAAATTTTGAAATCAGTCATATTGACCAACTGAATAACGAAATACAAAGACAACGGCGAAAATTGTCAGCAATGGTTCCTGTCGATATGGCCAAAAAATTCTTGCTGTTGCACAATAAGTGGACTTACATGCCGGACTGCAGTGTTATATAAGACACAAGAATAAAACGTAATGAAGTTGTGGAAATCGATGGTATCCCCAGTCTCGCACACACACACACATATATATATATATATATATATATATATATATATATCCAAGTTTAAGCTAGGCTAAATGCCTAAACAATATATTTTAAAAATTCTCAATACAGACTAGAGCTTAATAATAATAATAATAATAATAATAATAATAATAATACTTATTCACCACCCCCACCTGAAGAAGAAAATACAGTGCAAAAACATGTTTGCATTTATGTAGTGGTATATAACAAGTTTATGTTATATTTGTTAATAAATATCATTATTATTATTATTATTATTATTATTATCATATATATATATATATATATATATATATATATATATTAGGTTGGTGCAAAAATAATGACGTAATAATGTCGTTTTTGACCTATTTTTTAACGTCAAAAAACGACATTATTACGTCATTATTTTTGCACCAGCCTAATATATATATATATATATATATATATATATATATATAGATAGATAGATAGATAGATAGATAGATAGATAGATAGAGAGAAAGAGAGAGTAGATAAATTGGTCAATAAAACAGAGTCAAAGGAATGCGTACCGATGAAATCATTACGAAAAACCTTTTATTAATATTAGCCATTTATTAATATTAACCTTTTTCTAAAAAGATTATGAAAAGGAAAACGTTTCGTATCGCTAAAGAAAGCTTCTACTCTAAACGCTCTAGATCTGATATTTACAAAATTAAGTATATTCAGCACATATCAAACCACTCACAATTTGGAGCAAGTTAATTAATTTTAATCCGATTTAGATCAAAGGAATATAATGGCTAGTTAACCACAGAGAATCTTTTTTATATGTGTCTAATACCATTCCCTATAACTCGGGCAGTGGTGGGCCATGGGCCGCCTTGTTAGAAAATTACACTGTCATCGTATAAAACTCCTGCCATGAAGGTCTAGACGTTTTTGTAAAATAAACATCCAGCTGACTGTTCTATGTTAGAATTCCATTTAATAGAGATGTATTATTGGAGAACAGTTATACTGACGCATATTCCCCAGATCATATTCTCTTGACTGTTGTTCCCCGGGATAACGATAAGCAATTACGCCTTTAGTTATTCCGAAATCAAGATTCATAGAACGAGTCGGCCTTTTTCTCTGCAACCTTCAATATCTATTCCAAATATTACGTACTCTTTGAAGAAATTTTAAGCGATTATTTTGCATGCTTATTTAAGCATGCTTGTAGTTAGCCAACATTATAACCAACATATACCGATAAGGTTCGTAAATTATGTCTTTACCTCGATTAAATCTATTTGCAATTCGTACCTTAGTGGTAATAATTTTAGTTCGTATTTGGCGGAAACCAAATCTTTCTGCATCTTGCAATTTGATTGCTCAATTCATCGTCGGTAGGTGTTCTGAATTCATCTCTTATAGCTACCAATTCTCTTGTCACCAGAAGTAAGTCTAGATACCCAACTATCCATTATGTTTTTAAAAAAAATCTTTGTTTCATTCTGCCTTAACAGAAAGGCTATCATGAAAAACTCATTTTTCTTGCACGTAGTTGCTTACATTTTCTCGCCCAAACTCCCATATCTCTTTATATACTTTGAACTTGAGAGGCAAACTTATTCTGTGGCAGTAGGTTTCCTTCTTGGCATGTGCTATCTGTCATAATATCTGAATTCAACCAGGTCAGGTAGATGTTGACATTTTTGAAAATGTCGATCAGAAAATGTAAAATATAAGTTGCTATTATTTTAAATAAATCTAATTAAACTAATCATAATCAAACTTATTCCATCTAAATGAACATACATATTTTGCAGGATTTTTTAAAATCTCCATATCATTATTCAGGATTCTCCAACAGCTTGCTCTCCTTTGACAAATATTGCAGTAGATTCTACCAATGACTTAATTCAACCGTCAGGCTTTTTTACTCGCTCAATTCATCGTCGGTAGGTGTGTGACAGAGAGAGTCTGGAAAACGCACACACACACACGTATATTTTACTAGTGAAATTGGAGTAGATTTGAACAGTGAAATTAGATCAGAGCATTTTTGTTTACTGATGGTGAAACCTGATCTAGGGCAGAAGTTGTACCCATTGAATCTGGGTCATCAGGGGACAATGGAAATGGACGAAATAGGTTTTATTGATTAAAACTTGGATGGGAACTGAGTAAGCAAGGAGGACCTTTAGAATTCACATAGTTTTGTTTGAAACAGCCAAAACTCCGTGACAATCACGTGCGAAGAAGTAGGGCCAAGGTTCAGTTGTAATCAGGCAGATTTTTCTATATAAACGCGGTGTTATTCTTAAAAAGAGGCAGACGGGAGAGTGAGACGGAAGAGGCAGACGGAAGAGAGAAACAGAAGAGAATAAGCCCGAGAAGAGTTGGGCTAGAGACAGTGGAAATTCGAGTTGGGGAATCAAGGAGAGAATGTGACGTCAGAGATTGGAACGAAGCGTCCGCCCACATGTACTGTTGATATAGGTATCGCTGCTTCTGCTACCACGAATATTACTACTACTGTTACTACTGCTAAGGAGGAACGCCACTATAAAATTTAAGCCGCACACAGAAAACTTATTCCCATTCGCAAGAGTCGTATATCGTTCTGAGACGATTTAACAAGTTAATCATAACACACTCTCTCTGTCCAGAATCCAGTGTATGCATTTTTACGTCAATTACTTTTCTGTAAACCGTTTCTTTTCTCTACTATTCTTTTCTGCTATATAAAAGATATTAACAATTCATCCATTGAATAGTTGTTTTCCAGCTTTCTGCAGATATTATTATTTCTTTGCTGCATTCTAAATTTCTTAGCGCAGACTCTTCAGCCGTGTCTACATCTTCAGTCGACCGTGAATGGAAGAACATCACTTTTGCTTTCTGGATCAAACGAAACACCACGTGGGCAAGAAGCAGGATTAAACCAGCGGACCGGTCGAATAATCTACGGATGCTCAGGGGACCTACGGCCACTCCCTTAAATTCAGTTAGGGCCGAGTAGAGACCTCAACCCAGAGAGTAAATATCGGATGTTGAGAGGCTGTGGCGAAAATGTTAGAGGTTTTCTTAATTCATCTCTTATAGCTATCAATTCTCTTCTCACCAGAAGTAAGCCTAGACACCCAACTCTCCATTATGGTTTTAAAAAAAACAAACTCTATGGATCATTCTGCCTTAATAGAAAGGCTATCATGAAAGACTCACATTTTTTCTTGTAGGTAGTTGCTTAAATTTTCCCGCCAACAAATCTGATCAGATGGCTACAATAGGAATAGGTTAGCTACGTTAAGAGTCATGCATACCTGGATACGAACGGCTAGTCATTATATATGGAAAAATGTATTAAACTCAATGGACAGTCTTATTTAATTACATTTTTCATTATTTTCCTATACATTATTTTCTGGAAGGAAATAATGAATAAACTGTCCAATTGTTGACCTTTGTTTCTTTTTGTTAGTGTTTCTCTGACACATTGGTTCATTGGTAAATATTATTTTTTTAATTTGTTATATTAGACTGGCATTTTTTTTATAATGTTACATTTTCAATAGGTGTGAGGCTGAGTGATTAGAGCGTTAGCGGTCGGAACATGATATACGGATTTGAATCAGTCTATTATCGATTAGTCAGAGTTGACTTCTTGGTATTAGGTTGGTGCAAAAAGAATGTCGTTTTATCACATAGTAACATGTGTGAGAAAACGACATTATTTTTGCACCAACCTAAAAATATCGGCCTGGAGTTGCGAAGTGCCTGAAAACATTATAACGAAAGCTTTCTTTTTTTTAGGAAAAGTGCGTAGGCGAAATTTTTCGGAAGTCACCGATGATTTTGGTAGTATGAAGTCAGAAACCCTCACCTAATGTGTATATATATATATATATATATATATATATATATATATATATATATATATATATATATATAATTTATTTAGCCTTGGTTGGAAATATATCTAGATATGTTGGCTCAATAAAAAAAAAAAACAACCATCTGCTAACAGCCTGTCATTGTATCTACTCTAAAGTTCAGTGATAGAATTTCTTTAATAGAAACATGATGGATCGTATGGAGTTGCAAGCGATCCGAGGTTTAAAAATGGAGCAACATTTAGATGCACTTCAAATTACGCTTGTTGTATGCATCAGAAGAAGCAATCCTCATTAAATACCGTTCTCCTTATGAGACGGCATTTAAAAATGTTAATAAATTATATAAAATGCGTATAAAAATATATTAAAACTGTTTAATGTACTGCTTTCCAGTACTGTTAAGATCTGTGAAAGCCTCTACACGAGACATATATATATATATATATATATATATATATAGTTCAGTAACGAAAATCAGGATGATGAAATTCTGAGAGTTCGATGTTAAGTCAGAGCGAATAATTTAATTTAAATA
>OZ010571.1:145453375-145505875 GCA_963932145.1 Acanthosepion lycidas | reverse complement strand
CCGATCAATTCATATCATGATTTAATTCCATTCATTATTATTAGCTTAAGCACTATTCGTTTTTTTATTCTTACGTTGCTACACGAAAATTCTCTGATCAGCGGAAGAACAAATGGCAACAAGTTACATGACCGTTTCAAAAATGACGATACTTCTGTATGTGTCTATATTTTTGAGATGAGGTATTATGTACATTATTTACATTATTCGGACTATTGTCCTCAACTTTGTCGCCATATTTATTAAAATTTTTCGGCCGTTGTACGCTCCGGTCTTCTTCAGGTGGTTGGAATGTCGAACTGAACGCTTTATTTCGCTCACTGGGGCAGACTGTTCTAGTTCCACGTGCCATGTCTAATGAATGTCCATTATCATTTATCACCTGTTAATTCCTAGTTCTCCAAAGCCTTAACCATGTATTGAACTCACACTTTTTAGATCCTGTCACTGCTTCTAATTAACGCCTTTATCCACTATGCCATGTGTTCTTGAGGACATCTGTGTATGGATTTCTCGGACTTATAAAACTAATGATTTCCGCAACAATTTTACCAATGCACACACTGCAATTTTTACTCTTATCATACGTCTATATTTCTGGGATGAGTTATTATGTAAACTATTTACATCATTCGGACTATTGTCCTCATCTTTGTCGCCATATTTATTACAACGTTTCGGCCGTTGTACGCTCCGGCCTTCTTCAGCTTGTTGGTATACTGAACACTGGATTTCTCACAAGACATGATACTCAGTATCTGTCTAAATTTATGAGATGAGGTATTATGTACACTATTTACATTATTCAGCCAATTGTCCTCATCTTTGTTGCCATATTTAGGACACATACCACAGTGGATAAAGGCGTTAGTTAGATCCAGTGGCATGACACAAAGAGTTTCAGTTCAATACATGGTTAATATGCACACACATATTGTGTTAAAATCAAATAGCCGACAAAAGGGAATATGCTAACATTTGGAGCTATGTTGGAATTGAAAAGTTACTTTGACATAATTGGGAATGATATTAAAATAATTCAGAACCTGTACTATTGGAAAATCTAGGAACATTATGCAATATAAAGCATACAAAAACAAACGCTATTCAGTAAATATACACAAAATGAAACGGGTATAAGACAAGGATGTGTCTTCTCACTAGCTTTACACAACTTATACAAGGAAACAATTCTGAGAAAATTAGAAATCATACCACGATTTGTTATTGGTGTCCACAATGTTAACAAACGTAAGATATTCAGATGGCAAATTGATATCAGGCCCGAAAAGAAAAATACAAGCTATCATACAGATGTTAAATGTGAAAGTGAGAAGAAAAGAACAAACTCCAATTGCAAGAAGACAGAATACATAGTTGTTTGCAAAAAGGAACAGCCTATCACACAAAGGACAAAATGGAGATAGTACAATAATTTAATTAACAGGAAATATGAAAAGTGCAACAACGAAATTCCAGCGCACATTTGGATAACGAAAATTTCCTTCCATGCAAGCAAAATATTATTCAATGGAGCTAGCCCGGACATTCATGAGTGCATCACACCAACCGTCACGGACCTGCATCAAGGTAGAAGGTCATTAAGGTGTCATAGTGTGTCATAACATAGCTGATCAATGTAGGTGAGTTGCTTGGCGAAGAACATGCCGGACTCGATGACTATGTTCCAGAGCTGTAGATCATTCGTGATTTCTCGTTTTATTCGCCATTAGTGTTCTGCAAATTGCATACTGCGTTCGTGTAAGATTCTAGAAATACCAGGATTGAGTCCATAGAAATGTGATTTAGTTGTATTTTGTCTCCAAGATATATTAATTATAACTTTCAGCATCCGGGTGTATGTTCCATCAAGCTTAGGCTCTAAGTTTTTAGTTAATGCCCAGACAGCGGCACCATACATTAATACCACTTCCACAGTGAGTCGAAATAATTTCTGCTTGAACTTGTCTGGTAAATCAGATATCCAGATAACATCCATTTTATTCAAGTGTTTATTTAGGCTTTAGCTATATTACGTTAGAATCAAAGAAAAAAGTATTGAAATGTTACGCAATAGCAGTCCTATTTTATGGCAGTAAATGTACGAAAGTCTTCTAATAGAGTGAGGAGAGACGTGAAGCAACAGAAAAGTGATTCTAGAAGTCTGCTGAGGATTCCATGGAATGAGCATGTTAGAAACTACTATATTTTAGAGAAAATGGAAACAAAAAGTACACGTATATATAACATGAGAAAGAGACAGTCGAATTTTCTACGGCACACAAGGAGTGCTTGAAAAAATTAACGCACACAGGACATACTGAAAAGAAGCGAGACAAATGAAAACTGAGCCTAACTTACCTAATGACCTTGTGTAAATGGTTGACAGTAAAGAGTTTAAGAGAGATAATAAAAAGACAAAAATTACCAAGGGCTACAGATGAACGGAAATGGTGGAGAGCCATGATCATCGATGAATTGAAAGAACACGGCACATAGAAGAAAAATGATTTGTAACTATTGGTACGCTTGGAGCATTGTAGCAACTGGTTGAAAGGTTGAATATCTTATGAATAATTCCAAGTTTAACATGTTGAATGAAGAGATATGTCCCCACGAGATCTCAAGAGACGCCAGATTTTAGAGGTGAGAAGAGTTAGTGAATCTGCTATTAAATCGTGTATCTTTACTTTTGAAGAGACGAACTTCGCAAGGTGAAAAATAAAACCTGGAAACGTATACAAACATTTGGCCGTATAAAATATCCATAATTAATAGATCATTTAGAACGACTCGAACGTGGGTGGCAAATTAGTTTAACATCGCGAAATAAACAGATATGTAACAATTACAGAAACAACAGCATTTGGCTACCTCTAAGCGGTGTAATGATTAGCAAGCTTGTCTCGCTAGAACATTTACGAATGAATAGTGAGTTCTATCCACATTGGGTGTCCCATGCCTATTGCCACGTGTAAGCTATGTTTGTGGAAAATCTCTAGAAATAACATCCTTTATTTCAAACGAAATTTCTTGTTACTATTTCCTTAGGATTTGGAAGGCATCTTTAGTCCTTTCTTTTCGTTTTCATTCCCTGATTTCTGTAGGAGTTCTTGTAGTTTCTTTTCCGTGTCTGTTACCAACACTGTCATCTGCAAAGGTTGTTTAGCAGTTCCAACTGTTGTTTATGACGTGCTTTGTCAAGCGATTTTACATAAATTTGGGGCTCTGACCGAAAACTGAATGATGAACAGAAATATACCTCTGTAAGTATTACCTCGATAAAAGCAAAACATTTTCATTCTATCACTTTGTGGTTCAAGTACATTTAGTTAGCGTTTGGCTAATTTATGCAGACTGTTACCTGTATTGAAACGGTTAATGGCACCATTATATTTGTAGGCTTTCTGATTTTATTTTACACTATCCGTCATCTGTCAAGATATTACACAGACAATTTACAGCTAAGATCGGTATGAAAATTCAAATCGGAACGACTAAGCAAATTCAGGCTTTCTAAATTATTTTGAGAATGAATTACTGGATATATTTTTTTCAAAATCCTCTCTTTTCACAAACCTCTAGTTACTTGTTTCCCGAGCGAAAATTATTCCATATTCTCTTGGGGCATTTTCAACAAGACGCGGATTGTCCCACTTCAGCGTATGATTGAAAATAAAAGAATGGAACCCCATCATTCTTCTTCTCTTCCTCACTCGCGCTGACACACACTCACATAAATACACACGCACACATACATAAACACACAGACATACACACCCGGTATCTCGCCGCCCTCTCTGCCTCTGACAGCAAGAGATAGAGAAAGAGGGAAAGAGAGAGGTCAGTCAAAGATACAACGCTAGGACTGTGTTCGGAGGAAGATTAAATTAATCTACTCTTTCAACAAATTCGACTATTGCGAAAGGGGATTCGCAGTTTAAGAGCTAATCAAATCATGCGACAATACAACTGATTCACACAGTCTTGCTAGTTAATTCTTCTTTCTGTCTCTTCTGCATCTATTTTCTCATGCATATTTAGCTAGAAAAGTGCCAGCCATAAATGGGATTTTTCGATCACTTACTAATTTAATTACAAACCTCCAGGGATTCTCGCATGGAAATATTTTCCGCTCTCAAAATTTGTCATGCGTTCTAAGGGATATATTTTTGCTTTTTATGTGTCTATCTCTGAAAAACTGTTATGTGTGAGATTCCTATTGTCGTCTTGAGCAAAATGGTCGGCTAAGGTCTCATTTCTTGCATTTATCCGTCATATCGCTTTCAGAGTCTGCTTGTTCTTTTCAATTCGTACAAGTGAATTGATCATCAATTTGAATAAAGGCTTTTTTCGGTCATTTAGTAGAGTTAATGACAAGAACATTGAGGTTATTATCATTAGGTACGTAATTTTATTTGATTTTAGGAAACTATTATCATAATAGAATGATTCAATTAAATATATTTTTAAAAATTCATAACATTAATATGAGGAGATGCGGAAAAGTTTTTTCACCGACTCTCATATAACTAACCAAATATTAGAATCTTTCTTTGAATATCTTCAAGACGTATAAGCGCTTTTTTTGTCTTTTGTTTACTGTAGATTAAAAGAGATAAATATTTCTATAGAACAGCACTCAGCATTCTTGGCAATTTCATTATTGATTCTATGTAAATAGCATGACGATGAGGATTACCTCAAATGATTCCTTTCTTAGAGATACGAAACATTCACATTCTTCCCTTTCATTTACTTTGCTGCTCTCTATATTTTTTCCTGCTGATCTCTCTGTAGGAGTTTTATTTTGAGCTCTGGAGGAGCACTGATTCTTCGAAATCAGACATAATGTTTCACCATTCTTACGAAGAGTATATATGTTGTTTTGCTTTAATATGCAAAGGTGTGACTTATTTTTTATTAGACAGAATTATTAGGTATAACGCTAATATTAAGTGAATTATATTTCGCTCATTTTCTCTGTGTTTGGTCTACTGCTTAGTGATCAATCCGATATGTGGTCCGCTGTGGATTGAAAACTCCCGAGTCGGAAAAGAGATACGATATATTTCTGAGGTATACTGTGGCTAAAATGCAAACATATTGGGGCCGGGGTAATTTTACGCCTTTTAAATTATATAATATATTAGCAACGGCGTTTTGCAGTGGTTGGGTTAAATTAATTGATAGAGAGGTGAGTTAATCCTACACAGTATTAGGATGATTTTTTCGCTTTCTACTTCAAATTCTAGCTGATTTCATTAAAGCCGCTTTGGGTCGTATTGATTTTTAACGAATGTTATAATTTCTTTGCGACTGTTTGAAGTATACGAATGATGACGGATATTCTCTCAAAAAGCCTATATATATATATATATATATATATATATATATATATATATATATATATATATATATATATATATATATATATACAACTCTCCCGTTGAATTCGACGTATGAGGGTCAAGCAGATCAGTTCCTAGGAAACCGACAGCCTGACAACAGCACTTGAGATTTGATACATAGTGGTGAAAGTTTTGTGCAAGACCATCCACACTTTTTGAAGGGTCGAATACAGAGACCTGATGCACTACGTGCCATAGGGTCCCCAACCGACCCTCCGCAGGTTTTGAATTCAGAGTTGTCCTTCTCCTAGACCAGTTGCCATCCAAGGCTATAGAACTATTTATCTATAGCTGGAGGGGGAAGAAGAGTATTCACAAGGCTATTAGCAAATAAGTGAATGTAACTGGATTCGACTGGAATTCGAACTCGGCCCTCCGATTCCTCAATCCAAGCCGCTATCCATTACGTCCCCGTGCCTCCTATATATATATCGGTACACAGTTGCAGTCATGTTACAGTCGGTATCAATGCATTTCATCAGGAGATTACTATATCTATATCTATATCTATATATAATTTTGTATGTGCAGTGCCTAGTGGAAAGCACTGAATACCATTGATTTAACTAACATATTCAGTTGTATGGATATGAGTTTGTGAACAAAGAAAGGTGTTGGAAGCTATCAGCGACGATGTGTTGCTTGTAGTGAAGCGCAAAATGCATCCACAACGCACATCGTACAGAGGGTCTATAGGATTATAGATATAATTCCAGGAACGTCAATCAGGGCCATTCCTATAGAGAAATACGTAATGTTTATTTTCACAGAACTTTAATACAAAACAACCAAGCAACTTCTGTGTAGTAAAGCATAGTACACGCGTTATGAGTACATATTTTTTTAAGTCAAATATTTTATATCTCTAAACTTTAGCTATTTCTTCACTGTTTCTCCCGCATCCTTCACCTTTGTTTTTGTAGATATCTGATATTTAATATTACGTTCACATGACGTAGGATCACCGAAGTTAAGTAATATCGAGACTATTCAGTACCTATATGGGTGACCGCTTTGGAATAACCGGTAGTTTAAGTTTGAATGTGTAGATTGTGTAATTAATAGCAGCTCTGAAATGGAAATCTGTGAGCCGTGTTCCAACTCCAGTCGCTTTCGTTATATTCATTTACGCAATATATCCTTGGGAAATGTATGATTCAAATCCCCACACACTTATGGGTTAAATTCTTACAATCTGATCATTTTTCTGGCTTAAAATAACCGGAAAAACTTTGATCAGTCAATGTATTTGGTTTTATTTTGTTACCTACTTGGTCGCATATAATACAATGATTTGGAACCTCGCTTAATGTTTTGTCAAAATTGTTATTAAAAGATTATAATAAAGCATTAAGTCATATTTCTGTACATTTGTTCGAATGATATTTCATTTCGGGGGCGGTTTCATGAGTGTGGACTTAAGACTAATATAAAACGGAGAATAACTTTGATTTAAGTATAAAAAAGGAAGCTGGTGCTGAACTTCCAGAGTAATACACCAACACCCGTCCATTTATGTTAAGAGGGTGAATAAAATTATGTTTCTTGGCACGTGCATTACAGAGGATATCTGCTGGACGAGTAACGCCATAGAGTGTGCCTAGTCAGCGTAGCAGTGAGTATAAAAATCATTTTAAAAGGGAGCTGCTGATGACCTACATCTCTGTTTGGTATGTCAGCTGTCCAGCAGCTGACAGCTCTGCTTTCCAAGTGATTATAGATGTTACCCAGAAAATAATCGGCTTCTTGCTGCCGTCCTTGTCGCAGCAGCGCTGAAAACATAATAAAAGATTGCGCACATAACGCTTACAGTTGTTAGAAGTCTTACCCTCAGGGTGTCGTTTTCTTTCTGTAAGTTCTATGAAAAAGCGTTTGAGGGACATTTTTTTTTTATTCTTGGGCCCGGTGTAAAATAAACGCTTTCGCAATCTGACAATTTTCTACGTATGTAATCGTCATTAATTTGTTCGATTGTGTTTTATTTTTTGTGTGTGCGCTTGTTGGTAAGCCTAGGGATTGCTGTTCAATTTCGGTGTCCATAAAAAAATATAAATAAATTTTGAAGAATATATGTTACGAAAAGACAAGTTAATCAATAGACACTCCATTTTAAATTACTCTGTGGCGAAAATTGAACAAATCAGTTTAAACTGTTGTTTAAATCCGCTTAGTCAGAATAACAGACTTGTATGGAACATATACATTGAAAGAGAAGATTATTTTTTTTAAATAATTGTATATTAATCTTAGAGCGAAATATTCTTCTAAACAAAAATGCCGAATTGAAAAGAAATTCATAAAAGTAGAGGGTGTTATCACTTTTTAAGAAATTTTTAATGAATAAAGAATGGATTGCAATTTCTTATTTCATAAAAGAAATATATTTAAACGTTCGACAAAAAAGAAAATGAAGAATTTCTTTTTTTTATACGGCGTCTTTCTTCAAAAGTGGGCGATGGTAATTTTGGAAAGTCATGGCTAAACACAGCCTTGTATCAATTGTAGATCTTATTGTCCCTTTACCAAGATTTACCTACAATCCCAAATCTATTCACATAAGTTACTTAGATAATGGTTCTTTTTATTTCCTAGTGCTTTTTACCACCGATGTGTCATTTGAGCGTTAAAATCTCTATGCACTCCTTTCTCATTATGTGACATTTTCTGATTCTGAAAATCACTCATTTTTCCATTTTCCTAAAGACATCATTGTTGCATACGTCCCCCGTATATGATATTCACAATATCCTTTTTAGAACAACTTTTCTGCTGCCTCCAGTTTTCTCTTCCTCTGTAAAGAGGGTGTCCAGTATTCACAGCCATATAAGTTGAATAAAAGTACATGATAGTTCTACACCCTTTTCTAAATTTATTTTCCTGTTTCTGCGTAGCTATTGCAATGCATCATAAGCCCGTCCTGGATATGACGAGAAACTACATCCATGTTCTGGGTAAGACGATAAACTACATCCAGCAGCAATGCTTTCGACCAGGTGATTATGAGGAGCGTGGAACCACCTCTTTATTTCTGGTGTCCCCAGTTCCACCTTGAACCGGTATGGTAGCACCTGTTAGGGCTCCAGTTATGGGCAAATAGTTGACGCCCCTCAAACTAGGGTCAGAACACTATGAATGTGTAAAAAAAGATTTAAATACCGGCAATACATTCTTGTAAAAAAAAATATTAGCAGCAATGAATTTTTGAAGAAAAAAATAATACTAGCAATAGACTTTTGGAAAATAAATTGCAGCAATATACTTTTGAAAATAATTTTTACCAGCAATAAAAATCTTGTCGGCATTAAATATACCATTGAGGCTGATATGCCGTAAAACAAAACAAATTAAACCAAAGCCAGCATCATAAGCTATTAAAAACGTGTATTTAGATTTCCGTGTTGCATTTAAAATCTTCTGATAAAACACCTGCTTTTATATTTCTGTACTTGTTTGATATTAACATATCAAATTCACAATTTGCATCTTGCTATTTTTTTTATTTTGCCGACTATGAAATGTCATGTCTTCTTACAGTTTACGGTTAGTCCTTCGTGTGCCCTTTCTTTTACTCCCTTGTCTAAATTTTGTAGTTTTCCTTCTGCGCGTACCATCTACATAGAAACTTAAAAGACACTTTACGTTCTGATGTAGATACATATTTACTTATATTCGTTCTTTTTTCTCCAGAGAAGTGGTCATTTATATACTGATAAAATGATATATTTAAATCTGCGGTGGCATTAGTGTGTAAAGAGGAAGTGTTAGACATGTTGAATGATCGGTCTAACTTTTGCGTTTACACAGATATCATTAGGAAATCATAAGACAATCGTTTGTTTTTCGGGTTCTTTATTTCTTCTAGACTTAAATATATTAGACTGGCTGTTTTAATATCAGTTGGTAACTCGCATAGGTAAAGTGAAATCTAATTTCTAAATGCTGGAGAATGTAACCGGAAGTTACAAATGTATACGTTTTCAAAATGCGTGGCAATTCCCAGATCTGGAGAGATAGAATCGCCTACGTCATGATGGGACATGGTGGAGTAAAAAAAAAAAAAAAAGAAAAGAAAATAGTATTATATTCCTGCAACTTATCTGTAGTAAGTACATATTCAATTATTTAGATTTTAAATAAGTTGTTCATTTATATTCCTGAAATGATATCAATAATATTCTAGATATAAATATAATATTTAATTTTTTTATGGCTTGATTTCTTTTCATATACTTATTTATATGGTCATTGCATTTTTCTATCAAAGACTATTTATACACCGCACCTAAATATAATTAACTAACATCATTATTGTATTAAATTCTGCTTATTCTTTAGTTACTTAGTTAGCGCCTACGTACGTTAAAACCTGTCAATAGCTCATAAATGATGAACCATTCCTTATTGATCGCGTGGAAGAACCGAAAAGACGGTGTTTGGTTTCAGTCAAAAAACGAAAAAAAAAAAAAAAGAAGAAAGAAAGTAGTTAATGTTACCACCTAAAAGTTCATAATTAATAGACTATTCCGAATTGACCGCGTGCAAAGATTGAACGGACATTGTTTGGTTTAAGAAAGAAAGAAAGAAAAAAAGAAAGAAAGAATTGGTTAACGTCTCCGCCCAGTAGCTCATAAATAATGAACCATTGCGTATTGATCGCGAGAAAAGACTGAAAAACGTTGTTTTGTTTCAGTAGAAAGAAAAAGAAAGAAAAAAAGAAACAAACAAACAAACGTTTCCGCCCAGTACCTCATAAATAATGAACTATTCCGTACTGATGGCGAGAAAAGACCGAAAAAACGTCGTTTGTTTTCAGTCAAAGAAAGAAAGAAATTAAGAAGTGGTTAATGTTTCCACGTAATACTTCATAAAAAATAGACTATTACAATTTGAACGCGTAGAAAGTCAGGAAAGACATATCTGAGACGCGAAAAAAATGAATGAAACAGAGAAAAAAAGAAAGAATGACAGAAAAATGAAAACGTCTGTTTCAGTTAAATGGAAAAAATATTATCATTTGTACACCCTTACTTCTTTAGATGCGGCCAACATTTCTATTAATGACTTTTATTTTAATATTTTGTTAAAGTTTTTAATGGTTATATATTTATCAATGCGATAGGGAATCTCAACGGATATTTTATTGTCGTAGAACTCGCCATGATCTTATTCAAGCATTAACTTAAGAATTAAGATTTTTCAGAGAATTCACCATTTTCATGGGTATTTCTAGTATTAATATCTATCGGATGACATCAGAAATCATATTAAACTCTATAAGTGATTAATATATCCGTCTCAATTATGACAAATGAAACTAATGTCATAAATAACATTAAACATCCAAGAAAAAGTAGGGTAAGTAATTTAATGATTCATCACGAATTATCGAACAACTTGAAAAGTTATTCCTACAGAATCATCAATCCACTGACATGTCAGTGTACAATAGAATTCACTGTATATATACTGTGGAAGGTACGTACTGGACATATTAGAATAGAGCCTTTTTGTGGTTGGATAGTTGCAAACTTTTGTATATACCCAACCAATATTTTCTTTTTGGCCAAAGAGTAAAACGAAGCTAAATCTAATCTGATGATCAATTAATTCATTGTATATATTTAAATTTAAATTTATATTTGACGTTAAATAATCCAAAATGAGCTTTTGTGTCGTTTAATCAGCTAATCAATCGTCAATTCAAAATAAAATAATATCATACTGAAAGACAAGACGCAAGAATAAGGAGAAATCAATTATGAATTGAACCAAAGTAGTATAGGCATTAGTATTTCCAAGATGGTGTGGTAGAAAATACGAGTCAAAATTAAACTGGAACTACAATGTTCACAAACTACAAGATTTCAAAAGAGTCTGGAGAATGTCCTTATCGTAAGAATTAGTATAAATATTTCAAAATATAAAAGGGCTTATGATTTAAAAAAAAAAAAAAATTGAAACAATCCTTAATCCCACACTGTAAATCTTTGCTATTATTATTTGAAGTAGAAAACACGTGAAAGAAATCACGGTTTATCCTATTTAAATTGTCTGATGAATCTTAATTCTTAAGTTAATAATTTAATAAATTTGTAGTAAACGATTACGTTGACTATCGGTTTTCCTTCGTAAAATCACGTCGGCGGTCAGCAATAATGTAGACGACCGGGGGTGTGAAGAACTAAAGAAAACTCGTGCGTTTATATTTCCTGCTAGAAAACGGTCAAGCAACAATAGAATGTTCGACTTGGATTAAGACCAACAGAAGATAAGGCAGACAAACAAACAAGACCGATATATATATATAAACAAAAATATGTATTAAACAAAACTTTTACAAAGCACATAGACAGTTAACATTGTGTTTGTGTGTGTGAACGTTTGTATTAGTGAATGTTCGTGGTGAATGTTCGTACGTACGTATATGTTGGAATGTTTTTAACGTCTGACCGCAAGGTCAAGAAGACAATTCTCCGGGACTACATGTTGCAGCAAGAACAGAGAAGAAAGAGAATTTTACCTCATCTCCACGCGAGGTGGAATTCGGCACGAGGCCTGAAGGAAAAAGAGGAAGAGACAAACTCGTGTTTGTTTATATAGATTTCGAAATCACGTGACAGGATCAGGGCGCTTTGGCGGGAAACTTTAGTCACGCGTTAGAAAATATATATTGTGAGTGGGTGGATTGCAACGCCCACTTATGTGTTTATTGACCAATCAGAAGCTAATATTTCCTGAAAAATATTTACTAAGCTAAGAAGGCTCCTGGGATCCAATTCTCCCAAAAGTGCACAAAATCTACTATAGGAAAATATAGCGATTTCAAAATTGTCGCATAAGATAGCAGCGTTGATTTTTATCCAGTGAATGACTCTTATTGAAATTTGAATTTGTGTAAGTATATATGTATGTGTGTGATGATGATCATCATCACAAGCTCATGGCGGGTTTTCCAAAATTAATTTCCGTAGAAATTTCCCTATTGAATTGTTAAATATTTGAGCTTAACAACTTAAACTACATAATTCAATACCAATCAAGACTATAAATGCTGGCCGTTATTTAATGAAATAAATGTGTAGAAAGAAACGATATAAAATTGACAGCTTTTTCAATATCACTGAAAAAAGACGTTGAACAGATCTCTCTTTCATTTCGTCATAGAAAGCAAGTAGAGCTTCTTATATGTATTTTGACTCTTTGAACGCGATCAAAACGGAATATTCCATTGTTTATGAGGTTTTGACAGAAGTTGAACACTTCTCTTTTCATTTCTTTCTTTCATTCATTCTTTCTTCTTTCTCACTGAAACCAAGTAGCGACTCTGGTATGTCTTTCCGCCGTCATGAAATTATATAAAAATACGCATGAAATATGCTTTAAAGAAATATCAAACCAAAACATTTTTTTTCACATCATCCTGCTGCGTCTAACTTATAAACCTTTGTTTATTTACATTTGAAAATAATAATGTAGCGTTCCTTTGAAAACTAAAAAAAAAAATGCATTAGGTGGTCATTTGATAAAAATCGTCTGAAGATACCGTAAGGTTGAAACCAAGTAGCGGATTCAATTGACCTCCTGATTTTTAAAGTTAAAAGATTTACGTGTTATTTTGACTTATCTTATTTCACGTGTGTATTTGAGCATTTTGTAATAGCACTGTTTAATCGTGTCTTTCAACACACTTACCATTAACCTTCTATGTATTATTTTTAAATCAGATACTAATTATAATATTAGGCTCTACCGTGTATAGAGCACTGGTTTTAAAAATGAATGCTAAAGAACTGAAATCTGAATGTTCTTTCTTTTTATTCATATATATATATATATATACTGAGCAAGTGGCCGATTCGTTAGAATTTTTTACTTTCCAAACATCAAATCCGGTTGAAATCTCAGAATTGTCGACATATCAGGATGTAGACTTCTTGCTGTTATTGGCATGACGATTGCAGCTTGTCTTATTTGAAAGGTGTCGTTTGGTAGATGAAACTATTTGGAAGGTGTTTGGCAGAGGAAACTATTTGGAAGGTATCGTTTGTTAGATGAAACTATTTGGAAGGTGTCGTTTGGTAGATGAAACTATTTGGAAGGTGTCATTTGGTCAATGAAACTATTTGGAAGGTGTCGTTTGCTAGATGAAACTATTTCGAAGGTGTCATTTGGTAGATGAAACTATTTGGAAGGTGTCGTTTGGTCAATGAAACTATTTGGAAGGTGTCATTTGGTAGATGAAACTATTTTGAAAGTGTCGTTTGGTAGATGAAACTATTTGGAAGGTGTCGTTTGGTAGAGGAAACTATTTGGAAGGTGTCGTTTGGTAGATGTAACTATTTGGAAGATGTCGTTTGGTAGATGAAACTATTTGGAAGGTGTCGTTTGGTCAATGAAACTATTTGGAAGGTGTCATTTGGTAGATGAAACTATTTTGAAAGTGTCGTTTGGTAGATTAAACTATTTGGAAGGTGTCGTTTGGTAGAGGAAACTATTTGGAAGGTGTCGTTTGGTAGATGTAACTATTTGGAAGGTGTCGTTTGGTCAATGAAACTATTTGGAAGGTGTCATTTGGTAGATGAAACTATTTGGAAGGTGTCGTTTGGTAGATGAAACTATTTGGAAGGTGTCGTTTGGTAGATGAAACTATTTGGAAGGGGTCGTGTGCTAGATGAAACTATTTGAAAGGTGTCGTTTGGTAGATGAATCGATTTGGAAGGTGTCGTTTGGTAGAGGAAACTATTTTGAAGGTGTCGTTTGGTAGATGAAACTATTTGGAAGGTGTCGTTTGGTAGAGGAAACTATTTGGAAGGTGTCGTTTGGTAGATGAATCGATTTGGAAGGTGTCGTCTGGTAGATGCAACTATTTCGAAGGTGTCGTTTGGTAGATGAAACTATTTGGAAGGTGTCGTTTGGTCAATGAAACAATTTGGAAGGTGTCGTTTGGTAGATGAAACTATTTGGAAGGTGTCGTTTGGTAGATGAAACTATTTGGAAAGACAAGACACATGTAGGGAATATTAATCGTTTAAAATAAACTCACATTTTTATTTGCATGTATTATTAATTAAGACATTTATCGTTAAAAACAATTTCTTGGGATGTAGGAAGTAAAGAGCTGGAACAGTAAATAGAGTTGAAATTCTGGCAAGGCCGGTTAAGTGAATTATCCATAAATTTACTTTGGAAATGCTATATATATATATATATATATATATATATATATATATATATATATATATATATATATATGGGCACGTAGCCGAGTGGTTAGAACGTTCATATTCAGAGCATGAGACCCGGGTTGGAATCTCACCATGGTTGATTTGCCTGGAAAATTTAGAAATTGCATGAAAATTTGGAAATTGCATGAGAATAATACCATGTCGGCATTAGGAATTGGCTAGCCGCTTTAGTATACGTGTATCCTCGAATACGAGAGGCCAGCCATATATATATATATATATATATATATATATATATATATATATATATGTATTGCTATTTTTAAAATTTTAATTGAACCTTAAAGTGGTTTCTTTTTCTTTAATATACATGTGTGTGTGTGTGTGTGATTTTGTATCTCTCTATATATCTATGTGAAATTATGTTTATTTTATTCTATCTCTTTCTCCTCTTTTATCTCCCTCTTTTCCCTCTCTCTCTCACTATATATATATATATATATATGTGTGTGTGTGTGTGTGTTTAATCGTTGCCATCTAATAAATTCTAATTGAATAAACTAGCAGCAATCTATCATTGCAATTTGTGAACCTGTCATATCACCTCTTTTAGCCAGATACTTCTTTGAAAATAACACCACGCGTTTAACCGCCAGTCAAGAATCTGTAGCAGAATTCTTCATTTGCAAGTCACATAATAGAATCTTTTCAGTTTTGATAAGCTTAAAACCACACGGCAAACTCCGAGACGCTTTACAAAGAATTTCAAATAGACGAATCGTATAGGCATCCTGCTGTGTTTACTTAATACATATAAATTTCAAATGTAGTAACACCTGTGAGGCCGTCTTCGAAAACTTTATAACTTCTTTCGCAGTCAAAGTAATATAGACGTATAAGAGAAGTTCTTGTAAACAGTATGTGCTTATAAATATATATGGGATCTCATTTTCACTAATTCATATTCTGTTGTCTTAAAGTTATATTCCAGCTGTCATTTTGGATTAATGATAACAATAATGGTAACAGTAAACTTTTCCCCTGTTAAAAAGGAATTTGAATTTCACTATATGAATTACTGAAATTGCTTTAAAAATTTGATGTCAATAAGAGAGGGTGCTGAAAAATATCTCTCTTTCTCCCTTTCAAAACTCTGAGCAAATAATTAAAAATTAAAATCTGTTTCATTCCATTTTGTTCTAGCCTAAAAAAATATTTGAGTTCTGTATGCACAAGAACGATAAAAATAAACTTTTTTCATTCTACTAGTTATCGTAATTCCCCATATATAATACACATTTTTTTCTAAAAAGATAATCAGCAAAATTAGAGGTGCGTATTATACACGATCTCAAAAAACCTTTAAACAATTGCCGTTTCATAGGTCGTTTTTTTTGCGAAATGTCTATTCATTATAAACATACGACAATTTGACACAAACATTTAGCGATTCCGACACCCTAATTATATGACATACAATCATATGTACCTAACAATACTTACAAATGTAAAATAAAATAAAAAATATCATAAAACTAAATTAGAATAATATTATTCTATATTTAAAACGATTTTTAATAAGAGCAGCAAACACTGGCCGTAATGAAATTTGAGAGATACAATTTATATTACCAAACAATGGCTACGTATTATGCATGAGTAGAAGCATTTTCCCACAAATTCAGCACTATTTTAGAGAGGCATATTATGGATAAACGCGTATAATACATTGTGAATTACGGTATTTTTTATAATTGTATCTTCAGATACATGCTGTGTCCCGCACATGAGAAGAGAGGGAACTGATTCATGCCTTTCCCAAGTACATTTAAGGGAAGTTAATTTAACAGGCCATGTCAGAATTTCAATTCTATTTCCTGTTCCCACTCTCTACTTCATACACCCTCAAAAGTAGATTTTTTTTTTAACGATAAATGTCTTAATTAATATTACATACAAATAAAAATGTGAGTATATTTTTAAACGATTGATATTTTCTACACGTGTTTCTATAACTGTCTGGTCATATATTTTTTCTGTATATATATATATATATATATATATATATATATATATATATTAGGTTGGTGCGAAAATAATATCATTTTTTGACGTATTTTTTAACGTCAAAAAAACGATATTATTTTTGCACCAACTTAATATATATATATTCATACACGTTTCATTAAATAATATAGACAAGTGTTGTCTATTTATTTTATGTCAATTTTTTTCGTAACATCTGATAAAATAGACAACACTTGTCTATATTATTTAATGAAACGTGTATGAATGAAAAGATGCTGCTTAAATACACACACAATATATATATATATATATATATATATATATATATGTGTGTGTGTGTGTGTGTGTGTGTGTGTGCGCTTTAATCGCTCTGATATCTTCTATAATGTCTGTCTTTGTACAATCTATTGCCTGACTTTTGATCATCGAGTGACAAATGTCGACCTTTTTGAGAAATTCTAGATTGGTACTATCGAGACCTTCACAGTGCAATTACAACTGCGTTGGGCTGGCCATGTGTCAAGTGATGTGAGCTGAGGATCATATACCAAAAGGTCTTTTCTACAATCAACTCCATAGTGGTCATAGAATTTTGGTAGACCTTGGCTAAGGTATACATTTAAAAGGAAAAGCAACCTTCGTTGCATCAGCATTCCATTGAAGAACTTTGAAGAGGTAGCTATGAAGAGATCAGAGTATTGTTCTATCTGCCATGCAGGAATAGGTCACCTTCAAGCAGTAAGCATCATTCAACAGCGTGAAACACGAAAGTGAAATAAAACAGATTGCAGTGTTCATGCTGCACTTGCATGCTATACATTCTCCTGTACAGTTTGTGCTCTTTTGTGGAATTCTCGAGCCGGCCTCAAAAGTCATGCCAGTCAATAATTAATAGAGCGTCTCTCTCTCTCTCTCTCTCTCTCTCTATATATATATATATATATATATATATATATATATATATATATATATATATATATTTAGCACCCTGAAAATTAAAGAAAGTTAATGTTACCAGCTTTTTACATGTAAAACGCAAAACGATGTGAATTAATGTTTCCTTTTAAAATTCACACCTTATCATTTATTTCTATACAAATTAAGTTTGTAATACCTATATTACGTCAATGCATATTTGGTTTAGTGTAATCTCCTTCATATAACAAATATAGATAGTGTGCTATACTTAATAATGTAATCTCCTCTTTTCAAATGACCATCTTTTACTGATATGTCATCTACTTCGGGTCCAGATAAAACTAAAGTTTACATTAAGGATGTCATTGTTTATTTGTTATTTTTTGATTTTTAAATGAAGTCTTCGTTATGAATTTTTGAATGTCATTTTTTAAAGTTATAACTTTAAAGATATCCTCATTTTTTTTACATTTTCTAATCAAAATTTGACTGCTGCATTGTTATAGGATTTTGCCAGATTGTGCTGTGCTGTTTTGGAAAAATAACTTGTCACTTATTGCAAATAAGTGTCTATAAAAACGCTGACGGAATCATTTTATAATCTTTCGATAGGATAGAATGTGAATTTATTGATATTGCCGGTATTCAGACTTTCATTTTTTCCAGTCTCAGTCAAATAGTTGTTTTCCCTACTGTTTTTCTCTAATAAATATGTTCACCATTCTTCCTTACTTCATTTCTTCATTATCTTCTGTCCTAGCTTTTATAGAGCATCACATCACTGTAAACTTGACGCAGTTGTATCTAATGACATTTATTTTTCGTCCGCTATTAGAAAGGAACCTCTTATTCCCGAGTTTTTTCTGTTTTCAGTATAGAGATTGGGATTAATTTCGTGACGTTAACCGAGGCGCCCATTGGATTGATATTATTAACTTTCCCAGTGAGAATTGTCCCATGATAGATTCTTCTTGAGTTAAAATCGGCATTTTTGCTTTTGTACCGTCTTGCAAATATCAGGTGAAACCATAATTTTGTTCAGCCGATATAACCCATAGAAATTAATTTTTCAGGGTGTATCACTGTGATAATTCCGATCCCAACAGAGGCCTATTTTTGACAACATGAAATATTATAAACGTGATCCTCAAAGAGTCTGAATATAATTCCTCTCCCAAAGGAGCCCTATATTAGAAATATTTACAAACGTATTTGTTTGTTAATAGAATGAGTCATCGTATAGCAGCTAACAAGCTTGATTTACGTGACTATTAACGGATCTGTAATAGTGTGTTAAATAAGATTAAGAGATTAGCCCTCATCTTGACTCATTAGGCTCTTCTGCTGATGAAGCAAAATCCTTGCTCCTAAATTCTACTCTTGACTCACCTGGAATATTTTTGCCTGACTGTCTACACAGAACTCTCTGCCTATATTGAGTTCATATGCATATAAATTCGTTCATGCTTTCTGATAACATTTACTCGATCCTCACAAAGCATGTAGACATGATAGTGTCCTTGAAATTTTCCTTAAGAAATGTGCAACTGAAATGTCTCCTGTTCTCTTTAAATTCTATACATTTTTCCATGCTGATTCTTGTTTACCTGTTTGCTGGAAATCCTCTTCTGCAGTTCCAATCTTTAAGAATACAGGCGCACAATCTAATCCTTCTATTTATCGGTGTATTAGCCTTCGACCACTCTTTAGTAAAGTACTCGTGGTATTAATAACTCTGAATTGGTTAAGCATCTCACATTGATGGGTTTTTTCTTGCAGATAGTCATCATGGCTTCCGTGTCTCCGTCAAGTACAGATGTGTTAACGATTATTGCTGAAAGTTTTTATCAAGCTTTAGATAAAAATAGTGAAGATCGGCTGTTGCTTTGGATATCTCAAAAGAATTTGACAGGCTATGTCATACTGGTTTTCTTGAAAGGTTATGACATATTTAGACGAATATTAGAAGTGAATGAGTCTTTCTCATCAAATCAAGAAATTAAAGTTATGTTGATCGGCCACTCTTCTAGATCTTTTTGCATAAATGAATGTGTTCCTCAGGGTTATATCATTGGACAGACGTTGTTTTCTAATTTTCATAATTTGATGTCATCAGTTCTCAACTCGGATTGGTTTGGCTTGTTTAGTTTTACGGCATATCAACCTCAATGGGTTATTTAATGCTGACAAAGTTTTTATTGCTGCTAATATTTTTTTCCGAAAATTATTTCTAGTAATATTTTTCTCAAAAATGTATTGCTGGTAATATTTTTTTAAATATATATTGCTGGTAATATTTCATTTTTCAAAAATGTATTGCTTGTAATATTTTCCAAAAAAGTATTGCTGGTAATAATGTATTGCTGGTAATAAATTTTTCATTGAAAATTTATTGCTGGTAATAATTTACAAAAATGTACTGCTGGTCTTAATATCTGTTTTTACACGTTTTGACTCTAGTTTGGGTGTTAACTATTTGTCCATAGCTGGTACCTCCTAACAGGTGTTTTCATTCCCGGTCAGGTAGGACTTGGGGACACCAGCAATTAAGGTGATTCGACGCTCCTCAAAACCTCCTGATCAGAGGCCTCGCTGTTGGATGTAGTTTATCGTCCTACTCAGGACGTTTTCAAATATGTATATGTGCAGATGACTCCTGTGTTAACAGTAAGTCTGATCGTTTCGATAAAGCCAAATTGGCGGCTGTTATAAAAAAAAAACTTACAATCTGTTGTTAAATGGTGCAAGGAATGGCTTGTTAAGTGTAATGCTTCAAAAACGAAACTGTTCTCTTTTAATCACCTGAATGAAAACTTTTTCCCAACGCTTATCGGACTGACATTTCTACCTATGATGGAATGGAATGAGTATATTCAATCAATCGCTATGTCTATAAGAAATGTGGTTCATTTTGCTAGACATTTTTTATCACCAAAAATAATTATATTCATAAGTCCATTCGTCTTTACTTTGAATATCGGTACAACATTTGTTCTGGTTCCCCTGCTATATATTTAGAGATTCTTGATAAAATCCAAAGAAGGATCTGCAATGTTATTGGTCCTGACTTGGCATCTCGGCTTCATTCTTTTTCCCGCCGCCGCATTGTAGCATCCCTCTGCCTTTTCTCTAAATACTTTCATGGTAATTGTTCTAATGAATTTTCCTCTATGGTACCTAGATATTATGGATTTAAGCGCAGTACTAAATTGGCGGCAAGGTCTCATCACTTTACAGATGAAATAGTGAGATGTAATCGTAAGTTCTATGTTGACACTTTATTCTATCGCCCTTCTCGCTAGTAGAATTCTCTTCCTGTTTCTTGCTTCCTAGTCAACTTTGATTTTTAAAAAAATTAAGTGCAATATCAATCGTTATCTTCTGTCTTCTTAATTCTTGTTCTTCTATTGCTTTCTCTCTCTCTCTCTCTCTCTCTCTCTCTTTAATAGTAGCTATTTTCTTATATTCTTTAACTCTCAAAACCTAGAGGTGTTATTGCGTTGCTTGGGGATTACTTTGCATTGCAAATGAACTAATAGCCCAGCAAATTAGTGTGAGAACAATTTGTCACAAAGCCGGTTGTATCATACGCTACAATATATCTATATTGGTTTTGAAATAGAAATAAACGCTAATTAGCTTATAGCACGAATGCTAAGGGCCGACATTTCACGGTGTATTGAAAATGCATATAAACTTCGTCAGCAGGTAATTTTCGTGACGATGCATACTACGTCGTGATAACGTATATAATTGTCGACTGCTGTTAATGAAAGTTTCGTAACAGCTTAATTGTAAAGCAAAAAATACAATATTTTAAAAAATGTTTATCGTTAAGTTTATTGAACAAAATATATATGCTTGTTCTATTTATTTTTTATCATTCTGACGTCTTCATAATTCCAGCCTTTCATAATTTTTTATCACGCACCTGATCAAGTCGATTTTGTTAGTCATTCAGGCAACTAAAAATTTCTCATTAAGATAAATCTCTAAAGACCAAAATTAATTACTATTAAAATATCTAAATGCAACCGCTATTTTCTCGATTTTCTTCCCTGTGGAACACCCTTATTTTTACTTGCTACAGTTATCGAACATTTATTAGGTTGGTGCAAAAACAATGTCGGTTTTTGGCGTTAAAAATACGTCAAAAACCGATATTATTTTTGCACCAACCTAATAAATGCAACGCCAATCAACAACTTCTCTCTTCTTGTCCTGTTCATCATTTGTCCTCTCCTCAAGACTCTCTATATCCAGTTTTCTCTTCTCAGTTTCACTCCCTGTCCTTACGTACTAGTGACATTCCCGCCTTGATTGGGGTGAAATTATTAAAAAAAAAGGTAATCAAAACGTGCAATATACATTTCATACGGTAATCGATTTGAATATTTTGGACAATATATAGCAATTTTTCTTGATTCCCTACGAGTGTGACGTCCCATGAAATCCAGTATGACATATTCATTACGCACTACGGGAAATTATGGCAGATAAAAATATCGTCTTGCTGTAATTCTGGACGCACTAAATGTCTGCCTCAACCGTTTTGTTTGCTAACGAAGAATCGAGGTCTCTACATACATACTAGTAAGGTTTAACTACTATATAAGCCGCGCATTTAAACAACTGACTAAATAATGTGTAAATTAGTTTTAAAGCTTGCGAATATTGGCAATCCACCAGCATTTTATAACTTTGATTCTGCTATAATAATAACTACCCGACAACTGAAATTTGTTCAGAGAGAAATCTATCTTTGTAGATGTCACGAGTCTCTCTTAATCAGTTTTATTTTTATTCTATCACTGAAGACTAAATAAACGCTGTCATGTCGGAACTGAAACATAAATTCGCTTTAATATCTATCACAATCTTTTACTTCCATGATATACAATCTGAAATATCATTCTTCCTGATCTAGTGCTTCGATTCAGTAAGTTCCATGCACCGAAACGTAGCTTCCCTGTGCCTTTCTATAAATATCTTCATAATTGTTGCGATGAGCTCCCCATTTCAGTATCTAGACTTTATCAATTTATGCACAGTACTAGATGAGCGGCAAGGTCTCATCATCTTACAGTTGTAATGGCTAGATGTAAGTTCTATGCTAAAACTTTCTTCTTTATCACTTCTAGCTTATGTGACTCTTCCGGCTTTGATCCCCAAATATTTAAATGCGATGCAAATTGTTATCTTCTATCTTCATAATAATTGTTTTTTCCATCCTTCATAATTTTTTTCATTACTCATATTCTGTCACGCTCGGTAACCTCTTATGTTTTCGTGTATTATTTTGCTTGGGGTGAAATAATTAAAAACGTATCGTGCCACTTCATGGTGTTGGCGATCATGGCTCGCCACAATTTCCTGCATTTTCTTAAATACGCTACATTTTTGAAAGCAGATACTTAAAAAGGGGTGGGATTACTGACATTAAAAATAAATCAGTATTACTTTTATGATCAGCATCATAGAGCAATTGTAGAAATGATGCAACTACTGCACTCGGCAGCTAAATTGAAATTATAGATCCCGTAAATAATTTGGGACGTAGAGGAGTGACATGTACTGAAGGCAATGTTTGTATCTTGCTAAGATAGACTGACGTAGTCCATTCATGTTAAGCCTGATTTTGAATTTAAAAATTTCCTTTTCCATAATAAATTAATAGAGCCCAGTTTGGCATGCTATTTAATCACCAACCGGAGAAACAGGAATATTTTCCTTTTCCATTTTGATTAACCGTTCCAACTTCTGCGCCTGTAATGGCTACACACCTCTCACATTACATAGAATGTATTTCGTCAGTGGAATAGAGGAGTAAAAGCGAAGTAAGAATGTTAAATAGACTAGCTTAGTAAATATATCTCATTTTTCAGGCAAATGATAACAAGATATATGTATATATATATTAAGGCATTAAAAACAAGAAATTTTATATTATGGACCATGATAGATTTAAAATAAAACAAACACCAGTCGACCGGTTTCGTCCCCTCTCATCAGAACTGTTAACGGGGAAATTATGAGAAAAAGAAAAGAAGTCTGTAATGCATGACATGAATGATTGGACAGGAAGAAATAAATTATTATAAAAGTTATACCAACCAAGATGCTAGAAACGCAGCACAGCAAGTCCAAGCAAACAATCTCTTTGTTTACAAAGAGTAGGTTGCCTGAACCTGATGTAAAGCGTCTCTAACACCTTAAGTTCTGCCCGACCCAAGGTTTACTTTCGATATGTGGATGACACTTTTTGTGTGTTCAGCCACGAATCGGAAGTGGATCAATTTTTTTCCCTACTCAACAGTGTTCATCCTGCCCTTAAATTCACAGTAGATAAGGAGTTCAATGGTTCATTGCCCTTCTTAGATGTTCTTGTTCAAAGAACTCCTTCCTCGTTTATCACATCAGTTTACAGGAAGTCTACATTTACTGGATTATATACTCGATGGGACTCCTTTTGTCCTAAACGACAAAAGATTAATTTGATTAGGACCCTGACACATAGGGCCCTAATGATTTGTTCGGATGACACTTTGAAACATGAAATCAGTTCCTTAACTGAGATTTTTGTGAACAATGGTTATCCGTTGAACATTGTTCACTCAGTTATTCGAAATGAAACTGCCAGGTTTAACAAAATTAAACCTGCTTCAGTGGGTAAATGTTCGGTCTATCTTCGTTTGCCGTGGTTGGGTAGCATTAGTGAATCCTTCGCCAAGCGTATTTCATGGAGTTCACATCAGTGTTATTTTGCAGCCAATGTTCGTGTTGTTTTTCAAACTAAGTCCTTACTTTCATCTATGTGTAAAGATGTTCTACCCCCCCCCCACCATATTAACTCTGTTATTTATCATTTCAAATGTAGTTGTGGATGCGACTACATAGGTAGAACGACACAGCGGTTGGACGTTAGAATTAAACAACACGTACCTGCTATAATACTGAATAAAAAATTTTCTTTGGGTGATACCATTCGTAACACGTATGGGTCTTCGATTGCGGATCACTTTATAAAGAATCCTACTTGTGCGTTGAATTTCAGTGTGAACTGGTTTTCTGTTTTGGCCAGTTCGCACTCGCTATTCCATCTTAAGGTGTTAGAGACGCTTTACATCAGGTTCAGGCAACCTACTCTTTGTAAACAAAGAGATTGTTTGCTTGGACTTGCTGTGCTGCGTTTCTAGCATCTTGGTTGGTATAACTTTTATAATAATTTATTTCTTCCTGTCCAATCATTCATGTCATGCATTACAGACTTCTTTTCTTTTTCTCATAATTTCCCCGTTAACAGTTCTGATGAGAGGGGACGAAACCGGTCGACTGGTGTTTGTTTTATTTTAAATCTATCATGGTCCATAATATAAAATTTCTTGTTTTTAATGCCTTAATACGCTTCTGTACCGTTTCAAATATATTCAAGTATATATATATATATATATATATATATATATATATATATATATATATATATATATATATATATTCAAGAAAGAAATTCGGATTACTAACACATAAAAAGAGAATGTCTCATATCGAGAATATTTAACATCGAAAAACATAAAGGAGAAAAACATTAATTAATCTCCACCCTTTACCCAATGAAGGTCGCGAGACCAGAAACACGTGTAGTAAAATTATAGAAAATAAAGCATAATATTTTTTTTAAATCCACATTGTAACCAAAGACGTTTGCGGTATCGCTTTTCTTTTTAATATACACCCTTTTCTCTCGTTGGAACTAATATAACTTCTTCCTTATATATATATATATATATATATATATATATATATATATATATATATATATATATATATATATATATATATATGTGTGTGTGTGTGTGTGTGTATGTATTTATGCAAGCATGTTTGTGTAAATAATTTAGACGTATTATGTCTATGTATGTTAAATTTAATCTTTTCCTTTCAAATCCACGGATTAATTTCTTAGTAGCTGTAGAATATTGAAAATTTTCTTTCAAATAATTTTTGTTTTACCAAGTATTTTTAGGGGTCTGTGGATATGTATGCAAGAACACCGTAAAATTCTAAATATTTATCAGCTATACAAGGGAGGTAACTGATGTGATTCTTTTAATATATTTTTGTAAATGTTTACCGTAAAATTCAACATATTTACCATTTATGCAAGCCAGGCAACTTATAAAGTTTGGGGGTGTATGTTTTTATGGGTTTAAATGATCATGGATCTCGTAACCTATTAAAATCGTCGAGTAATTACATTTACTGAAAGAATAACAGCCGTGTTTGTATCATGATAAAAGAGACAAACCTAGCCCATTCAGGCTGATTTTTAATTAAAAAGTTTCCATTTCCTTCATAGAGTAATAGATCCTATTAAATACTTAAAGACTAGCTAAGTAAATATATGTCACTTTTCTGGCAAATGATAACATATAATTTAGACTTTTTATGTATTTTAAAATTAATCCTTTCAAATCCCCGGATTAATTTCTTGGTAGCTGTGGAAAAGTGATCAAGAAAAATTCCAAAATTTTCTTTCAAATAATTTTTTTCCCAAGTAATTTCACCGCAAAATTTGAAATATTTACCAATTATGCAAGGGAGGTGTCTTATATGATTTTTTGGGTGTATATTTTTATGGATTTAAATGATTTTTTAATTGAAGTTTTTAAGATATTTTGCTAATTTATTCTTGGTTTGAAATTTTATTTGTGATTTATTTTGTATTTTTTCATTAATCTCTAGTAATATGTGAGGATACCATTTGAATATGTTCTGACACTTTGTTCATTGTTAAATTAGCAACATAAGTAAAATATATAAGTATTTATAAGTAAATATAACATTTTAATTCTTCATATATAATCGGAAAACTTAAATAAAAGTGATATATTTATTCATCATTGTTTGATTACGAGTTACTATTCTAAATAACAATTATTTTTTTTTTAATATTCATGCATCAGTAACACAGTAACCCAATTAGTATCAGTGTGTACAGATTCACAGACACAAAAAACGCATTTCGGCAATATCTGAAAATTAGCGCCAATTGGATTAATCGAATGTTCTCGAATACAGCAATTTCAACAGACACCAGAAAGAGACTGACCTACTTTTCTGGCTAGTGTTATAAAAAGTACTCATTTATAGATTTTAAGTTATTTATTTAACACATATTGCTTTCGTATATTTTAATGTGTTGTAATTTTTGGTATTTTGAATAAGGTTAATTCGATTTTATTCACAGGACTTTATTTAGCATTTTAATCATAGTGACGTTGTAGGTAATGTCTTGTATTATCATCTGGAAAGTCGAACATTACAATTTTCTACACTAGGCAAAAAGGACACCAAATTTAGTTGTTAAGAGTTGGTGATATGTTTGTTATAGTCTGTGTTATTTTTGATATTTTGGTTTGATGCATTTCAGTATATATATATATATATATATATATATATATATATATATATATATATATATATATATATATATATATACACACACACACGTGATTGTGTGTGTATATTTGTGAGTATGTATACGCACACACACACATATATATATATATATATATATTTGGGAATTGCGTACAGTATCGGGAATTAAATGTTCGTAGATATTAACAGTGTGGAGATAAAAATGGATTGATGAGGATCGCAAACCCTGGTTTAAAAATGACATGATGTCTCTTGGGTTAATTTATATAATACACACACTCTCTCTCTCACTATCTATATATCTGTCACACACACACACGTTTGTAACATTATTAATCGTTTTTCTAAAGTCATTTAGTGAAGTGCCATATGTGATACACGCTCGGGCAAACATATCTCTTCCGATTTATGACTGATGAGGTAGAAGATTTTTTATACTGTTGGTTACTATTTCTTTCTCCAAACGAGAGGTTGGTTGCCGAGGCTACAGGGCCCAGTCTGTCCTATTATTCAGGCCATAGTTGGCCGTACAGGTGAAATGGATTCACACCTTTCCTAAAGGTATTTGCACGTAAATGTTTGTAATAAACCTGACTGGACTCTGTCCGATTTCTCATCTAGAGCCGTTATTCATTACAACACACCGCATTACTAAATTAGGCTTTGCTTAAAATAGACACGATTCGATTTCTTTCTCTTTATTTTTTAAAACTGTTATTAATGACTCGGACCTAAAACAACGATCAGTTTTTTTTCTACATTTACAACAAATATTTGAGAAAAATCTTTTGTATTTTATAAAAAAAACTAATTAATAACTATTTAATGGATATAACATGTCTATATTATTTTAATAAGAAATATGAATATCTATCTATCTATCTATCTATCTATCTATCTATCTATCTATCTATCTATCTATCCTGATAATGCAAGACTCTCCTAGCGATTGAGATTTTTGAGTGATTGTTGTGTTTATGAAAAAAATAAATACACAAAAATCCGCCTTTCTCTCTGCCGGGCGTCGATGAAGTAGGGGTTAGAACCTTCCAATGAGTTACTGCATCACACATTTTTTGTGAGAGAATGATTGATTTGAATCTTCGTTACAATTTGTGCAGAAAATTATGCATTTCAGTATTATTCAATTATCTTGCCAATGTGACCTCCATCTTCTGGCTTTCTCCTTATATATTTTGAATAGGAATCATTCCCTTGTTCAAATATAATTTTAATTTAAATCAAAGGCAAAAAAATTCAGTGGTTGGAGTGTACAAAAACAGCTTCATCTGACCCGTTTGATATGCATTTGATGCAATATTTAATTGAATGAATTGATGAGCAGATTTCAACATTGATATGACAGTTGAATTGTCAAAACAAATATGTATTTAAAGACACTACCTACTGATTGGTGATTTCTTAATAAACTTGTCTCATTTTGATCTTGCCGCTGTGAACTCCATCTTCTGGATTTCTTCTATATTTTTAATAGGAATCATTCCGTTGTTCAAATTTAAATTAAACTTAAATGAAAGGGAAACAAATTTAAGTCGGGAGTTTGTACTCCTTCAGAACCCCCCCCTCTGATCAAAATGAAATATACTTATCCCTGTAACCTAGTATTCATTTTCCTGTTCAAATTTAAGTTTCATGTCTATCAAAGGGTAAAAAAATCAGTGGTGGTGAGGGATCCCCACCAACAAATTTTGATCAAAATGAAACATACTTATCGAAATAATGTAGTTTCTGAATATATATAACTATGGGCAGCTATCTCCAAAACATTACAAAGAGTTCGATAACAAACAGACAGACATAGGCTACAACTTTATATATATAGATGTTTATGTGGGTACGTACGCGCGTGTGTGTGTGCCTGTGCGGGCGTGAATTTTTCATCCATACGTGTAGCGTTATCCATATTTTCCGGAAACATCCTTTGTCAAATTGTTTTCGCAAAAAATTTGATATTGATATTAGGTTATATATTCTTTATTTTCGTTCGATAAACGAGGGGCATACCTAGAAACTTACGCACACATCCATTGTTACAGGGGAGTCATAAGTTTTAGTCCATGGATTTTAGATCCTTGGCAAAGCACGCATATACAAGGGTAAATTAACGATAGACTGCTTTGAGCGATTACTTGATGAACGGTTAGCCTAGATTCGCTTGTTGATAACCTCACCAACTTTGTGTTATAGCATTCGTCTAATTTCTGCATATCCTCGTTGATTTTATCTGCAAGCAAGGGACCAGAGATGACCCTTAACCTTTTCGCCTCAGTTTTGCCAACTATGCCTCTAGATGAAAAATCTTTGTCAGTTTTCGCTATCGAGAACCGTGTCAATTACAGTTTTGCCGCCAGATAAATATCATTACTTTCGCTCATATATTTTTTTAGACTGACTGACAGAAAATGCAATATCATAACTATTACATTTGCTCAGTGAATGGCAAAATGGAATGATTTTGTGTAAGCGTTTCATCCTCTAGTGGGTCTTCAGAATAACGAAATGTTTTAGTTTGGTTTGTTTTAAGGAGTATCAAGCTCAATTGGTTATTTAATGCCAACCATATTTTTCTTACTTGTAATTTCAAAAAATGTATTGCTGGTAATATTTTTTTTTTCCAAAAATGTATTGCTGGTAATATTTTTTATTCAAAAAATATATTGCTGGCAATATTTTTTTCCAAAAATGTATTGCAGGCAATACTTTTTCCAAAAATATATTGCTGGTAATATTTTTTTTCTAAAAATGTATTGCTGGCAATATTTTTTCCAGAAATGTATTGCTGTTAATATTTTTTGTTTCAAAAATTTATTGCTCTCATTAATATATTGCTGGTAATAAATATTTACTTCAATAATATATTGCAGGTAATAGTTATTTACAAAGTATTTCTGATAGTAAAATATTTTTTACTCATTCATAGAATTTTGACTTAATTTTAGGTGTTCACTCTTTGCCCATAGTTGGAACCCTAACGAGTGTTACAACTTCGGGTCAGGGTGGACCTGGGAATACTAGCAATTAAGAGGTGAGCCCACGTTCGTCAAAACCTCCAGATCAGATCAAGTGAACATAGAAGTCAACACTTAGAGGCGACAGTCTGTTTCATGTTTCGCCAGGCCTGGTGATGGCCTGACGATTGCGTCTAGCATGAAACAGACTCTCGCCTCTACGTGTTGACTTCTATGTTCATTTTTATACTTACACACGTTGTATCTCTGATATTGAGCACTTTATCCCATAAATATAGGACACCGTAAGACTATATTTCTTCATATATATATATATATATATATATATATATATATATATATATATATATATATATATATATATATATAATGTTATTTCAGACGTGTCTGGGAATGAAGTTTAGCCGATTTCGTTCAGGATCTTTATGTTTGTTTTTTTTTTATCTGTGTCATTATTAAATATACCAAAGTGTAATAATAGAACAATTGCCAAAAGGTTTAAATATTTATTTGCAATATCTTCAAATGATTAGAATTTCGAAGCAATCCCTTCATTTCGTCCACCGAACAAAATATCTTCCGGGTGTCTCAGTTATTTACCTCTGACTCAACTTTCTAAATTTTAGTTCATCTCTGCTATCTCCTGGTATTGAACTAGTCTAATCACTGGAAGTAACCAACGTCTTTACCCATTGGTCCATATGTCCTTGAGGACATGTGTATATGAACTTTTGGGGCTTATGAACCTAATGCCTGAATATCATTTTTTATCAGTACTCATATTGCAATTTTCGATATTATAATTTTATTATTACCAGATCTTATATCACATTTTTTTGTTATTTATTGCTTTTCTCTAGCATTTCTTATTTCTGGTTCCCATATTCTATTCATGTCTATGTTTGGTCGGCTCAGGAGATTTTTATGGCCTAGCATATGTGCTGATTCCTTAAGTTTTCGTATTTTCCAATGATGTTCTATGACTTTAATTCAACCTCATCCCACAGAGGTTGGGGTTGATCTCCCTTTTCCTTCCATATGTGCTCAGCTACACCTGGTTTTTCTATTTCCCATTGTGTTACTGCTTTACGATATTCTTGTAGTCTTACCTTAAGGGAGCGGCCTGTTTCTCCTCTGTATTTCCTACCACAAACGCAATGATTAACCAGGTTTTGAAATTTGCATTATATATGTAGATATTCAGAAAACAATTACGTATTTCGCTGTGATGAATTATATCTCTCACTATATGTCTATATCTCTGAGATGAGGTATTATGATCACTTAAATTATTTATATTATTTGGACTGTCATCCTCATCTTCATTGCCATATTCGCAACATTTCAACCGTTGTACACTTTGGCCTTTATATCTATGGAACTTTATATATCTGCCTATGTCTTTCAGATTAGGTATTATGATTACTTGCATTATTTACAATATTTGGAATGTTATCCTCATCTTCAATGCCATATTCACAACGTTTCGGCCGTTGTGCTATCTTGCATTCTGCAGGTAATTGGAATTTCAAAACCAACCCATTATTTCGTCCACCGGGGTAGATTGCTCTAGTTCCCCGTGACATGCCTCTTCCAGATGTTTCAGTCATTTCCCTTTAACTCAACTCTTCTTCAAGTTTTTGGGCTCACCACTGCTGTGGCCTGCTATTGAACTCTTTGGATCTAGTCAATGGATTTAACTAACATTTTTATCCACTGGGCCATGTGTCCTTAAATGTTATAAGAAATTTGACGCAAATTTACCTTGGATGATCTAGCGATCTAAACACTTTATATAAACTTACGCCTTAGTAACTTTCTTTCCTTTTATTTAGAGCAGCATCATTTATATCGAAATTATTATTAGACTCATTATTGTAAACGGCTAGTGCATTGAATGTGTTGTTTAGGGACATAATATCTAGTGCTTATTTAGTGCTTCTCGGGTATTTCTGGTCTCGTTTCAACTTATCTAGACTCCACGCCCCAGCGATTGAACTCTGAATTTTTTTTTTTTTTTACCAAATCTAGTTCTAACTGTCTTTGTAAATCGTATTAGGGTGCACAAAATTCAGAAATGTCAAACATTATATTCCAAGTAATCATCATCACATATTACGAATATGCAATTACTAAACAACTTACTCGGGCAAATCACAAATTATCCGCACATTCGCCATCACATATCATTCGGTTTGTTACACTGCCTTCTGCACATGCGTGCTTATTGCTGATACTATTGTGGTCACATGATCGGCGTTTGAGCTTGATCGCGCCAGTTTTCTTGCTGCTATTACAGTTTAAACGTGGTCAATCCAATAGCAGAGTGCGCAAAATTAGAACAAAGATCAGTGATACGATTTCTTTGATCTGAAGGTTTGTCTGTGGCTGGAATTCATCAGAGGATATTCACACAATACTGTGACAGTGTAAGACCCGGGAGAAAGTTATATCAGTGGGTCGCGAAGTTTAAAAGTAGCTGGGGGTGTGTGACGCACGAAGAAAAAAGACACCAGTCAAAATCCAACTCGGGCGAGAAGTTCCTGCAACCTCGAGATATGGTAATGGCAAATCGCCGAGTTGTCATCGATGAGGTAGCCCTCTGCAGATTCCGATCACTGCTCGTTTTTCATACTTGGTGCACACTGCGAGAGTAGAGGCTATGTTTGTATTGTAACAACAGCACGTAAACTGACATGATCAAGCTCAAATTTCGATCACGTGACCACAATGATACCAAATATAATGACCCATGAGCAGACTGCACTGTGACAAAACTAAAAATATTTTATGGCGTACGTACTGATAATTTTTGAATTACACTTGTAAATAAGTTCAGTGGGCCAGTGGAAACAGGGCGATCAGTAAGTAACTGAGCAGAAATAAATAGAAACTAGACGAATTATACAAGGGCAGGGGAACAAGAACAATCTCTCTCCCTAGTTGAAGGTTAATTTCGAATATCCCTGTAGGTTACCCGGATGACATACAACTAATACGCCTGAGTGGCGTATAGGCCGAAACTATGGCATAAAAGTAAGAAAGATAGACAATAGTCCGCATGCGAATAAAAAGTTACGATAATATGAAACTCATTCAGTTATATACTTTTTTTCATTTGCATACAAGGTGCTATTACATCTGTTGACTGAACAATAACAATCCTCGTTTTATCTTATTCTGCAATGGAGACATTCTCAAAGAGATTGGAAAACGGTTGCTAATAAAATAAATTTATTTGCTAAAATATTCTGGGTTATAGACATTCACTGTATTTTGAAGTTGCCATAAAAAATACTGATTATGCTATGTAAGTTTCGGCCGAAAAAATCCCAGCACCACTTGTATTATTTCAAATTTAGTTCTAATATTTTTCTGCTATGATACACAATGATGTTGATATTTTTCATTCTAAAAATCCGAAATTTCATCATTAGGAAAAAAGACTCTTCCATCACAAAGGGGCAATAAAGTAGAGTAGAGTTGTAAAAAGAACAACACAGACGTATCTTTTTCGCTCCGGAAAAACTTACAGTTAGCGGTCTCAAGCGTTACCCTTAACAAGGAAATTCTCGTAACAAGCAAAAACCACTAAACACAAACTTTTAAAGCGACAGTAACACTGGCGACATTTTTAAAACACACAATACCAATATTGTAATTGACATCACGAAAATAATAAAAAAAATACACATTCTTATCATTAATTTCAACACGTGTCTCAAAATCTATTGTTTATGTTATTGTTGTATGTTTCATTCATTGCATTTTCAGAAAAAAATGGAGTAAACGAATCCTATATGTACTAAAAATACATATAACAACGAGGTAACTTACATTAACACAACCTAAATGTTCGTCAACTGAAAATGCATAAAAGAAATCTGTATATATTTAATGGATTCCATTAAATAATTTCAGTAAATAAATAAGAATTAACTAAATTTGTAATATAATAAAAATAATAATAATTAATAATTTATAATTAAATAAAATTAAATAAATTAATGTAATAAGGATCTCATTAAATAAAATAGAAATTAAAGGATTTCCTTCAGAATAGAAGGTTAAAATTTCATACAATTTTCTTGCATGGATTTACTCAGATAATTTGCCCAGAAAAGAATTTAAATATAGTTTTAATTTTCAGATACACATTAATGGGAGACATAGATATAATAAACAGCTTATATCCAAGAAAAGAGTTTATATCCTGTGGGAGGTAAGAAACCGGAAGACGTTTAAATTTCATCAGGGAATTTCCGGTATGGTTTATAGCCTAGATGAGAAATCAGTTCAATAAAAATATAAGGAATAGAGAGAAATAGGAAAATGTCAATTACGGAGAAACCAAATGACGAATGTAGTAATTAAAAAGATAACAGTGTTTTTATTTTATTTTATTTTTTGTAGTTAACACTTACAAATTCTGCATGAATTCTGATTTAATAGCTTAAACTTCTAATGGTTGCGTACGTAAAGCTTTCGTTACCACCAAATATGAATATTATTTTAAATGACTTGAGCGATATGTTATTGTCGATGGTCCTCACAATGGAGAACACTAGTTTCTTTCCTCAAAGTTCTCCCACATAGTAAAACCTGGTAAATAAATAATTCAGTTAACTAAGTGTGTGTTTGATTTAAACCTTTAAGTATAAAGCAAAAGATACAATATTGATCTCTGTTTTGTATGAATAATTTCTTTAAAGAAAATAAATAAACACCTACTGCAATATGAAATGGAATTTCTGAAAGTTTCGTCGCAAGTTATTTGTTAAATAATCGACAGACGCAAAATTGCATCGTTTTTTTTTTTTTCTTTTCATCTCTGGAAGAAAATACGAAGTTTTTAGGCTTCAGCAAAGACGAATAGGAATCTTTTTTTCGTACTCGTTTCATGGCAAGTGTTAATGTTTTTTCTCCTGGCCTTTTCTTTCTTTTTGATTTAGTGTTGTTATGAAATGTCGTTACGGAACATCAAAGTATTTTTGCAATATAAAATTAAATGGCAGTGCCAGACGCTGTCTTTTCAAGATGCTTTTCAAAAGAAGAAGAATGATGAAGCCGCAGCAGTTGCGTTAGCAGCAACAGAAGAAGAAGAAGAATAAGAAGAAGAAGAAGAAATTACCAAAAGTGATACATTAGTACAGAAACTTAAAAAGACATAAAGAGGCGTAAAAATTACAAACTGGTAGTATTTAAAGAAGAAGAAGAAGAAAGTTAAATGTAATAGCGTCTATGTTACATGTTAAAAGAGCATTGAGGCACGGATAGGAAAAAAGAATGAAGAAAAAATATGAGAAAACAAAAGTGTAGCAGATAAATATAGTAGTATTATTGTTATTGTTGTTGTTGTTATTATTAATAATAATAATAATAGTAGTAGTAGTAGTAGTAGTAGTAGTAGTATTAAAAGAGGAATATAGTGATGATTTTGAAAGAGAAAATGTTGAAGAATAGTAATATTGTGGCTAAGAAGAATATTTGATGCTGCTGATGATGATGATGATTATGATGATAATCAAAAGAAGACGACGACGCCAACGGCGAAGAAGAAGAAGAAGAAGAAGAAGAAGAAGAAGAAGAAGAAGAAGAAGAAGAAGGAGAAAATAATGATGAAGTTGGTGAAACTGAATATGTTGATGAATAGGTTGATGTAAAATTACGAGAATTAAGACGAAAAGACGACGACAACGACGACGACGATGATGATGATGATGATGATGATGATACGAATACGGCGGTGACGAAGAAGAAGAAGAACAACAAGAATAACACCAACATGAGGAATGTTGCAGGGGAAGAACCGAAAGCGAAATTTATCCAAAGCAGAAAGAACCAAATTGAAAAGGAAGAGGACCGAAAATATACGAAAAAAAAAATCTAAGAGGAGAAAACATTGGAAGATGTGAGGATGGCGGATAAAAAGAAATAGACGGAAAAAGAGAGAGATAGAGAGTTGGAGAGAGAGAGAGAGAGAGAGAGAGAGAGAGAGAGAGAGAGAGAGAGAGCGAGGGAGAGATTGTGGTGAGAGGAAGAGTAAAGAATATTATAATTCAATGACGAAATACGAGTAATATGAAAGAGAAAAAAAGTGATTGATGTGAACCGCCAGGAATATAAGCAATTATCAAGAAAAAAAAAAAAAAAAAAAACTATAAAGAAAGGCCGACCTGCATAAACGGATGTGGGTGAATCATTCTGACCTATTAATTTCCTTACAGGTGTTTTTAATTATGACTCGTTATACAGTTCAGGAATAATTTAGATTTGACATCTCTATTTTTTGTTTTCTGCATTCTGATTCTAAAGTCGAGCGATGATGGCACAACATTTCTTTTGATAATGAAATACAAGTTCATTAAAGTCAGTCATATTCCATGATAGGCTTTTATTTTCTTTCAGTAGATGACATTGTCAAAGGTTCATTCATTTTAACTTTCTCTTTATCTTAATTATCGTTTATCTGGCAGACATCATTTTTGCCTCTGATCCAAGTGTCTGTCTATCTATCTATCTATCTATCTATCTATCTATCTATCTATCTATCTGCCTGCCTATGTCCGTTTCCTCATATATTCCTTTATATCTAGATATTTATCCACATCAATGTTTATTTATCCACGTCAATCTATCTATCTATCTATCTATCTATCTATCTATCTATCTATCTATCTATCTATCTATCTATCTATCTATCTATCTGTCTGTCTGTTTGTCTCTCTGTCTGTCTGTCAGTCTGTTGCGCTTGTTTCCCTCCAATTTCAACTTTGCTCGTCCTTGTCATGCACCTTTAGCCGAAACCTATTTTTATTGGCCCTGAAGTTCTTTATTGTCTTTTCCTGTTTGATGAATTCCGCGTGATGCAAACGAAATCAAAGGTATCATACCTTCCATAGATTGACTTCTTTTATAGTTCCTAAAAGTAATGCTCAAACCACGACTGAAAGCAGAGAAAACTAATTAAGACAACAGATGTTCCTGAACCATTGGAAGATTAACTTTCTTGAATGCGATCTTCAGTTCCTCGTGCTTGACAATCACGTTAGACTCTTGAACGCGTTTGAAATCACATTCAGCGTATATGTTTAACTGAGGTAAATTTTTCTCTGAAATTTTACAAATCTGACATGAGGCCATGGTTAATACTTGGTATTCAAACGTTTCTTCAGTGCATCGTGTAATGTTATTTTGATGTAGTAAATGGCACATTACAATCTTCTTATACGTTTCTATTGATATGGAGTCAAGCCAGCAAACCAGTAGACGTAGATATAAAGAATGTAAGTACAGAAACGTATATTTTGCGCAATGCTGTTCACTGGTTTGCAAAAATCTGTTACTCACTATTACTCTATTTCTCTCTATCCCCCACTCTCTCTCTATATATTTGTGAATATATACATATACATACATACATATATATATATATATATATATATATATATATATGTATATATATATATATTGATAATATTAGTGGTAAATATACACATACGTATGCAATCATATATCCAAAATATATAAATATATATACATGCATACATACATACATACATATATATTTGTATAAAAAATAATTCCAAGACGATAGAATCCAGGTAGAACTCAATGTCCAGGACAGAGTAGGGATATAATAAAAAGGCTTAAACACTAATATTACATGGAATATTAGTGTTTAAGCCTTTTCATTATATATATATATATATATATATATATATATATATATATATATATATATATATAGATAGATAGATAGATATACTTTTATATAAAAAAAGTAAATAAACCTAAAGAGCCAGACTAACCTATCTAGGTTTCACCTACGCATATCGTCAGGGCGGACTGGCTAAAGAGGTGCTATAAGAATAGAAAATATATAGCCTACAACACAGTTTAGACTGCCTCTTTAGGTTTACTTATTTTGCTCTATTTAACGTATTGAACACTTTGTTTAGTTATTTTACTAAACTCGTATCGCAGGATTGTTTCTTTGAACTCCGAACTTAGATTCTATACGATTATTTTCGCCGGAAGTACATGTTCTTATTTCTTTCCGTTTTTTTGCCATTTTTTTCCCTTGGGTATTAGTTTGATCATTTACAACATAAAACAGCTGAGGTTTTGCCGGACGAGTATAGCTGCTTATATTTATAAGTTTATTAGTGTTATATATATATATATATATATATATATATGTGTGTGTGTGTGTGTATTTGTGAATATATATGTGTGTGTGTGTATTTGTGAATATATATGTGTGTGTGTGTATCTGTGAATATATATGTGTGCGTGTTTGCGTGTGTGTGTGCTGCGTATGGTTAATTCCTCAATTTTTTATCAAGACGTTTATTTGTCTTTGCGAAACAAGTTCGTACATCCACTTGCTTAAATTATTAGGGACGTTACTATTTAAATCATATACTTCTAGAATATTTTATGCGCCTACTGCACGTGGATCAAATTGTCCAAGCGTATTTCTAATTTTCTACCCCAAATTGTTTCAAGTGCTTGTCAGCACCAGTAGGTTGTTTTTAATTCCTATTATCTATAGAAGCTCAGATATGACATACCCAGGTAAAATCACATCATATCTCACATAATCATATATATATATATATATATATATATATATATATAGCTGTTTAAATTTCTTTTATTTTCATTTCCTAAGTACTTTTGATCTTCTTTCAGGATCATCTTCAGGGGTGCATGAAATGCAAAACTATATGTTGTTCATTCGTACAAGTATATTCAAATAAATTTATGTAAATACTACAGCACGTTTGTCGCATCCTTTAACACCAATGCACTGAAGGTTATTCGTAAGTATGAATGGATTTTATTAAAAATTAGCAGACATAATATCAGTAATTTATTCACCCAGGTATGCCTAAAAGAGTATTTGCTGCCTAAATACACACATATATACAGCTCATATATATATATATATATATATATATTTGTGTGTGTGTGTGTGTGTGTGTATGTATATGTTACGAAACTGGTTTAGTCCGACAATTAATTAAAATAGTTTTTGTTTATACGTTATTCTTATAGATACAATTTATTTAAGTAAATATGCTGTTTTTTTAAATGAACTGTATTAGTTGTATTTACCGGTGTGAATATTCGGGAAATTTCGCAGAGAATGAGTGCCTCTCTGACAGGAATCGAACCATTATTTGATTTAATTGCCTTTGCTAACCATTCTTCAAGAAAGAAGCGTCTGGTTACCAAAGTCAGAATTATGGGAATTACATTCACATATTTTCTACGAACTTTCTCGAACATTCAGGCCGGTAAAGGCAATTAATATTGTTTATTTAAAACACAGACCATTTACTTAAATAAATTTTATCTGGAATAAATAAGATATAAAAAGATGATATATTAAGTTATTGTCGGACTTAATGCGTTTCATAATATGCTGTCAATGTTTCATGGGCAGATATAATCGTTCGAGAAAGATTGTAGAATAAAAACAGTAATTCGGACTTTGCAAAACAGATGCTATTTTGTAGCGAAGGGTTAACAGCATATTAAAATAAATGTTGGTTCCCATTGGGGTTACAGGTTCGTTTCCTGTCGGAGAAGCACATATTTTCTACGAAATTTCTCGAACGTTCAGGTCGTTAAATGGAATTAATACTGTTTATTTAAAAGCAGATAATTTACTATGAAATTTTATCTATGAAATAAAGCGTGTAAACAGAATATATATATGTTGTCTTTTTCAGGAAGCGGATAAATAACACACATACGCATATATATATATATATATATATATATATATATATATATATGTGTGTGTGTGTGTGTGTTTGTGTGTATGTGTTATTTATCCGCTTCCTGAAAAAGACAACATTCTCAAGCCTGTGAAATGTGTCAAGCGTATGCCCAGTATTCAAGAACGTGGACGATCACTCATCCCTATCTCAGTATAGACCCATCAGTCTCTTCAGTGGCATCAGTAACTTTATTGATGCTATAATAAAAAAGATGGTGGTTGAGCAACTAGATAAAAGCAACGTTACGAGCAATATTTATTTCGATCGACACTATCCCCTGATGAATTATTAACTGCCTTTACCCACAGAATTAGTAAGTCTCTTAATGAAAAAAACACTCCTCAAGGAACATAGAATTAAGAAATTCAGAAGCATTTGACAAGGTGTAGCACAAAGTTGTGCTTCTCAAGCTCTCGAGCTATAGAATCACTGGAAGGTTCTCGTAATTATAAAATCCTTCCTAAAATATAGGTCTCTGTATATAGTTATTAACAGCCAGTCCGCTGCGGTCTTGGCGACCAACGCAGGCGTCTTCCAGATATTAATTCTCAGACCAACCCATTTTTTACTTTACTAAAATGATCTGCCTAAGAATATACTAAGATAACTTGCGATTATCTATCCCGGTAATACAACGATATACAATTCCACCTCTAAAAGACTTGATCGGAGATTGGAAGCTGATCTCTCATTCGAGCCAGTACTAACTTTCAACTGAGTGAAACGCTGGCTGGTTGCATTTAATGCTTCAAAGTCCAAACTACGGAGTTTACACCATCTTTGATCGGATCCCGAACTTCCGCCAGTATCGACGAATGGATGTCCACTCGTGGAGGTTCTGTGCCTTGAGAGACTATAGGGCTTTAAACTCACACATGACTTCAAGTTTAACTCGGACATACGATCCATCGCAAAAGATGCTGGTAAAAATGGTCGGCTGCACAATGTTATTTTTAGTAGATATTCGCATTTGACTAGACACTCCTTTTATTTTTATTTTTTGAAAACACTATATTTATTTATTTTCGTCTACAGCCTAAATATTCAAGAAATCATAGTAGAGAAAAAATTGCACTCCGGTAGGATTCGAACCTGCGTTTCGCGAGGGGGACCCGTCGTATTATCTGAACTAGGTTGCTTTTATTGGCCTTTCCATTATTGTTGAATGCTTCCTCCTTTGCGTTTTGTTTGATTTAGTGTGGAACATCTGAATCCTGATCATCTCAAAACTGCCAGGCTATGTTAAATTTCCTTATTTTATGTAGCTGATCCATACAGAAAGGTATGTGAAGTGTTTAACATTTACTAATTCCTCATATCATTGTTTCATTCTAACTTCAGTCAGCATTTTTGTTTTGGACTGGTATATCTTGAGCCCTGTTTCTTGGAACCCTTGGCAGGAGATATTGATTACCTTATTCACTCTATTTTTCATCCTAACTATGAATATTAATACCATCGGTCAAGCCTTATTATCACCAGTACAATGGCGTGGAGATGGCAAACGAGAACTCTATTTTCTATTCTGAGATTCATTTGAGGTATAGTATGAATGATCATTGCCTAGCTCGACTATTGTTTTATACGCTAAATTTAGTGGAGGAAGAAGTTAAATCAATTGTGAATTTCTTTTCCTTCTTGTTTTACTCTTGATAAATTTTGCTATGCTTCTCCACTCGATATGAACGTCTTTGTTAAGCGATATTGTTTTCTCTCCTATCTAGATATTGAGTGGATTCTGGGCTTGGAAGGCAGTTTCTAATTGTCGAAAAGCGAAATTATCTTTTTATGTCGTCTTATGCGGTTACATAGCAGGTATACAATTTTATTTTGTAGAGTTAAGTAATTTCCTGAAATTATTTGATGACATATATGACATCATTACATACCATACCGGATCGAAGGCCAAGCTGAATCGTAAGGAGTTGGTTTTAATAGAACAGTGAGTGTCTATTTAATACAATGTGCATTTTTACCTACGTTATAATGGATCCAATGGAGATACCTCTATATGTGTGAGGTTCTTTAGCGTTAACTTTTTTTTATTCAACATTGCTTTCATACACTAACACTTTTCGGATAACGTTCTGATTTCAAACTTCTTTTGTGGAATTTAGAAACTGTTTTTTCAAATTATGGATGAGACGATATTATTTTCAAAATTTCAACCTCAATTTCAGATGATACTTTATAATGATTTATTTGGTTTTATATTATTCTTTACGTTTAAATTATTACGTCCGTCATTTTTTATGTTTAGAGACATGTATTTTAATGTTTGAATGTCTCCTGGTTCAGTTTTATTTCCGCGGGAATCTTCAACTTGATATGATGGGGATTCAATTGGAACTCGAGGGTTTTTTTTTTTATAAAATAGCACATCCCTTCTGATTTACCGTAATTATACATGTATAATACACATTCGTTTTCTGAAAAAATACTATGCAAAATTAGCGTATTATGGATAGCTACAAAAATACCTTTAAAATATTGCCGTTACATAGGTTGATTTCAGTTGAGAAATTACTACTCACCACAAACATATGAAAATTTGACACTAACATTCGGGGATTGCGTACCCATAATGATGTTAAGTATAATCATATGTACCTAAAAATACTTGAAAATATAAAATAAAATAAGTATTATCATAAAACTAAGTTAGAATAACATTATTCTTCGTTTAAAACCATTTTTCTAGTAGGTGTAGAAAACGCTGTCCGTAATGTAATTGGAGAGGTACAAATTATACGGTTTGATTTCCACAGAAGGGGTGCGTATTATCTGTGAGCAGAAGCATTTTCCCACATTTTCAGCAAAATTACAGGGGTGCCTATTATGGATGTAGTCGCGTTATACAGGGGGAATTCCGGTATATGATGCCATCGTGATGTATGGCTTATCGTCATTTTTCTACACAATATTTACAGGCGTCATTAACTTGAATATATTTGTTTCTTGATCCGTTAAATATTTTTAATTTTCTTTTTTTGTTGGTTATAAACGAACGGTTTATTTTTCTTCTTCTCTGCCTATTTAATTCCGTGTCTCTTCAGAAATGGTTGATAATGAATCTCAACCGAACTTTCCATAATGTTTTTCATTTTCCACGCATGCTTGTGAAATATGTTAAAACAATATGCAGTTTCTATTATCTCGAATTCAGAGATTAGTCTGACCTGCAATTTAATCCATAGCTGACGGCAGATGAGAATGTTTCATGATTTTCCGAAGGACTATTTTACAGATGTGAGCGCAAACAACTTGTCCGGAATTTGAACTCGACTATCCGATTTCTCGCACCAATATTACTAAAATTATTCGCACGACCATATATATGGAGTTAAATTTGAGAGAAAGTGAGATTAATTCAGAGAAAAGACATTCAGATTTGAATATCTATAGTACACATTACATACAAATTAATATCTTGCAATGTATCTTGCATAAGCGAAATATATACCCTATATATACTTTAATGTTGCAAATTGTCATCGGTAGTGTTACTTCTTTACTTGTATTCTGAAATCAATTCAGATAAGTTTTGAAACCCTAAGAATATCATTGACGAGTAATACCTTATTTTGATATTTGTTTTCAACATCAAACACGAATGAAAATTGTATAAAACTTCAACGAACTAATCGCCAATCGATCGATTCCTAAAAGTAGTAGTTTCGGACATATGAAGGAGACTTTCCGATCAATGGGTCAATTATTTCTACAAGGAAGCGACTCAGAGGGTGGCACACAGAGCCTTGGCATCTAACAATGGGCCTGAGCGGAATACCGTCATTGTGAATCTAAGGAAGACCGTATATGTGAGGTAGCTTGGTGTAACGCTGCGATAACTGCCTATACATCTTGGATGCGAAGTGGTCCTTGTTCTTGATTAGGATCTGTGACAGTTTGCGTTCCGTTTTCATGTCCGAAACTCCGCCGACTTCGTGGAAATAATCAAAGATGCTCCCATCCTATCCAACCAGATGGTGAGCTTGGACGTGGTGAGTTTGTTCACCAAGGTACCCACGGAGGAGGCACTCTCAGGAGTCAGAGACAGATTGACCTCTGACTCTTCCCTAGAAGAACGGACCAGTATTCCAATAGATAATCTGATGGAGATGTTGACTTTCTGTACACAAACAACACACTTCGGAATGGGATCACACATATATCGTCAGGATGAGGGCTTAGCAATGGGCTCGCCATTATCACCAGCAATGGCGAATATATACATGGAATACTTTGAAGAAATGGCATTAGAATCTATATCTCTAAATCCAACTATATGGTTAAGGTACGTAGATGACACCTTCATACTCTGGCCACACCACAAGATGTCCAGGTTCTACTGGATCATGTGAACTCAATAAGACCTTCGATACAGTTCACACTGGAGAAAGAGAGTAACAACACACTTCCATTCCTGGATGTACTAATATCTCGAACAGAGCATGGATTCAAGACATCCGTATACAGTAAACCAACATTCACCGGACAGTACCTCAATTTCAACTCCCACGATCCATACAGCGTAAAGAAAGGGATCGTCCGTTGCTTACAACACCGAGCAAAAGTCATAAGTGGCGACCCAGAGACGTTAGATAATGAATTGGTCAGTATAAGTAGTACCCTACAACGTAACAACTACCCTGGGTACATGGCAGCACCCCCAACAAACTGGGATAGGCGGGTACAAGAGGAAGAGGAGGACAACAACACTCAGAAATCAGTCTGTCTGCCTTATGTGAAGGGGTTATCAGAGAAAATACAAAGGATCTGCGGTCCATATAACATCATGACAACCTTCAAAAGCATGACAACACTTCGCAGATATATCTCTCGAGTGAGACCCCCACAGAGGAGAACATGACTAAAGACTGTGTGTACGCTATCCCGTGCAGCTGCGGAAAGGAATATAAAGGAGAGACAGGCTGCCCCCTCAAGGTAAGTCTTCAAGAACACCAGAAAGCTGTAACACGAGGGGAAGTAGAAAAACCAGGCGTGGCTGACCACATATGGAGAGAGAAGGGAGATCACCGTCCCCTGTGGGATCATGTTGAGATCATAGATAGGGAACACCATTGGAAAATTTGTAAACTTAAGGAATCAGCACATATGCTAGGCCACAAAAAATCTCCTAAGCCGACCAAGCATAGAAATAAATACAATATGGGAACCAGTAATAAGGAGTGCCAGAGAAAAGCAATGATAACAAATTTGCAATATGAGCTCTGGTAGAAAATGGTGGCTGAAAACATTAGGTTTATAATACCCAGAAATTCATACCCCGATGTCCTCAAGGACACATAGCACAGTGGATAAAGGCGTTGGTTAGATCCAGTGACAGACCCAAAGAGTGTGAGTTCAATACCCGGTTTGTGCAGTGGAGAACTTTCAGAGGGAAAATTAGCAGGAAAATAACTGAAAACTGACATCCATCATACATGTGCGCGTGGAACTAGAACAGTCTACCCCAGTGATCGAAATAAAGGGTTCAGTTCGAAATTCCAACCACCTGAAGAAGGCCGGAGTGTATAACGGCGAAAACGTTGTGACAAATATGGCGACAAAGATGAGGACAATAGTCCGACTAATGCAAATACTGTTATTTTAAAAGTTTCGTTTAATGCCATTGAAATCATTAATGGAACACGTTGAGATTATGCTTAGATTTCAGAACCTACGTACCTATACAGAACCTATATATCCAAGAGGATAAAATCCAGGTAGAGCTATATGTACAAGAAAGAGCAAGAGTATAATATAAAAGGCTCAAACACTAATATCCCATGGTTATAATTTATTACACTGGAATCGTAATCACGATCCTATTCATCAGACCTAGAATTTTTTTGTACGTCTGATGAATTGGATCGTGATTATGATTCCAGTGTAATAAATTATAACTATGGAATATTAGTACTTGAGCCATATATATATATATATATATATATATATATATATATATATATATATATATATATATATATATATGTGTGTGTGTGTGTGTGTAATAATCCATTGGTATATAATCCAAGTGAATCCTATTAATACAATATAAAATATTAAAACTGATTCATACATAGAGTTCAATGTTTTAATTAAACATAGCAACAAATCATATACAATAAGAATTAATTAGGTTAATGATCATTTTCACCATATAAATTGAAATAAATTTTACATGGATTTTTCAAACCAGTCAGTGAATGATAAATTATTGAAATAAAACTGACCAAAATGAAGAGGGAAAGAAAGAAGGGAAGAAAAATGAAAAAAAAAGCAAATAAAAATATGGAATTATTTTAAATCTGAGGGGTGATTGAGCGAGAATGGACGGAAAAATAAATGATCTATTTATTTTATACCCAGTAGCAAACAGAAGTCATTTCAGACGTAAAGAAATATTTCTTAAATCTATTAACAAAAATAATATTATATTATATAAGGAGATAAACACATTTATATGAAAGAGATTTTATTCAGAATTAAAGATATATCAAAATAAACAGATATCCGAAAAATAATAAGAAAATATTAAAAAAAAAGAAATTAATATAATGAAATTATTATAATTATCTAAGGATGAATTATCTAATTTCACATTTACATTGAAATCAACATATTTAAATTTAAACCTATATTAAATAATTCCCATCTACAATGAAAAGAAATTTAATATTTATCATCTAATATATGAAATAATGAACCAGTAAGAGAAAGATTAAATAAAAGAAAAATCTACACTAACAGTAGAAAATGTGCCTTTAGAATAAAGTGAAAGGAAATGTGCCTTTAGTATAAATTTTATAACACTATATAATAAATAAAGAAATATAATAACTTAAATAATTAATCAATATTACAAAAATAAAATAATATATTAAAAATTACATAAAAACACCAAATATCAAGAAAAATATTAATAAAAATACATATGAACTACCTAAATATTATACTAAGATAACTTTAAATACCACTTCATCAAAGCAAATAATACAATATATATAGGAAAGATACACATAAATACTACATATCAATATTATATATTAATATATACGGCAGATATTAATATAGTAAAAAGACCTATAATATTAATAAATTTCTAAATACTTCCGAAATAAGCCTCATAATTATACATAAACATAAATACACACACACATATACACACACACGCATATATATATATATATATATATATATATATATATATATATATATATATATATACTTAGACATCACCACATATATGCACAATATATACACAATATATATATATATATATATATATATATATATATATATATACATACTAAAATGTAATGTAATAAGAAAGGAATAAAAGGGGGAAAATGAAATAAAAATGAATTAAAAATAAAAAAAGAAATCCAAGAAAAAAGGAAATTAATATCACTAATTACAATGTACATATCGAGTTATAAAGATGAGTCAAAATTAAATAAAATCAATTAAAATCCCAAAATTATAATAACGGAGAAATCAATAAAGACACCTTAAATTAAGAAAATAGGAAAATAATGACGTAAAGGTCACAGATATTATTGAACGTTACCAATGTAATAACTGCAATTTAGTGATAGAGGAAATATATTTTTCTAATGGGTAAGTGATGAGAAATTTTGGAAGGATTTAGAGAAGACGAAGGAGAAACAAAATATACAGTGCAATTGTCAAACGATAACACTTCACGCAAGTTTAGTTAGGATGGAAGTGAAGCAGAAATCACAGCGTAATTGTCAAATGATGAAAATTTCCGAAAGATCAGTAAAAGTCTAGATAAGTTTAAATCTACTTCGGTGTCGATATATACAATTAATTCATTACTTTAGATTAAAAGAATATTTGAATTTCCAAATTGTATAATTCAATTTTCATTAATTCCTTTGGTTTAAACGTATATTTGGATTTCCAAATGTAATATTTCTTATTTTCTTTGACTGATTTGTATATATTATACTGCCTTCTTTACACTATAATATTCTCTTATCAATATATTTCTTGTATTGCCTTTTGAATATACTTAATACATTGTCACATGCAAATATTTATTATTTCTTTTATATCTATATTCGAAGTAGTAATTTCGGATATGCTTACTGCTTCATCTGCTGTTTATAGGGTTTTTTTACTTACTTATAAATTATCTGCCTGGTTGCATCGTGATTAATAGATTAAAACAATTCTTCAAAGACGCCGCCACGAAACAGAACATTTCCTCAGGAGTTGTTTCTGGTCTCTTTCTAAAAAAATTCAAGCTGAGATGACAGAATTAATCGTTAATGAAAAAAAGAGGAGCGGTGTTGCAAACACATTTGATTCTGTAACGATCTTCTGGGACACTAATTAATTGAAAACTAGTACCTGTCTATATACACATAATCGCAGACATATGCATACGAAGCATTACATTGTGCATAGAATTATCGTAAATATAACCAGCATTATTTTAGAAATATGCCACTATTTGAACAATGCTTTAGTAATTGATTTTGGCATTCTCATATGAAAGTGTTTCATTATTATATATACGATATATAATTACTTTCAACTACCATTCATCTATGCTTAAATATTGCTACCATATACGATCAGGTGTTCCAGAAATATATTTCGAGATCGTTGATAAAATTAAAAGAAGGATATGGCAGTGTTATTGGTCTTAACTTAGCATCTTGCTTTTAGTAACTTCAGCAATGTAGCTTCCCTAAGTCTTTCTATAAATACTTTCATGGTAATTGTTCTGATACTGTGGTACCGAGGCTTTATGTATTTAAGAGCAATACTAGATTGACGGCATGTTTTCTTTATTTTACACTGAAATGGCTACATGTAACCGTACGATATATGCTTCTACGCTTAGAACGTACGGTGACATCTAGCCATTTCTTTCCTCGACATCCAAACAGGTGGAAAACAATTCCAGCTTCTTGCTTTTCTGTCAACTTTGATTTTCAAAAATGTAAATTCAATGGCAATATTTATTTTCTCTTCTTAATTCATTTTCTTTTATTTTCCCAGCACGTTAATAATGATTCTCCTTTCTTTATATTCTACCACGCCTTGCAGTTACTGGGTTTTATTGTCTTGCTTGGGGTGAAATGTTAAAAAAGTTGTTTCTTTTTTTATCACACCGAATTTACGTATTGGCTAATACGTAGTCAATATAAATTAACTTGTGACATAATCTCATGTCTTGTGAGATGCTACTAATTAACTATAATTAACGCTAGTTTAATATTATTTACTAAGCTAGGTTTACTACAAGTAATTTCTCATTTATTAATTGCCAAGTAAGCAACAATAATACCAATCTTAGATATTCAGAAACTAGAAGATATACAACATTTTTAAACAATTTGACACAAAAAATGCAATAATGACACTAAGACGCAAGGCATTACTTAGTGTTAAATAAGAAAAGAAAAGGAAAAACGAATATTATTAAGGAGAGAGAACAATAAAAGCAAATAGTTTAAAGAGATTGAATTTTAAAAGAATAATTTAAATACAAGGCCAGTAGTTATTTTCTGTCGTCTTAATTCCCAAAGACAGAAGATAGCTATTGACATTGCATTTAGATATTTTGGAAATCATAGTTTACTGTGAAGTAAGAGGATGTCAGAGAGTTCCCGAGACGAGAAGAGTGAGAGTAGAAACTTTTAGCATAGGATTTACTATTAAACTTAGTAATTACAACTTTAAATCCAGTATTTCACATAAATTGGTAAAGTGCCAATCTTACTGATAACTGTTAATCCAGTACTACACGTAAATTAGTAGAGTATTTTCTTAGTAAGTTGAGCTCCAAATGTCATTGAATCAGCTGGTTTTAATCGCTCTGCAGCAGTAATGATTTCCCTATTTTCATATTTAACTGTTGCTGAAGGGTTCGATCAACTAATAATTTATTACACTGGTGATATTCTCATTCAATAAGGAATTTTCTCAAGCGCAAACAACTTTTGATACTCCCTCGTGTATAGTGAACAATATTCTTTGTTTATAAGTTGAAGCTAGCAGCATTTATCTGAGAAGGATGTCGTTTGTTTTCGATTTTCAGTAATCGAACATCAGGCTTTTCCTTCAGCCTTACATTAAGATCTTCAGGTTTTGAGTGGGAAATTTGAACGAAACAAAGTGCAAAGAAACAAATGTACACATAATTTTTTTCTCTTTTTATTTCAGTGACGTAAATATATATTTGTTATTTATTTACTATGACAAATCGATTCTCAAAGAGGCATTGACTTTCCGCTCCCTCCTTTCTTGCTTTCTGTTAATAGCACTTCCACAATGACTTCTAAAAGCATGTTTCCTATCATGTTTACAAATATGGAAACCCCGCAGTGAAGAAAGTGTGTGTACGTAACTAGAAAACTTGAAATACCCAAGAGAGTATTATTGCAACATCAAATGTATTTTTGTAGTTACTTTTCTTTGCAGAATGTCGAAAGATCATTTTTTTTTAAAATAAGCATTCTAGCTAAATTAGCTCTGGTATGGAAGAGATGGAAAGAAAACGACAGGAAATCTTAAAAATGTCAGTAAAAGTAATCGAAACGAAAACACTATCCATCAACTGTAAAAAGACAAAATGTATGGTGGTCTGTAAGAGCGACAGTTCAATGTGTGTTATATTAGTTTGTTCGGGAAATAATGTCCGATTTTAGAATCAAATGTTATTCTTGGATTAATGTATTTATATTGTGTTTAAATCAGTTGAACATATCTACCTTTCTGCATCCGAGTAATAAGTTTATTTATCCATTTAGGTTAAAACTCTAAAGCTTTTTACACCAAGAAATCTTTTAATACTGTTTCTGCATCTTCTTTGCAACGGAATGTCTTTTGGCATAAATGACTCTCAGATGTTTGAAACAACGGGAATCAGTCGGCGAGAGATCAGGTCAATATTGCGGATATGGCAAAGTCTCGTAACCCAAATCGGCGAGCTTTTGCAGTGTTATTCTGGCAACATATGTTTGGCAATTTTGATGAAGCAGAATTGGATCTCGTAGATTAACTACTACCGGTTGCATTCTGCTTACCTGTGTATAAATGTAACCCAGCTGCAGGCACTATACTTCGGCTGTGATACTTTGGTTAAATTCCGGAAAGCTGTCATAGATAGAGACGATGACGGATCAAAAGTCGGTCAACATAACCTTCTGTTTAAAAGTGTGTGGATGCTTCGTCATGCTCAGCCACTCAGCAGATTTTTTTTGGACAATCTTAAACGATTGCCATAAAGGGTCCATTTCCCGTTACAAGCCGTTATTCAATCAATAAATGGATCATTCGAATTTCGTAGATACTGCATCGGACAGAGTACAAGATTTCCAACTCTTTTGCTTTTAGCGGATATATATGGAACCAATTTATCGGATTTCTTCTTGCAGTAATTCTGGAGATGTTAGGTCATTATTGGAATGCTGACATCCATAAACTTAGATGTGTCACTAACACTTTCATGTGTGTTTTTATTTTTTTTTTTTGCCAGTGCTGTCAGATGCTGATTATTACACCCTTCTGCAAATTAACGGAAACAGCCGATTTAGTTTCCTTTCTTTCGCCATACGGTCAGTTTTAGACCCACTGGAGTGATAGGGTCTAATCGATTTCTATTTTTCCTAAGTGGCGTGCAGTAATATGAATCTGTTTTCGGGGTGTATGATGAAATCTGTTTGTCCTTGAAAAATATTGCATCATCTGTGACTCCATGATATTTTCATCACGCCCAGACAGTATTGTCTCGACTATCGATTAGTTGTCTTACGGCCACAGTCTACGATGAACATTACTCCAAGGAACCGTACGAAAATTATAACGCTGCGCGAACACACCGATAAGCCTTACCAGTGAGCAAATCATACTACTATCGACGGACTTGGACACTCTCCTGCTTAAAAAAAACAATTGAGAATCTGTGGTCAATCTGCAAAGAAAGACTTCGAATTATTACCATGTGTCCTGGGTCATATTTCATTGGAAAAATACAAAAAAAAATGTAAATAATAACTTAATTAATTCGCACAGGTATTAGGTTGGTGCAAAAATAATGTCGTTTTCTCACATAGTAACATATGTGAGAAAACGACATTATTTTTGCACCAACCTAATATTTAAATGCAGATATAGATCCTATACAACCTTAAACGTCAGGACTCATATCACCACTGCGGAACTTCTGCAGTGTATTATCCGCTCACAAATGGAACTTTCGACCTATTCTCTCTTAATGTTAGCATCGGTTTGACAAGTATTAAAACCAGGCTTGAATTCATGAAAAAAATGTTAACGATTCTTTTCACTTTTCATGTTTAAGATGATGTTTATATAGGGTTTTGAGTTAAATTCTGAAGGAGAACGATATTAAATTAAAAAAGAGTGCACGTTAAACAAGAGGAATGAGTAATTTATTTTGAGGCAAATGCTACAGTAATATATGACATCACAAAAAGCTTATTCTAAGATGGATATTGGTTTTCGAACAAACTAGTAAAATTGAGATCACTAAGATTCAAGCAAGTTAAAAAAAATAATGGACGACGAAGAATGTAATAGAGAAATTCCAATGAGAATAGAATAGCGAAAGATGTCATCCAAAGCCGAATAAAGTAAGAAGAGACAGTCAAATGTCATTAGCATACTGGACGTAATACCACTCCACCTATATGACCGATAATACAGTATTCTCACAGATGAAGAGATG
>OZ010571.1:145383375-145448375 GCA_963932145.1 Acanthosepion lycidas | reverse complement strand
GGTTATTGAACGCTTCTGAATAATACTGAGGAAATATACGAAATGAAAAATCCGTGAAACCTTTGTGTGTGAAAATAGACATCTGCACCAATCTTTTCGACTGCTGACTTAACATTTTTTTCTTTTTTAAAAAATAAAAAAAAAATGTTAAGGGCACGTTATATGGCTCATTGTGTACCGACATCGTTTTTTTTTATTAGTAAAATAAAAGCTGAGAATGAGGTTTCTATCGCACAAATTACAAGTTTAGGGTATAATTCAAGTGCCTCTTCGTAAGATAATATTTATAGAGCTAAACATCTAGTAAATTGGGTTATTGTTTTTGTTGCATATCAACCACTAGGGGTCATTTAATGTTGAAATCTAAATATTATATTAGGAATTTTATTTTATTTTGGGGAGATAATAATGATTTTTGTGATACGGGTCTTACCTGGCGGGTCATGAATTGGATTCATAACTTTCCCAAGATCATTTGTGTGTAAGTGAATATTACAAACAATTCCAAGTAATTTCATTACATTATAGTTCCATTGCACCGGACGCGCATCCAAGCTTACAGCCCCCAGAGTCCAGCCGGAATCTTTTCGGCTGGCAGGTTGAACTCTCTGCCTTCGGTCAGAGAGGAACCCGGACAAGGCTATGGAGGATAAATAGGAAAGAACACGTTAGGTTAATAACCTGAAGTTCTTTATTATTTCTGTTTTTATTAAAAACAAACAGTGCTCAATACATAAGTAGAGCCTAAAAAATCGCTTGAAGATGAAACAGAGCTTGACACTTTAAAATTAAATTTTTATAATTAAATTGATGTTTTTAGCTCCTGTTTTTGAAACATGAGAACTCTTATGTAGCGAAGGAATCATATTTTCATATATATATATATATATATATATATATATATATATATATATATATGTATATATATGAGTAGGCACAGTTTATATATATATATATAGAGGGAAATTTCTCAGATTTAAACTGTAGAAAAGACCATATTTATAACTATAAATGACAATAGGCAAACTGTAATTGTTGGCGACGCGTTTCGGAAAGTCCACATTTGATGAAACGCGCCGGCAACTATTATAGTTTTCCTATTGTCATATATATATATATATATATATATATATATATATATATATATATATATATATATATATATATATATATATATATATATATATATATACTGTTAGGCAAAATTGATGAAAGTTAGATTCTATACAATTTTATATATATATATGTATAGATGAGAAAGCACAGTGTTGTTTAAAATTAATTTTAACTTTAGTTACGCAAATATTCTGCTGTTTTACAAATAGATGTTCATATATTAGTTGCAAATCACACTGGACTTCGATATGTGCCTTTGAATATAGAAAAAGTTATATATATATATATCCATATTTAAAGGTAAACATTTATAAACACTGTATACTTATTTTAATTTGTAGCTTGTTTTTGTCGAGTTGTATAAAAATATGAAAATCAGTGAAAAAAAAAAAAACTCTTGCATTTTTAAGTCAGTGTAACACATTGAGAAAGATTGCGAAATCTGATTAAATCAATAAATTTCTAACTTAATTATTAATTTGCCAAAAAATAACACGAGAAAAAATGTTGTCACCCGCTGCTTAACTAACTTGTCATGGCGCTTTTGGATGGCACTGATCATACAGATAGAAAACATCTGCATTCGAGAAATGGATTATTTAATAACTTTGGCCTTTTACAAGATTGAACAACTCTTCGGGCTTGCTGGTCGTAATACAGTGAATGGCGTGTGCTGAGAATAACGATTGCAACATCCGGGCGATTGGTCGGGGATGGCGATGCGGTGACGTATGATAATGAAGACAACAGAAAGAATACTAAATCAACAATAAGTGAAGAAAACGTAAAAGAAGTTCAAGAAAGACTCCATTTCCATTATAGTCGAAGGAATCAGGCATGGTAATGTGATGAATGAATAAGGGTTTTAACGTTGCGATTGAGAGAAGAAAGTTACAGAAGGCATGAATTCTTGCATGTGACGACAAGATAGTTTTCTTTGACGTCGTTATGTGTGCTGTATTGATTTTTAGCTGTCAGCGACAGACAGTTGTGTCTTTACGAAGAATATAAACACTCAGCTAGTTCGAATCAATCTCGTCAATGAGGGTGCTGCGAAAAATGAAAGCATTCTTTCTTTTTTTTTTATTTAATCAGTATTTTACAAAAGAAAAGGAACGTTCTTTTTTCCTATCATTTTTTACTTCTAACATCAGAATTCTTACATCTCATTAAGTAAACAACTACTTGTGCGGATTCGAAATTTATTTCGGTATAGCATTTTAGCTTTTATTTTTCTCTATTGCATAAATGCATCTTTTATTTAATCTTTTATATACCCATCTTTAAATACTTCTGTTATAATTACATTTTTTTCTTCATGCTATATTACTAAAAATGATTTAATAATACAATTTTAATTATTCATCCATAATTCCTTCTATTTTGACTGTTTTTATTTCCATATGTTTCAACGATTCGTCGACATCATCATCGGCATTTTATTTAACAAGATAAAAGTCTACGTTATCGAATCGGAAATGGATTAATATTGTATTGGCAGTGATCTAGCATCACGATTTCGGTCAAATTTACATCGCCTTAACCTAGTTCTGTGCGATCTTACATAAATATTTCCATGGTAATTATTCTGAGGCATTTTCCTCTTTGCTAGCTCGCTTGGGGTACTTTGTTTCCAGTATCTGGCTTTGCAGTCAACTTTAATCTTCAGCAAATGAAATGTTAGTTACTATCTTCTTTTCTTTTGAATCCCATTCTTTTATTGACTTCTCTTCTAAACATTTGTCTTCGTGGATTTATTGCCTTCTTTGGAATGAAACGATTAAAAAAAATATTAAGTTTCTGAACCGCTTCATTTTTATATGGAATACATTTCAATTACAATTTTCCTTAGTGATTTGCTGTATAACTTTGAAGTATTAACTTCATAAGAAAAGTAAATATATTGAAAACAAACGGTCGTATATTAATCGTATAGGCATTAAGCATGGCACATTCAAAAGAAATTCGTTTGAATAAATTATATTCACGTTAATTTCAAACTGTCTTTTTCCAAATCAAAGTTTTAATCAAAAAGGTTCGGTTGGCATTTGAATTTTATTTAATGTCTTGTCTAAATGATGTAAAGTGATAAATAGTTGAAGCCTAAAGTCTTTAAAAACTGAGTTCACTGAGATATTTTTTGATGGGTTCGGCTGATCAGCAAGACATGTGCAATAATAAAAAATATAAATTATCTTATATATTTGCCGTTTCGCCTTATTTATCATATAACTTCATATATATATATATATATATATATATATATATATATATATATATATATATATATATATATATATATATATAATGTATGTGTGTGTGTCTGTGTGTCCGTGTGTATTTAGGCTGGTAGGAACGCAGAATTAATGAGACTTTTTCATTTTTCATAGTACGGTTCCCTCATCTCGATAGAGTTTAAGTACATATAAAAATTCGATCTTTACGACATCCCGATCAAAGAACACGATATAAGCAGAGCAGACGAAAGAACGAAACGGTTAACAGATAATCATCAGATGACTGGCACCAGTACTGACCAGCGTGGGAAACACTTTGGGTGGAGCCGGGTCGTCCCTGTTATAATATTAGTCGTTAGGAAAAATTCAACATTCATTGACCAAACTACCCCAAGCACAACGCATTTTATTTTCAGTTTCCTTATCTCTAGTATTAAATTTGTTATAACTTCAAGGTATTTGAATTATTGTAATATTTACTAATTAAGTAAGTCGGTCGTATGGCGTTTGTGTTGTATTGTAACAGTCGGGGTTCGATTGTCGGTATTGGATGAGCACTTGTGATGAGTCCCAAATAGGACGAAACATCTGTTCAATAATTTCTGAATTCTGTTGAGGATTCTTCTACAATCGATTATTTACTATAATGCATATTCTAATCCCCTAAAATTATATCATTTGTATATTCTTGCTTGGCCCAGCTAATGGTCCCTGAGAGAGCGGCTCAGGGGAAAGAAGACGTTGCTCTTGAGGCACAACCAGTTGGGTTTGAATACTTGGATGAGTATCACTACGGAGTTTGTGAGTAAAGGCGCTATATCGAGTTTAGTCAGTTTTTTTTTCTACGTCCCCGTTTACGTTGTATCTTAATGGTATGGGTTTGATTATCGGTTGTAGAGCGATATAGTTACATTATCAGACCTCGTCATGCAGTGGAGCCAAATCTTGAATGCTGAGGATGAGTAAATGAGAATTGTGGATGGATGCTGATATGAGATCAACGTAGCAGTATACAATTTCTTATTGGAGTATTGTGTCGATTTCCCGTGGATCATCATTACCTATAAGAAAATCAAATTAGGCTGTCGCAGTGCATTAATGCCTCATAAACACTACTTTTTGGGGGAGGGTGCGTTTCTAATTCCATATTTCCTTCATTAAACTGAGAAACTTATTTTTTTTTTAATTCGGGAAGAGGTTTTGATATATTCAAAAGTTCAGCCTCAGTGGCAATTGATCGTTCATTAGTCTTCATTATTTATATATATATATTACTGACATATTTATCTATAGACTCCTTAATGCACGTGTGTATACTGTTTTATGCAGTATTTCTGCATGCATTTTAGTACACTCAGGGTTTAAATATGACTTGATTGTTTTTTGAGACCAGGACATTTCTTCTGTTTTAGATTCGAATGTATGGTGTTATTGCGATGTTTTACATTTCACCACATTTCAAAATGTAATCTCTTCTGTATAACTTCGATAATTTGAGATATTAATTTTTTTTTGTAATTTTTCGTTCGACATTATCCCTCCATTCTTTTCACTTCTGTTTGTCTCTTCCTTCTATTAATAGTAGAAGATTTCATTATTGTATTCCGTTATGTAGCTAAGGTCAAGATTTGACTCCATGAATCAGGTCTTTTCTTACAAAACTGAATTCTTACATTTTCAAAATAAAGCTTTGGATTATATATCTGGATGTCTTTCGTAGTTTATGTGAGCAAAAGAAAGCGGAAAAGTGCTATTTTCTTGCTTGGTTTTGTCAGTTTTCTTACAAGATATATGTGATTTGCTTCAAAATTTGATTTATATCAGTAATATCTGTCACAAATTGCGAGTTCCAGATGCTGAAGTCAATAATCTCTTTGCTAACTTTGAATAGCTTAACGACAAATGCACAGCGATAGAAAGAATGTGTATTATAGATGAGACAGATATGTATAGAAGAATAAGATGGATAGCAGAACAAAATTGTACTCATGGACAGGATGCATAATATAGAAAAAAATGGAAATGCTGATAATATGGAAACATAATTATTCCGAAGGTGGAAAGCACCCGTTAAAGAATACTTGCAAAACGAGTCAGGAAAGATTACACTACACAAAAATATGAATGGTATCTTAAAGACTGCAACTTGTCAACTTAAAGAGAAACAAACGAGCAAAACCAGATGGAATTTATTAATGAAATATAGAACAATGCGACCATGTCGGAAGATCTTAGAACCATTTTCATTTCAATGCTTAAGAAACCAGGTGCAAGGTAATGTTACATTAAATAATAAGCTCACTGATCAAATGTGACAAAGCACATCATTCCGCTGTAATAACGTATAGAAGGACTACTTCGGAATTTAGAAACTAACAGTGTGGTTTAGTTAAAGTAAGGGGATTAAGAAATTATATATATATATATATATATATATATATATATATATATATATATATATATATATATATATACACACACAAACGCACATATATATATTCATATATATATACACACACACACAAACACACACACACACACACACATATATATATATATATATATATATATATATATATATATATATATATATATATATATATATATATATCCTAAGTTTACACCATCGCCTTCCCATACTTAATACATCTCGAATTCACTCTCGCGTGGTCATGTGTGACGTCATGAGCGGCGGTGCGATTTTCACTTCCAGCGTTTGTCGTTGCTTGGAAATCTTCCATGTAAACAGAAACAGACTATCATTACTGTTTTGTCCGTGTATTGCTTAATATATTGTTATGTAATTGTCATCTTTGATAATGGCTTATGTAAGCCGAAAGCTTAGAGAGGATTCAAAAATCTGGATCAATATTGTGATTTACTTTCTTTGTTTAATGATAATGTTATTAATCTTATCAGACGATATGAAAAAAATTACATAAAATAAATAGACACTTGTCAATATTATTTAATGAAACATGTATCAATGAAAAAATGCTAACTAAATACAAACATATATATATATATATATATATATATATATATATATATATATATATATATACAACTAGTGAATAAGCATACTTTTCATAAAATTTACCGCAAACAGATGCATAATAACTAAATATGCATAGCATAACAGAAATGATTTACTAAAAATAAATCTCATTTATCCATTTTAATGGGCGAAAAAGTATTCGTACAACATAAATTTCAGTTTTTAAAACATTTAAATTGCTTTAATATTCTAGATTATTCAAGTAGAACATTCTAGAATGTTTCAATTATGTTATCAATAGTTATTTTTAGCATAAAAAATACCGACATAACATTCTGTAATTGAGAGAAGATTATCATCATGGCAAGAGGTAAAGAACTTATTGTTAGGCACTAGAAAGAAGGTAAAAGTTATAAGAAATTCTCAGACAACCTGAATATTCCATTTACTACCACTAGTTCATTCATTGCAAGGTATAAAAACTCAAAACTATTGAAAACCAAAGAAGAATAGGATCTAAATGAAAGATTTCTTTAAGACCTTCGAGAAAATTAATTCGTCAAATTAAATCCAATCCAATATTTACCAGTCAAGAGCTGCCGAATGACCTGCTTTCATCAGATGTGTCGCTAAACGCACAATAAGCAATGAAATTTATAGGAACGCTCTGACTAAAGGTTTTGTCAGTTGGTACGTCTTTCGAGTTTTATCATCCAAACTAAACCGCAAGCATTTGTAAGTTAAGAGCGTAATTTCTTTATAAAGCGATATACTTCCATGTCAAATTTGCAAATGTAATAATAATTATCAACAAAAAATATTAGATATTCAAAAATAAATAATGGGTAAAATGTTAACAATCAACGAAAATAAGTTGAAACATAACCGGTGTTGCCAATAATCGTTAAGATAACTCTATAGACCTTGATACACATAATGGTCCATTGGTCAGCATGTATGAATTTTCGACCCAAACATGGAACCCATGATCTGAAGATTGCATTCCAGCATGAATCAGGCATTTGCTGCTGGATATTCAGCTTAATGCCGATTAATATATTTATATACACTCTATCTCTGATATTGAGCACCTTTACACATCAATATACCATAACTTTGAAAATTTTATCATATATATATATATATATATATATATATATATATATATATATATATATATAGTTACTTACAATTTCCTGACAAAGTACAATTTAAGTATTGAAACATGAAAACTTTTGTGTAGCGATTTCAACATGTTTTATTTTAATAATATATATATATATATATATATATATATATATATATATATATATATATATATATATATATATGCGTATTTGTGTAAAAAAGTAGGTTACACTGAAAGTGATACAGAAATTCTCAAGATTTTGCCGTCCAATGAATGTAAACTTTAAATTTTAATCATTCAAAGTTGTATCGCTCTTAAATTAAGTTTCTCTTTATAACGTTTATATACGAAATTCAGAAATGAGGAAGTCTTCTTCTTCATCTTCATCTTCATCTTCTTCTTCTGGTTATTATTATTATTATTATTATTATTATTATTATTATTATTATTATTATTGACGCTCTCATCTTGATTGTTATACTCATATGATTTCAGCTTTTGTGCCCTTCTGGTGTATGTCGATAAACACATCTACATTTTGAATGAATCGCTTCATTTATTCGACAGGAAAATTTGTCCTTTTTCTGCTTGTTATTTTTAAGAGATATCTCCAATCATTTAATATTTTCTACCCTAGCCACCTTTCTGTCTCTTGGGCGACTCTTCTGTTGGAACAGAATCTACGATTTTTTCACAGTAATCTACTCAGGTTTTGGGTGAAGAAATATAGATGTTTTCGGAGGCATCTGGTCTCCTCAGATGTGTACCTGTTCTTCTATGATACTTTATCCTGAAAGCTCCTGAAGAAAGAATACACAGTAACAGTGTGTGTTTAATCTACGCATATATTTGTGGCCAAGCGTACAAACGCCCCATATATCTAAAGGGTCCAGGAACCTCGAAAGGATGTAATAATGTCTAAAACATTGCAGACATCGCTGGTCATGCATGCAGGGAAAACCTCTATTATTAGCTTCGGTAGAATAATGTGCAGATAATAAAAAATACTGAAAGGACGAAATAAATGTTAGCACCTGATGACCTCGTCAAAGCCAGCTATAATAATGAGGAATATTATCGGTTTAAAAAGAAGTGCATTTAGATAGTTTTACTACGAGAGATACATGCATTTGTTTTAAGACTCCACACGCACATAATCTACTGTATTAAAGGTTTTAATAAATTGTTGTATTTCATAATAGACCTGAGTTCATTCACTAAGTCGAGTAATGTGTTAAAGTCATATTCTTTGTGAGAAGAACAGACAGGGAAATCTGTTTTGACATCGCATTTTAATATTTTACACAGCTCATGAAAGTGTTCGGTTAATGCATACAGTTATGTCTTTTGTATTGGAACAAAGCAGTCAGCGTGAATATTACATTGTATGACGCTATACCAATAGGAATTTGAATAGGAATTTATCTACTTTTAATTATTTTTAGACTAACATTAGTTACTTAACGTAGGCAAGACTAGCTTTCCACAATTTCCTATCCATTGTGGTCCTTAAATGTGTTACCCCTTTCGCAAAGCCTCCCGAAACTTTTACACCATCCATTCACACAGGCACGTCAAGTATGTATCCCGCTAACTTCTATCTCCTTAGCATTCGATAAAACCTGTGAGGTTTAAGTTCCCCATACCCTGCAACCTCATTATGAGACCAATTGATATCAATTAGAAAATCAGTCTTTACACCGATAAATTTGTTTACCAGCTATTTTATTAACCATTTTGTTATAGTCGTTTTTATTAAGAATATAACATAAATTTTATATCTGAAATCTTAGAGCAGGAAGTGGAAAAAGTATTAGGTTGGTGCAAAAATAATGTTGTATTCTCACATATATTACTAAGTGAGAAAACGACATTATTTTTGCACCAACCTAATAAAAAAGTAAGATTAATTCGTGTGTAAGAGAGAACGAAAGAAAAAAAAACAAATGAGAGAAAGAAAAAATGAATGAGAGAAAGAAATAAAACGATATTAAAAAAAAAAAAAAAATGAGCAATATTTCCTATAATAGCAGAAAAGAGAATATTCAAAAAAAGAAAGAAAAATAATGTAGTAAAAACGAATGAAAGAAAGAATTAAATGATATTAAAAAGAAAGGGCGAATGAACAATATTTAATAGAATAACAGAAAGGAAATAATCAAAAGAAAGAAAGAATGAACGAAAGAAAAAAAAGAAAGAAAAAAAAGCAAGGAAAAAAAAAAAAAACTATTACGTTGGTACAAAAATAATGTCGGTTTTTGACGTATTTTTTAACGTCAATAACGACATTCTTTTTGCACCAACCTAATAAAATGTTATTTTGAAAAAGAGAGCGATTAAACAATATTTACAAGAATAACAGAAAAGTGAATAGGAACAGAAAGAAAGAATCAATAGAAATAAATAAATAATGAATAAAAAAGCGAGAAAGAAAATCGAATGAAAGGAAGAACCAAAATGATATTTAAAAGAAAGAGTTATTAAACCATATTTACTAGAACAGAAAAGGGAATATTTAAAATAAAGAAAGGATGAACGAACGAATTAAATAAATATATGAACCTAAACTGAAATTAAAACAGGCGAGAAAACAGATTTTCTGAAGAACAGAAAAAGGAATTTGTAAATGAAAGACAGAGAGAATCAAAAAGAGAAATAAAGAATAAATGAACCAAAAATTAATCTACAAAGAAGGTGAGATTGAAAAGATTTAGTACAATAAAGGAAAGTAAATATAAAAGAAAGAAAACAACGAGTTATCAGCTGTCTCGTGAAAGTATTCTCGTAATATATGAGTAATTAGTTGTCAGTGACAACTCTTTCATCTAATGAACACGAGAGCAGAATACAAACCTTTGATATCGACAAGAGATGGCTGATAGTAAGGATGTAATGATAAAGTAATTTCAGGATTTGATTTCTGATAATACTTTCGATAACTGATAGACAGCAAAGGATGGCAGATTGCCCAGATAGTGGATGTTAACATTTCAGAAAGCGTCGTATTGATATTCATGAAATCTATTAATGCATTCTTAAGACAGGAATTATATTTCGCCTCTGAGAGAATCTTTGGCGAAGTTCCGATCGTTATTTCAAAGTCGATCGAAAGCAAAATTCTTTTTATCTCGATGTGGTTGTCTGATTCAGCAGAGGTGATCTGTAGTGTTCAGCGTTAGGTACTGATAAAAGCAGAAATATTAGCTTCTTATTGGAAACGATTTCCAAAATATAGAAATTGAATATTTATGTCCCGCCAGATTTGGTTTATAGAATAATCTAAAGGAGAAACTTTCTCCTCGAGACTGTTTTGAATATACATTTTCTGTTTTGTTTTTTGTTTTTTTGCTGATACACAAATTTAGCTGTCGAGTAGAACAATTCAGCAACATCTCCAAAGCTGATTAGTAGACTAACAATACAAGCAAATCGTCGCAATTGTTTTATTCTCTCAAACTTCGCTTTGTGTCACAGAAAGAAATATAGGTACACTCCCCACCCCCCAAAAAATAAAGGACTTAACACCTAAAGGATTTTCAACATTTTTTGTTACTTAAATTATTTATATTTGGTTCTCATTTTTACTGTTGCTATCGCAACTTTTCAACCAGTGTACCTTCTGTGTTCAAGTGTAAATCGATCTGGGTAACATACAGTGAACTTTGAACTAAACACTTTATTTAATCTACAGGGGTCTTCCATTCTCGTTCGACTGCTTATGCTTAAGGATATCGCCTAGTTGAGTAGTCACCTGCCGTTGGTCTACGGAAAACTGATAGTCCGTGCAAGATTTTTGGTGGTCCACAGACATATTGGGAGATTATTTCAATTTTTTGAAGCTTGAGATTCAAAAATGACGAGCAAGAAAACATATTATCGATGGTATATATGTTCAATACCTTATGTACTCTCGAAATAAATACGAATACACAAATGTGACATCATCCAGCCATAGTATAGCCTAACATGACTTGCAAGCTTCAAATTTTTAATTTGTTTTATTTAAATAATTACACCATAACTTCATTAGATTTAATGGTTGTATTTCATACTAATAAAATAAAAGTTTTCCAATTATTATTATTATTATTATATAAATGTATTTATCTTTTAATTTCTAAATTCATATTAGTGGTCCGCCAAATTTAGAACTCTACATTTAGTGGTTCATGAAATTCAAAAGGTTGGCGACTGCTGGTCTAGTTCTGATTTCATTTTATTTGCTCGCCCGTTTCCATTGTGTGCAAATACACACTGCCCGACACTAGTCCGAATATAAATAGTGTACGTCATGATAACTACTCATCCCAGAATTTCAGACATAATCCTATCTATTAAATGTAGTATTAAATAAACCACTTACAGATAAAACACAATATCTCTCTATATTTCTGACATGAGGTAGTATGTGCATTATTTACATTATTCGGGCTATTGTCCTCATCTCTGTCGCCATATTTATTACAACGTTTCGGCTGTTGTACCCTCCGGCCTTCTTCAGGTGGTTGGAATTTCGAACTGTACCCTTTATTTCGCTCACTGGGGTAGACTGTTCTAATTACACGCGCCAGGTTAATGGATGTCAGTTATCAGTTATCTCCTGTTTATTCCCTTCTCCAAGTTCTCCACTGCCTGAACCGGGTATTGAACTCACACTCTTTGAGTCATGTCACTGGATTAACATGAGATAACTGATAACTGACACCCATTAAAACATGGCACGTTGAACGAGTGGCCACCTATTATCTCTCTCTCTATATATATATGTGTGTGTGTGTGTAGTCTAAATTCCTTCTTGTCTGGACATGAATTATGTCGAAATTGTCGGAATTTTCAGTATGTTCGGACAATTCATACATAATGTATGTACAGAAAAGAAGAAAATTAAGAGAACACGAGGAAAATTAAATAAAAACTTAGTACCTTGTCAATCATCTGTATTGAGACTTGCATATGGAAGGGATATCTGCCCAAATATACAATTATATATATATATATATATATATATATATATATATATATATGTGTGTGTGTGTGTGTGTGTGTGTATATATATATATATGTGTGTGTGTGTGTATTTGTATGAGTGTATATAACATTTAAAATGTAGTACATTTATGGGATAACAGTGTGCAATATCAGATAACTTTAGGTCTGTACAAATGGTCTAAACACTGTGCTCAACTTTATTTGTGCATGCGATTTACCAAACTGCATCACTTCCTAATGATATTTCAAGAGTAATAGAAAAAAGGCAGTTACATAAAATTGTGACTCCCTCTGTTTGGCAGAGTTTCTCCTTCAGCCACTGAGGGGAAAACACATGACACTCCTTTGAGAGAGAGGCTTCTTGGCCATATGAGTGGCAGCAAGAGACGATAAATCACCGTGTTCTTCGAATTAGAATAAAATATCGATTATTTATATTTGCCTTGGTACACTGATTGTGGGCTCCACACAAAATATTACCTCCTACGACCCCTTGTTGATTGTTTTGAATATCCAAAAGATATCGTAAACAAGTAAAATATTTTGAAGAACTAAAACATTTGATGCAAATAATACAATGACAAATCCCATTGATACATACAACCTGCTTTTTGTGACTGCCTGAATTTGCATATAAAGTCAAACGTATATTTGCTTTTAATTATCTGCGTCGTTTGCCTTTCTCTTAACCACGTTTATCGGCGATATTTTAGCATTTTTGCTGCATATATTTTATTAGCTACGATTAAGAATATAGAAAATCAATGCGAACAACTACATTTTTCAATCTTCTTCTTCTTCTTCGTCGTCGTCGTCGTCATCGTCGCCTCCTTCTTCTTCTTCTTCGTCGTCGTTGCCTTCTTCTTCGTCGTCGTCGTTGCCTTCTTCTTCTTCTTTCTTCGTCGTCGTCGTTGCCTTCTTCTTCTTCTTCTTCTTCTTCTTCTTCTTTATGTCCCGTATGTCTTAGTCGATCATGGCTTTCCACAATTTCCAGTTTTTTGTAGGTCTTAATAAATTTTGTCTTTTCGTTATTTCCTCTAAACCCTATTCCACATTGCATTTACTCATCTTTGTCAAGATTGTGATGCGTTGTTTTTCTCTGTTCATCTTTCCCTTAATCTCTCCTCTGAGTATCAGATCTTCCAAGCTCTTTTTCCTATTATCTCCTCAAGAAATATCAAATAACATTTTCTCACTCTGTGTATAATTATCTTTTTTTGTTTCCAGAGTCTTTAAACCTTCCTCGCTTCTCACATCTTGACCATGATGTCCTCAACATCCTTCTCAAGCATCACATTTCTGTTGCTTCAGTTCTCTTCTTAATTTGTGAGGGGATTGATAAGCATTCAATATCATTTCGGAGGACAGATATCACGTCAGAGTTCTTTCTTTCCAATCATATCATTCTTGTTGTGGATTCCGAGATGAAATCCGGTCTCAAATGAATGACAAACGCAGGAATGAAATATAGCAAATAAATGTATTGACGTAATAATACAATTGGTAATACGGTTAGTAGATCCAGAAATGCGGTTAGTAGCAATAATAATATATATACAGTCTGGGAAATTCAGTATCGAAGTAGGACTTCCTTCTGAGTCTATGTGCTCGCAACTGTGACTCCTACAAAGCGGTTACCTCACACTCTTACTCTCCCTATTACTCTACCTCTCGGGTATTCACCGGCAGCAGTACAAATACACACTGGTCGAATCCACTTGTATGAAAAAGGGGTGGACACCATAACAATCCTATTTGTAGAAATTATTGTTGGAAGCAAATCGAACTCTGTATATTTTCCGTTATAAAAATGCTGTAATTCAAAATTAGCTAATTCTCCATACTGAGTTCTCCAAACATGCTTTTGTCTCAAAATATATGCTTGGTAAAATAAATGAGCTTTATTTAATCATTTTACTACGTCTCTTGATAGAAACCATAAACCGATATATGATAAAAAATATATTAATTTTAATTTAAGTTGTTAATTCGATGGTTTTAAACAAATAAAATGACATATAATGGCGCTTAAACTATTAATTAAGAAAGTGATTTTGAACGCTAGCATATTATCACATCTGAAAATATAAACCACTTGAAGATAAATAAAAAAACAAAAACAATTTGTTATTATTTTCACTAACATCATTTTTCTTCCTGGGTTGTGCGCTCTTCGGCATATTCATTTACTGTTCTTAAAATGAAACACTAAATGCTCTTTTATAGGTCCATCAGCTGCAACGTGTCCAGAAAAATGTTGCCAAAAGGCGTCCTATGCTCGGTCAAGGAAACATATTGTTCTTTCCTATAACATTACAAGGCTGCATACAACAAGTATAACCCAGGAAAAAAATCTTGGGAATGAGTTATTCTGTTCTACTTTACGTAGTCTTGTTCATGACGATAAACTGAATACGGCAGCAACGCTTCTCATTCGGAGATTTGAGATTTTGAGTAGCGTGGAACCATCTCTTAATTGCTGTTGTTCCAAAGTCAACCCAGACCCGAAATGGTAGCACCTGCTAGGATTCTAGCTATCGGCAAATAGTGAACTCACAAACAAAAACAAATCAATGAAAGTATAAAAATACATTTTTTATATTAAAAATACAAGCAATACTTTTTTTTATACAAACTAAATACCAACAGTACTTAATTATATTAGAATTGCCAACAATACATTTGTAGTTGAAGCCATAAGGTCCGCGTCAAAATATTTAGATTTCACTATTAAATAACCCATATAGTTTGATATGACGCTAAACTAAACCAATTAATCTTCCTTACCCAACATATTCCCCAGACTTTATTCAAACGATTGATATCTTTTTTATTCGCTTTACAACTTCTTGAGGCGGAAACATTTCTTTATTATAAACAAGATTCAAGTGCCCATCGTAAACTTTTCCTCTCAAAACCTGCGGAATTTTGCTCACAGGACATTCAAGGGCTACCGTATAATTGGAAACATATCATTGCAAATAATGTTTAATATATAAATGAATAAAGTTTTATTGTAGTTTGTTTTTTGGAAAATAATATCAATAAATATAACATTAAATTATTTATGATTAAACCAAATATTTTTGTAGGTAGGAGTTAACGCATAATACATTCCCACGTTTCTACTGGGCCATGTGGATAAAAGTGTGGTTTGTGTAATCCAAAAATTAACTTGATCCAACGAGTTGTGAGTTCAATACCTGGCAACAGCAGCGGAAACGAAAGACATGTCACGTGGAATTAGAAATTAAATAAAAGACTCGGTTTGAAACTCCAATGTATATCACATGAAGAAAGCCGGAGAATCCAACGGCCAAAACGTCTTGAATATTAGGACAACAATAGAAATATTGTAAATAGTAAAACTACCTTTTATTAAGCATATCACCCCAAGCATCAAACACGCAAGAGAGTGAGAGCAAGAGTCTGTCTATATTTCTGAGATGAGGTATTATGTACAGTATTTACATTATGCGGACCATTGTCCTCATCTTTGTCGCCATATTTGTCACAACGTTTCGGCCGTTGTACGCTCCGGCCTTCTTCAGGTGGCTGGAATTTCGAACCGAACCCCTTTATTTCGATCCCTGGGGTAGACTGTTCTAGTTCCACGTGCCATGTTTGATGGATGTCAGTTATCAGTTATCTCATGCTAACTTTCCCTCTGAAAGTTCTCCACTGCCTTAACCGGGTATTGAACTCACACTCTTTGGGTTTGTCCCTGGATCTAACCAACGACTTCATCCACTGTGCCATGTGTCCTTGAGGACATCTGGGTGTGAATTTCTGGGTATTATAAACCTAATGTTTTCAGCAACCATATTACCAGTGCTCATATTGCAATTTTGCTGTTATCAATTACATGTTTTTACCAGAGCTCATATAGCAACTTTGTTATCATTGATTTTCTCTGGCACTCTTTATTACTGGTTCCCAGATTGTATTTATTTCTATGCTTGGTCGGCTGAGGAGATTTTTGTGGCCTAGCATATGTGCTGATTCCTTAAGTTTACGAATTTTCCAATGGTGTTCCCTATCTATGATCTCAACATGATCCCACAGGGGGCGGTGATCTCCCTTTTCTCTCCATATGTGGTCAGCCACGCCTGATTTTTCTACTTCCCCTCGCGTTACAGCTTTCTGGTGTTCTTGAAGTCTTACCTTGAGGGGGCGGCCTGTCTCTCCTTTATATTCCTTTCCGCAGCTGCACGGGATAGCGTACACACAGTCTTTAGTCATGTTCTCCTGTATGTGGGGTCTCATTCGAGAGAGATATCTGCGTAGTGTTGTCAAGCTCTTGAATGTTGTCCTGATGTTATATGGACCGCAGATCCTTTGTATTTTCTCTGATAACCCCTTCACATAAGGCAGACAGACTGTTTTCTGGGTGTTGTTATCCTCCTCCTCCTCCTCTTGTATCTGCCTATCCCAGTTTTTTGGGGCTGCTGCCATGTACCCAGGGTAGTTGTTACGTTGTAGGGTACTACTTATACTGACCAATTCTTTATCTAACATCTCTGGGTCGCCACTTATGACTTTTGCTCGGTGTTGTAAGCAACGGGCGATCCCTTTCTTTACGCTGTATGGATGGTGGGCGTTGAAATTGAGGTACTGTCCGGTGAATGTTGGTTTACGGTATACGGATGTCTTGAACCTATGCTCTGTTCGAGATATTAGTACATCCAGGAATGGGAGTGTGTTGTTACTCTCTTTCTCCATTGTGAACTGTATCGAAGGTCTTATTGAGTTCACATGGTCCAGTAGAATCTGGACATCTTCCTGGTGTGGTCAGAGTATGAAGGTGTCATCTACGTACCTTAAACATATATTAGGCTTTAGCGATATAGATTCTAATGCCATTTCTTCAAAGTATTCCATGTATATATTCGCCATTGCTGGTGATAAGGGCGAGCCTATTGCTAAGCCCTCATCCTTTCGATATATGTGTGATCCCATTCCGAATTGTGTTGTTTGTGTACAGAAAGTCAACATCTCCATCAGATTATCTATTGGAATACTGGTCCGTTCTTCTAGGGAAGAATCAGAGATCAATTTGTCTCTGACTGCTGAGAGTGCCTCCTCCGTGGGTACCTTGGTCAACAAACTGACCACGTCCAAGCTCACCATCTGGTTGGATAGGATGGGAGCATCTTTGATCATTTCCACGAAGTGGGCGGAGATTCGAACATATGAAGGAGACTTTCCGTTCAATGGGTCAATTATATCTACAAGGAAGCGTGCTAAGAGGGTGACACACAGAGCCTTGGTAACTAACAATTGGCCTGAGTGGAATACTGTCTTTGTGAATCTTAGGGAGACCGTATATGTGAGGTAGCTTGGTGTAACGCTGCCTATACGTCTTGGGTGCGAAGTGATCCTTGTTCTTGATTAGGATCTGTGACAGTTTGCGTTCTGTTTTCATAGTAGGATCCTTTTTCACTTTTCTGTAGCTACCACTGCTAATGAGGTCTTCCAGTTTTCTTGTATACTCTGATTTGTCCATCACTACAGTCGCATTACCTTTGTCAGCCGGTAGGATGATGATGTTTTCGTTCCTCTGTAGGGATCCAATCGCCAGCCTCTCCAGTTTTGTTATGTTAGACCTGGGCAGCTTGGCTCTCTCCAGGGCCTGTCTTACCTTCCATCTTAGTTCATCCGCCTGAGCCTGAGAAGGGAAGTTCAAGGCCACCTCCTCGACTCTGGCAATGATGTCCAAGTATGGCACCCGCCTGATGGTTGTGGCGAAGTTGAGACCCTTATTCAATACTGACACCTCAGAGGCACTCAGCTGATATTGGCTGATGTTGACTACTGCTTTCACTGGTGGGTGATGAACCTTGTGCGTCACCTTCTGATCTTTCAATTTATTTAATTTTTGCACTTGGCAAGCCTTGACTACATCAAATTCATGTCTGAAGGATTTATCCAGGTCATTTTGGATCCTTCTCTGGTCTTCTTCATTAGTAATTCTGTTGAAGAAATCCTCGAGCGTCTGGGAGATATGAGCTTGTAGTCGATGTTTTATCCAACGGCAACGACAAGGGTCTGTCCCGCTTTCTCCTTGGATTAATGGGATGTCTTGGTGCCAAGAAGGGCATGCGTTGTAGGTCTCTGCATGAGTTGTAGGTCTCTGCATGAGTTGTAGGTCTCTGCATGAAGGGATGAGTTGTAGGTCTCTGCATCGGTGTAGGAATGTCAGATGGTTCGATATTCGTGCCAGTTTCTGGTAGGATTTCTCAATTTTTCTCCATATTTTTGGTATATCGGGTCCGTACCGATCCTTCAGAGTCTGTATATATTTCTGAGATGAGGTATTATGTACAGTATTTACATTTTGCGGACCATTGTCCTCATCTTTGTCGCCATATTTGTCACAACGTTTCGGCCGTCGTACGCTCCGGCCTTCTTCAGGTGGTTGGAATTTCGAACTGAACCCTTTACACAGTCTTGAGTAACAGCTACCCTGGGTACATGGCAGCTGCCCCCCAAAACTGGGATAGGCGGGTACAAGAGGAGGAGGAGGACAACAACGCCCAGAAAACAGTCTGTCTGCCTTATGTGAAGGGGTTATCAGAGAAAATACAAAGGATCTGCGGCCCATATAACATCAGGACAACCTTCATGAGCTTGACAACACTACGCAGATATCTCTCTCGAGTGAGACCCCCCATAGAGGAGAACATGACTAAAGACTGTGTGTACGCTATCCCGTGCAGCTGAGGAAAGGAATATAAAGGAGAGACAGGCCGCCCCCACAAGGTAAGGCTTCAAGAACACCAGAAAGCTGTAACGCGAGGGGAAGTAGAAAAATCAGGCGTGGCTGACCACATATGGAGAGAAAAGGGAGATCACCGCCCCCTGTGGGATCATGTTGAGATCATAGATAGGGAACACCATTGGAAAATTCGTAAACTTAAGGAATCAGCACATATGCTAGGCCACAAAAATCTCCTCAGCCGACCAAGCATAGAAATAAATACAATCTGGGAACCAGTAATAAAGAGTGCCAAGAGAAAATCAATGATAACAAAGTTGCAATATGAGCTCTGGTAAAAACATGCAATTGATAACAGCAATATTGCAATATGAGCACTGGTAAAAATGGTTGCTGGAAACATTAGGTTTATAATACCCAGAAATTCATACCCAGATGTCCTCAAGGACACATGGCACAGTGGATAAAGGCATTGGTTAGATCCAGGGACAAACCCAAAGAGTGTGAATTCAATACCCGGTTAAGGCAGTGGAGAACCTTCAGAGGTTAGCAGGAGATAACTGACATTCATCAAACATGGCACGTGGAACTAGAACAGTCTACCCCAGGGATCGAAATAAAGGGTTCAGTTCGAAATTCCAACCACCTGAAGAAGACCTGAGCGTACAACGGCCGAAACGTTGTGACAAATATGGTGACAAATAATGTCGCATAATGTAAATACTGTAAAGAGGGGTGTTTGAGAAAAGGAGAAAGAGAAGGACGGGGTTCATGATTAAGGCATCAGAAGATGATATTACATTTAATATTTGAATATTATAGCTGTCAGGCAAGAAAGTAACTGTAGGAGAAGAAAAGAGTGATACATTTAAATATTTAGCCAGTGAAAGGGTTGGATCGCAATGCTAACCTAGCCGCACGCTTAAATTCATGCAGTTTGGGTACCAGTGAAAATAACTCGTCAGAAAATAGTTGGAGAAAAGAAAGTGGGAAGCCACATCACGTCTGTGCGAAATGACTGCCAGATCAGGAGCTATCACATTGTATATCCGTGTCTGGATTTTGTCAAAGACCTCGAGATTCGCAGAGGGGAAACCAGACCATATATGGCAACAATTCGATGCAAAAATTGTAGAATTGGAGGGTGGAGGCGAGAAAAAAAAAATTCTGATGCAACACAGAGAACCAACTTTCCTTGCGGTAGATGAAACTATTGATTCAATGTAGTTGTTCAACCTCATGTCAGTGGAAAGCGAGTGAACAAGCAGTTTCGTTTTGTAGGCATTAAAGTTTACGAGCCATTTTCTACCCCAGTCAATCACACAGCAATGGAAAGAGACGTTGTTATTCAATATGGCAATTAAAATGTAAAATCCCTTAATTAAATCTAGCTAAACCTCTCGGAAATAATTCTGAAAATATTAAAGAATAGTAATATTTTTTTAATTGCCATAAATACCAAGTAAATGACGAAATATAATTTTGATATTAACAACAGTAGAAAATAATTTATCAATTTTTATATACCATTAACTTGAAGGAATTTAAGAAAAGCGTACAGGAGAACAATTTTTTTTTAGAAAAAAAAACCCAATCAATATATTAGTCGCTCAAATAATGAAACTGAAAATGATTTTAAAAATGTTATTTAATTAAGAAAGAAAGCAATTTACAATGTGTAGAAAATATTTTAATCGCTTTAATTTTGTCACTAATTTCTTACAACATTTCTACTTTCTTGGGGGATTTTCAGTATCATAATGTGGGAGACTTAATACAAAAGTGATGAAAATAGAAACAAATAGAAACTAAATAAAGCTGGCCTGGCAATATACCCAAATATATATTTCAAAAAGTAGGGTTGAAATTTAAGCCTTCCTTCTCCATCGAGCGCTTGTGTAGTTACATCCACGTCAACATCTCATTAGTTAGATGATCTGATGAATGGTAAATCATACAATGCGACTATCTTTTTTCTTTGTCATAAAATTTCCTAACAATTTTAACAATATAAGATGAAGTTGTGTTGATTGCGATCTTAGGAGAAACATGTCAAAACTCCCCGAGAGATTGTAGAAAAGTATAGTGAAAAGAATATATTGACCATTAATTACCAAAGACAGAATGAATGGTTTTCAGCAACAGAGGTAGCCAAAGTTGTGAGTTTCAAATTGGGGTCATCAGTATCAAGCAGAAATAAAATTTAACCATCTTGATTTTTGGAGGTAACAGACATAAAATACAACACAGAGATTCGAAAGCTCATCAGAATAGTGAAAGTTCCCTTCTAGAAAATTATCAAAGATTTAATACAATAAAATTTCATCAGAAAATAATTCAACTGAGATATCTTATTTAATTCCCAATATGGCAGGAAAATCAGGATAATCTCCGTAGACAATTTGACGGTATTCGAAGTAATAGAGGTGTGGTTCTACATAAGGAAGCTGAGAATACAATGGCTAGAAGAGTTAATAAATTAGGAGGTTGTAAATGAAATCGCATTTAGGACATACATATTTAAATCAAAAAGAGAAAGATGAAATCTCTTTGACATACAATTTCGAAAGAGATCTTGGAATATTTAAGATATAATGGCATAAGGAAGGAATGGCAGATAAAGACAGAAAGTGAACTATTCCATAAATATAGTTAAACAGATGGAAGAATGAAGACAAAAAAAGAATCGATAAAAGGTTAATGTCGCTTAGATGGCAGGAAGATGTTGAGATCTATGATCTTCTAAGTCCTGAATGTACACATAAAAAACTCAGATATAAAGGACGCATTCTTTTATTTATTTAGGCAAAGAGATTTACTAAATAAATAGTAAGAACTTGAACTTTTTTAAGTTTACTTTGCTTGCCAATGAGAAGCAGAGTCCTGTGATTTCTTTGGGAAATACCGCCTGGCTTCATCTAACACTGGCGAAGGATGCGTCAAAGAGCTTTTCCATGTTCTTACTTAGCGTAATTAACAGCCAGGTGCCAGACTTTCTTTCCGGTTTTTGAAATGTCAGTTGCAAACCACCGAGAAAAATAACTCCTCTTGATGCAATTCTTTTATAAATATCATGAGTGCGCAGGAGTTGCAAAATAGTCGATGTTATTTTGTATTTTGACCGACGCAAATTCGATAATCAACAAAAGGCTTACCTGCGGAGTATAATTTCTGAAAACATAAATAGTTCTTTTTTTTTTTGTTTCTTCCATTTTTAATAAGATTAATCCAGAACCATACACGAATAAAATATTTCTTCAGGAAAACTTTGTAAATACAGCCAAAAATAACAACGCCCTCCTTATGTTTGCACAACATACAAGCACTAAGTGATAACAAAAGATTATAAGATGAACTATTTTCATACTTGTTCGAAACTTTGATATTTTGGTAAGTGGGTTGCATTTATTATTCTGCGGGTTTTGCGTAAACTTTTCATCAAAACTATTATAATAATTCAAGAATTATTTGAACTTGGTTCTTGTAAAGAATTAACAGTTGTTAAAGAACTCTTCTTCTATGTACTGTGTCCCCTTAGAATGTTGGCGATCATTGCCCTCCACATTTTATTGTTCTTTGTAGCTCTTATTAAATTTTCTACTTTTGCTATCTCTCCTAAAACCTGTTCTGCCATCCATTCACACAAGATCTTTAGATATGCTATGCGCAGTTTCAATCTCTCTCTCTTGTGTTCAAATTTTCCTGTGATTGTCAAATCGTTCAAGTCATCTTTACTTCTTATATGACCTAGAAATTTCAATAGACACTTTCTACTGATACTTAACAGTGTCCTTTTTGTTTCCATTTTCTCTTTACGTTAGTCGATGTTCACATGTTCAACCCAGGGAATTCTTAGAATCCATCTTTAGAACCAAGTATCTTCATACTTGAGGTGGTTTCCCGGCCTTTATTGCCATATAAAATAACTAATGCTACCTAACAGTTCTGTATTTCTTTCATTTTCCTGTTTCTTAATACTTTCATACTTGTACTCCATTATCCCAATGCGCCTTTTTATTTCGGAGTTATGAACTAAAACGAGCTGATCGCTGCGATCACAAACTGCATTCTCCAGCGACTGCAATGTGATATAATTGTAGCCAAATATGAAAGCGATATGTTCTTACGAGGTCTCGAATGTAAGAAGAAAGAAAAAAAGAATCTCACCTGAAAATGATAAATCTCCAAAAGAAATCTTTGCCTGTAAATACCGCGCCGGGTCTACAAATCGATTGACGAGAACGTTTTGGGGGACAATAATACAGAATAAACTAATTCTTCAGTTGTCGTCAAGAGCTACTGCTTAAAAATGAGCGAAACCTCTAATTTCAAACTGGATAACATTAGACGAACACTCAGCTGAATTTAAAATAACCATTAAGCGCTTTAAGATTTTTGACTGGCGTGTTAATTCAAATCTCAAATAATTGAAAGGCCGTTCCATTTCTGGGTTGTTAGACACTGTTTTGAAAATAAATACACGAAAAAATTCCTGATACCACAGCATATGCATAGGGATTTTCGGAAAACAGGGTTTAGTGCATTTTAACTTATAAATTGAATTATACGTATATACTTAGGCCTGAAAAACGTGCCATATAGTAGACCTATTCCTATGAAGGCATGGACAGTCATTTGTTTTTGAAACAGTATACCTATGAAATCTTGACCTTTTCAAATCAATAGACAATATTTCTTCCTTACCCAAATAATATTCCCTCTCTATAATCTCCACGCATAATCCTTCATTAAATTTACGATGAAACCCTATCTTGTAAAGGTTAATCGTGTCTTAGGATCAATTTAATTAAACCAGGGAAAAATAAGTATAGACTATTCCAATTCTAAATTCTTTTCGTTTTGATTAGCGCATTTAATAAAATAGTATTTATGATAATATGAAAATACATAAAAGCCTAGAATTTCCTGACATAGTAATTTCGAGTGCAATCATTGGGCCACGTGATGTAAAATCAAAATACGTGGAAACAGGACAAGCAATAACAGAGCAGTAATAGGAAATAATTGACGAAATATCACAAGACATATGGAATGAAATTATTCTACCATAGTAGACTTAGAGGTCCTCTTTGAAATTCACTTACCGAGAAAAATTTACTTACCCAAACATTTTATGAAGGCCGGATATTACAACGACCAAACGGTTGTGGTTGTAGCAACGAGGCAGAAGGCAAATCCTGGGTGTAAAAAGAATGAAACATTTCACTGTAAATTTAAGTCTATCTATATTGCAAAAGATTTTCCAGGTTTCACTGCCATATAAGAGGTTAGATATTACAATTATAGAGCAATTCATATATTTTTCTTTGTTACTAAAGATATTTTCCCACATTTAATACTTAAGACACCACTCACATTTTTTTATGCGCCATTAAATTTATGTGCGGAAGATTCGGTCAACGGCGAATAGAATACACATATAGTTAAGTTTTTGTATAGCATTGAAATAAATGCCCCTAACAATGTTTATTTAGATATACATTTGCGGAAAAATATTCTTTTCTTCTTAGCTTCTTTTACAAAATGGTCTGAGATTTCTTTTATGATTCTTCCGCAAACTACCAACAACAGAAACCGAATAAGATAGATTTAATTGTCCACTAAACAGAAAATGCTTAAATCACAACATAATATACGAAGCCATACTAAATAATAATATTAACACAGACGAAACAAATTGCATAGAGGCCACAGAAAATATTTTTAAAGAAATATATTATAACCACAATATGCTTTCCAAAGAAAACAAATACGTAAAAAATACAAGCCTAGCTAAATACATATGGATCCAAAAAGAAAACAATATCCTCACGAAAATCAAATAGGATATTATATATGAAAAATGCAGCACCATACAGTATTAATAGCAAAAATTAAAATTATGCTTAGAGGAAAAATTAGCAATAATTAGTTGTAGACGCCAAAATAAACTGTTAACGAAGAAAACTGAAATAATGGATAAATGTAGGCATATAAATAAATATTTACTTTGCCATCTATGCACTAACTAAAGATAAACAAATAAATATGATTAAAGTAAATAGAAACTTTAGAAAATAATACAAACTTTAAATAAAAAAATAAAAGAGGCAAATATAAAATAAACTTAATTATTAAAATAAGCGGAAAAATTTTAAACTACACAACTATGCGCGTGTTCGAACATGTACATGTGGACATGTCTACACACATACACCAAAAAATGAACAAACCTAACCCACCATAATTAATACGTCAATACATAACATCATTTTCATTTATTTTAATTACTTAAACTATTTAAAAACTACATATACGTGCGTAGGTGTTCGGGTTTAAATATATATATATATATATATATATATATATATATATATATATATATATATATATATATATATATATATATATAAACCCGAACACCTACGCACGTATATATATATATTTATTGCCCAAGCATTAATAAAAATTATGTATATAAAACATAAATAAACGAAATAAATAAAACAAATGAAACAAACAAAAAAACAAACAAAAAAAGAACGAAAAATAAAATAACCATAAATAAAAGTAAATAATAAAAAAAATAGAGCCGATATTAGGATCTAATATCGGCTCTATTTTTTTTTACGGATCGTAAAAATAAAACAGACTAACTCTGATACAGATAAAATAAAAGGGCAAAATGATCGTATCGAACATGCGTGCAGACTGGTGCACGCGAACGCATGCACAAAAAAAAAACAAACAAACAAAGAAGACAGAAGAAAATTTACACACATGCTAAATGTGTATGAAAAGACATAATTGAAAAAGTATAAGCAATGAATTGCTAATACCGATTGAAATTCTATAGTTTTTTAACGTAAGCAATCTATCTCTCATTGTCTATCTCTCTTCTATCTATCTCTCTCTCTCTCTCTCTATATATATATATATATATATATATATATATATATATATATATCCTGAGTTTCACGCTTTTGCGATCGTCAAAAAAACTGTCTAATGAAAATCAGTCACAAACTCCTATCTATAGAACTTATTATGTTAGATCTATTACTGATATTGATCGCTTTCCACTGAGTACAAGGCATATAATACACACACACACACACACACACACACACACACACACACACACACACACATATATATATATATATATATATATATATATATATATATATATATATATATATATATATATAAATCCGTCCACTTTAAGATACCATTATAATAATTTATTTCACCAGAGCCCTTTTAAAGGACGCCGGATCATCAGATAGTACTTCCAAAAATGAAATGAAACGAAAAATGAAATTAAAATTGATGAGTAGTTTAAGTTTTTGTAATTTAACAGAGAGTGTAAAAGGGGTAGTTAAAGAGTGATGGTAGAGTATAGGGAGGGATTAATTTCATATCTCTCTCATGCATACTTTCTATTGGGGGAGGAGGAGTGACCAGATCATGACCTGAAGTGATATATTGAAATGAGAGAAAAGAAAAGGAAAATGGAAAAAGAAAGAAGAGGGACAGGGAAGTAAAGAGAAAGAGGCTGTAATTAGGCTTTAGCAATTTATGTAAAGAATAGATTTTAATACTTGATAGTAATTTAGATGCCTAAAAACCCCGAAGAAATTAATATGATGCTTGCTTTCAATTTAAATATGATTTTTTTTTACAAATAGTTTAGTGATTTAATATCACACATTTATAGAGAACATATTAAAAAACATTAAATTATAACAGTTCTTTACCCGACCAATCGTACTTTTTAAATAGTGTAAAAAACAGTTACGGTAACATCTCTATCAGTTTGAATCTAATTTATGAATGTAATTTGTAAATATATATATATATATATATATATTTATGGGAAATGTTCATGTTTTATAGCAAGCAACAACACAATTATGCATATATTAATAAGTAAACCAAAAACCTTCCGTGTATACTCAACAATCTCTATAAATCTGTACCATACAGACTTTGTATCAACTCCAGCAATAAACACACCTTCGACACATACAAAATAAATATGTTGTCGCTTTACATAAAAGCAAACACAAAATAGACCTAAAGTACATTCCCAATACCAGTAACAATAAATATAATGAACCTACAGACAGAAAGCGCAGCATTATTTGATTTAACCCAAACTTTATTAGTAACGTTAGGACTAATATGGGTAGAACATTCATCAGGTTAGTACACAAGCATTTCATTCATATTCTCTTATTGAGAAACCTCTTCAACAAGAACGACGTTAAAGTCAGCTACAACTGCACCAAAAATCTTGACAAATATTTCGCCCTGCATAATAATGTAATCCATAACACATTCTTAAACAACATTAGCAGAAATCGAAGCCCCGACAATCAGGCATACAATTGTCGCAACTGTGATCTCTGTCCCATGAATGGCAAATGCATGTGTAAAAGCATTATATATAAGGCTAGCATCATTCACAATGTCCAGACCAATTCATATTTCGGATTGGAAAGAGCGTTTTGCCATCACAAGATGACATTCAACGATAAAAAATATGCAAACGCCACAGGATTTTCTAAGTTCTACTGGAGTATTAAATCTAATGATTATACACCTAATGAACGGACTTAGCTAATCATTGCATGTAGGTATGAAAACCGTATATTTTAAAATATTGGAAACCTTACTAATTATAATCCCCGCCTTATTCTATTAAGATATAGGTGCCAGACCCCACTCAAAGCCTCCTGACGACACTATAACAAACCTACAGCAATGACGTTTTTTCTGTTTCAAAATACAACATACTTCTGTGAAACTTCATGTTTTTTCGCTACGTGGCAGTGAAATACCCATGAGACATTTGTTTACTTCCAGCAACATAGAGTCCGTGCTCGATCAGCTGGGAACAACCCAGTAAAACTATAGTCGCACATCAAAACGTAGGTACACGTCTGTATATATTTTTAAACATTTCAACTCCAAGCAAGGCAGGCTGCCACTGGTATGCAAGGGGTTAAAAAGGCGTCATGGAGGAAAAGATGGAGAGAAGGACAGGGAATATGTCAGGGCATATGGAGATGTCGATTGACATTATATTTGAGTATTTGGAGATTATAGCTATCATGGAAACAAGTAGGGAATTCCACAGACAGGAGGTGCGAGACATGAAGCTATTGGAGTAGAAGAGACGGCTACATTTAACCGTTTCGACAGTGAAAGGGTGGGACCATGTTGCTAGCCTAGTAGCACGCTTAAATTCATGCAGTCTGGGAACTAAAAAAGTAGTTCGTCGGAGCAGTCACCATGAAAGTATTTGTAGAAAAGACAGAGGGAGTCGACGGCATGTCAGTGAGAGAGCGACTGTAGACGAGATGCCAGATCAGGAACAACCACATTTATTATCTGTGTCTGGATCTTGTCGAGGACCTTAAGTCGAACAGCGGGGCACCAGATCATATATGACAGCATTATTCCATGCGAATTGTTGATTTATAGATTTGAAGGATGGACACTATCGAGAAAAAAAACAAAACATTTGGCTCGACAGAGAGAAGGAAATTTCCTCGTGTGGATGAAGGATAAATATATATATGTATATATATATATATATATATATATATATATATATATATATATATATATATATATATATATATATAGAGAGAGAGAGAGAGAGAGAGAGAGAGAGTGACAGAAATATAGTTGTGATGTCATATATATATATATATATATTCTAAGGATATATACATATATTTAATTTATAAGGTAGTCTTAAGTTAAGATATATATATATATATATATATATATATATATATATTAGGTTGGTGCAAAAATAATTTCGTTTTCTAACATATGTTACTATGTGAGAAAACGAAATTATTTTTGCACCAACCTAATATATATATATATATATATATATATATATATATATATATATATATATATATATATATGTATGTATGTATGTGTGTGTGTGTGTGTGTGTGTGTGCATCTCTGTTTTACTGATGAAAGATCAAAGTCTCTATTTGAGATTTGATTCTACCAGCCATGACACAACGGGAGATAAATTGCAGAAGATTCTGAATCGACGTTAGTTTGTTTGGCTGTTGTGTTATACCACCTTTGTACCAATGTTCATTGATTTATCGATCCAGTCCAGTGGTCATCGGCTCTATAGCGATCTAACTTTTCTTTTAGATTACCATAGTTGTTGGCCAGAAAGCAATAATTAGCAATCTAATCAAATACACACTTGATCGTATAGTGAGTCTGATCGGCACATAACACAGATCATTTTTAGCTCCAAGCTCATGAATTCAAACATCGTAAACAGCTGCCTCTCCTGGGATATAGTTATTTAACGGGATTTGTGAATATACTTACACCTATACATCTAGCTTGCTACGTATCTTAGTCTAATCATCAGTTTTTCTCTCTCTCTCTCTTTCTGTGTATGTATATATGTATATTTAGTTGGATTGATTTGCGTTTGTAACTAAATATGATAGCTCTATCACCGATATTGAGCGCTTTCCAATAAGTACCGCGCATATATTATATATAAATAATATATATAATAAATTGCACACACACACACACACACACACATATATATATATATATATATATATATATATAGATATATATATATATATATATATAAATATAAAAGTGAACATAGAAGTCAACACTTAGAGGCGACAGTCTGTTTCATGCTCGATGCATATTCACTTTTATATTTACACCGGCACTATCTCTGATATTAAGCACTTTATCCCATAAAAGACTATATATAAATATATTAAGACTATATTTCTTATATATATATATATATATATATATATATATATATATATATATATATATATATATATATATATATATATATATTAATTAAAACAACTGCTTTAGTTTCCTTTCTTTCACCATTCAATTAGTTTTAGACCTACTGGAGAGACAGGGTGTAATCGATTTCTATTTTTTTCTTCAGATTAGATCATTTGCAGTTGTGTGCAGTAATATGAATCTATTTTCGGGTGTATGATGAATTTTGTTTGGCCTTGTGAAATATTGTGTCATCCGTTATTGCATCACACCGTGACACCATTTTCTTGACTGACAATTATTTCTGATTCGGACATTGTCTCTGATGGACGTTACTTCATGGAAGCATACGAAAATTTGTAACACTGCACGAATACTCTGGCAAGCCTTACCAGTGAGCAAATTATATATATATATAATATATATATAATAATAATAATAATAATAATAATAATAATAATAATAATAATAATAATAATAATGATAATAATAATAAAAAAAGGCTTAAACACTAATATTCCATGGTCATAATTTATTCCATTGGAATCGTAAATATGATCCAATTCACCAGACCTATAAATTATAAAAGAAAACAGAAAAAACAACTCCGGAAATAAAAAATAGAATTTAGAGAGAGTGTAAGTACAAGAGTGTGGGACGAATGTTAGAGCTAAAGAGACGGGTAATAGACGAGAGAAAGTGGACGATTAAAACTTAACAGAGAGAAGTTTTAGAGAGGTGAGTTGAAGAGGTTTAAGTGAGAGAAATATGAATGTTGTCGGACGCCTAATACATTAAAGATGTAACCGGAAAGGATACATTTTGTGGTGACATACACACACAAGAGACGATCTAATCTTAAAGATCAGAAGAAGGGGGAGGGAGAGGAAAAAAGTGATGGGGGAGAGAGATGGGGCTGGGGAAATTAAAATTGAAGGACATTTACTAAAATGGCCGCTGTGTAATTTAGAAAATGTGACAAAATTAATATCGACTTCAGGTTACAAATCAAATATAAACATATAAAAAATAAATATAACGATTATCTAATCTAGCAAGGACCTATATTTCTATGTTTAAAAATACATGCGTATACACACTAACATATATCCGTACATACATACATATAGGCGTTGTATGTGTATGCACCTATATATATATATATTTATATATTTTGCATATGTATGTGTATATTTACCATTAATATTATCTATCTATCTATCTATCTATCTATCTATATATATATATATATATATATATATATATATATATATATAAGTTTCATTGAAGAATTTATAGTTTTGTTTCAATTGGATCCTTTTATGTTATCGTTAATTTTTTAGCGTCATTATTAAAGTAAGAGAGAAAATTACCGTTTTATTACATACTATATATTCCGAGTACATTCGATATTAGCACGTCATCGTATGGTCGTTGTTTATTTCAAGACCGATATTGTATTTCTTAGCAATTTTAAAGACAAAATTGCTGAGTTGATCGGAAAGATAAACTTCTTTTGCATGGGAGTGAAAATACAGAATTGAGTGCTGAGCGAGTAGATTGATTAAAATTTCAGGCGAGATAACTATGTTATGAAGATGTCGAAGTTTTTTTAGGAAATAATTATTAACACTATTAGTATAAACCTCGACATTTTAAACTCTCTACTGGAATCAGTTTTAAACATTTCTGCAGCATTCATAATTTTATTAAGGTTTGACTTCCATATTTTAAGATGAATAGCTTCATTAATATTTAGTTTATGTTTAATATTTTCATAAAAAATTATAGATGTATTTTCAACAATATTTTCTTGTGAATTGCGAATGTTGACAGGTATGCTTACTGAAAATAGATCTATAATTTTCTTCATATTTCCTCGACATTTAAGCCGGCATTTGTAAATAAATAACTATACTTTTTAATTAAGGAATAAAATTCAGAGTATATACTCAAATATGATCATCCATTTAAAACAAATAAATTATATATATATATATATATATATATATATATATATGAATGACAGTCACTGTCTCTCTCTCTCTCTATATATATATATATATATATATATGTGTGTGTGTGTGTGTGTGTGTGTGTGTGCGTGTGTGGATGACTATATATATATATATATATATATATATATATATATAATAATTATTTTTTAATATGATTCCATCGCTACATAGGTATTCTCAAGTTTCCAAAATAAAAGCCGAAAACTCCAATTCAATTACAGAAATTAAATTAAAGTAACTCGGTCTGTTTTCTCTTACAACTAATTTTGAAATTTACGGAGTTTTATAAGCATATACATTCGTAATATTAATTTCTATGAATATGGAAAAAAATCATTCATTTTAATATGGGGTGGTAGAGTATTCATTTCACTGGCAACTATTGTATCAGCATATTAGTTACTTTCTAAAAGAGATTAAGTCAAGGTAGGATCGGGGTGCCTTTGTGACGTCCCCCCGTGTCGCTGCGCCAAATGTGACGTCTGCCTGTCTGCGTCCATCGTGCTATCCTGTCCTGTGACGACCAACTGACTTGGTATTGGCCGCGGCACCAAATGTGACGTTCTAACCTTTTGGTGTTTCGGATGGGAATCTGGTTAGATTCGGTATCAGCCTTCTCGTTTCCAGCTCGCCTCCAACGTCTGGTTACCGAAGTAACTGTTTTGATTTCCAGTCTAACCTACCCACGTTTTGATTTGATCTTAGGCAGACGAAATCAATCAGTCGCCGGGCCGTAATGCAAGCCGAGTTCGATCAAGGGTAACACCGCACAAGTATATGTAAAAGAAAAGAAAATAATAACTCGAAAAGTTCAAATGTGCTAAAAAAGGATAACAATATTTTATATCTGGTTGCTGAATACAGGACTGCGTCTTTCTCCCAAACGCGCTATATGGATTCGTGATACTTTGTGTTTTTAGGCGAGTCTTAACATCTTAAGTTGTTTGTTCTTTAAGAAATTGGTTTTTGGTGTATCTTCAGGCGATATTCGGAAAACTTGTTTTGGTGGTATGAGTCTAAGTCGTTCTTCAAAAATAAATTGTTCTTGGCTAGAAGTTGAGGTCGCGATGCCTGGAATTTTTCAAGTCAGCTATCTGCGAGGCGGGTGCAACTCCAACTGCGAACTTCACTCAACTGCCTCTCAACTGGAACTCGAACTGGTACTTAACTGCTTTTCACTTGCTGCGACTCTGCTTATATGGACGCCGACCAAAACCGGGGTGGGCTTGTCGGGGTTTGAGGTTCCTTGATAATTCTAAATCCACAATCCACTTCTTTGTTTTCGGTCAGGAAAATTTATTATTTTCCATTTTTGGAAGTCTTTCGTCTTCCCACCTTCTTCTGTTCTCATATTGGTACCTCACCATAGCCTCAGAAGGTGTCAACGGGTTTCCCCTCTCTCTCACAGTGGCATCTCACACCTATCCCTTTAGGGGGGCGCAACAGGCCTCCCCTCCTTCTTCACATGATTTCCTCCGCCTAACGTTCATGCAACCATCCAGCCAATGGGCGCTCAGCGGCGTGAGTGTGGCCAGACTAGCCTCGGTTTAAAAAATCTTGCTCAAAGAAAAAAAAAAATTTTTTCTTTTTCTTTTTCTTTTCTTTCTCTTTCTTTCCTTCTGCTCGACAACAAACCTTAGACTCTAATCTTAATCAAATGTCACTTGGACTTTATCACCCGGGGCCTTCGCCAAACAAGTGGGTGGTCAATTGGACGTATTTGCATTCTGTCGCTAATTAACTGTTCTGATAAAATAATTTCGCTATCACAGCCAGCCCTGACAATAAACAGGTGTTTTTCCCAAATGACATGGAGGTGGTTCCACGGACATTTTAGTTTCGGTCAAGCTTGACCTAATTAATTTTTATCTCTTTAGAACTCTGCGGGAGGTCGCGCGGGCATTTTGTTTTTTCGGTCAGTGCGTGCTTAATTAATTTCTATTTCCCAGTTTTTGTTTCGTAGGGGTCTCGGCTAACCTGAAATTTTCATTATCGTTGTCATAAATTAATTTATATCCGACATATCCGTGACCCTAATTTTATCGCTAACGAGAATAAAAACCCTTAGCACTTTTCTTCTGTTAGAAAGAAGATAACATCGCTTAGTGTTCTTTTCGTGATGCCTTCTTATCACCTAAATTTAATTCTCGCCTTTTTTTTCTTTCCTTCTAGCGACCTAATTAGTGTCACACCTTTTTTCAAACGAATGATGATATCCGTTCAACTCATATCGTCTGTTTTTTTTTTCCACGGCAGTAAGTTTATGGCACATTTGTTACGCTGTTAAATTTGTATTTGTATACATATTTTTTTCCTAAAAAGCTTGTTTGTATCTGAATACGTCGTATTGAACTACAATTTGTTTTTTGTTGACGATTTCTGAAGGGGGATTTTTTTTATTTTAATTTGGGTTAAGGTTTTAAAACTATTGCTTTAATTGAACTTGTTTATAAACTTTGAAATTTTTTTTTTTTTCATAATTATTTAAGTGCCGACAAAAAATATCCCATATTTTTTATTTAAATTTTCGATGTTTAGAAACTTAATAATGTATAGTTTTTCATGTACGCATAAAGGGCATGGGTCATCGCAGGTTTTACACGTTCTTGTTCTATTTATTATTTTCCATTTTACTTTTGGTGTTTTATTCATTTCTTTTAATGCCAAAAATATTTGGGAAGAGATGTCTGATTTATATTTCTAATATTATTGAAGGAGCTTTTGTGTTGTCTCCACCTGATTTTAAATTCATTCTTCGTTGAACCAATTTATATCCTATCAGTGTTAGGACACTCAATCGATGAGACAGTGCATTGCTATACCACAGATTTTGTGCGGCACTTATTTTCTAACGGGCAGTCTTCAGGGTTTCTACAATCCTATACTTTTTCATTATTTTTGGCTAATTTTAATTTAGGTTTGTTATTAATTTATTTTTGGCATGCTTGTTTTTTATGATTATATTATTATGTGTTTTTTATGATCCTTTCTAGATTTACAGTGCAGCTGTAACTTAATTTTAAGGTGTTTTTATTAAAGATTTTGTTAATTTTGCTAACAATAGGAAAGCGTTTTTCAATTAAATCTAGGAATTTTAGTCCTAGCTTATTGTTAACCATTTGGTTAATCGGGGGTGGTGTATAACAAGTATTTTTTTTTTCTTTTTCTGTTTTTTTTTCTGGTTTGTACTGTTGTTTTTATAATTGTTTTGTATCCATTATTTTTTAGAGTTATGTTGTAAAAATTACTGTTTCTGGAATATTTCTTCATTTGCGGAGTTCATGCCGATTATTTTCTCTATGAGGGTATATGCTTAATTGTGGATGGAGTATGGTTTGACCTAGGATCTATATACAATGAGTAATGTTAGGTTTTCTGTAAGGTAGGTCTATGTTTTTCATTAAGTTTAATGTTTTGTCGAGGAAGTTTACACTTTTCAGTTTTGTGTTGACTGTAGTTTTAAAATTTAGTTTTTTGAATTAACTATGCATTATCTTTCTAATTTTATCTATTACAAAATTTGTGGAATTCTTCACTACCATGAGCCCATCATCCCTGTATAGTCTGATGACCTTAATGACTAATACACGGTGCTCTACGCTGTATAAGCTATACTTGTATATCGAGCACTGTGTTTTTTGTTTTTTTTTTAAATAAAAAAACGAAAATACTAAAGAACTTCGGATTATTAACCTAATGGTTATTTCCTATTTTTCTATATATTTTCACACGCACACACACAAACACACACACACACACACACACACACACACACACACATATATATATATATATATATATATATATATATATATTATATATATATATAATCATCCACAGACAGACAGTTTCGCTCATCAGTCAATCGCATACAAAAATATACCGAAAAAGCTCTCAATCCGGTACGTAATCTTTAAAAATATGTTTTCCTTTTTTGACCAAATTTTTATAAGTTCATTGATGCAGGTTTAAATTTTCTTTACTTATATTTTCTTGTGATAAAATTATTTAATGAACGACTCTTTAATGGCCGATCTCCTTGCGTACATGAGAAATTTTAACAGTGTTCAATACTGAATCGCAATGAAAAGATTTCTGTCTTAAAAAAAATGGCGCCCCAATTTTCTTCAACGTAATTTGTATCCACTTAATTTCCATATGAATCTAAATTTAGTTTATATCTGTTCTTTCTTCTGAACTAGGGAAAAATACAAGTTATCAATTTTGTACATATTGTGGAAAAGAATGCATAATTCCTACTGCTCGTAACCGTTGAGCAATCATTTAATATCTATTCTTATATTTAATATATAATTTTATCCTCTCGGGGGCAATCCATACTGTACCATGTTTAAAATTATGATCTAATATACAATGGGGGATGAATTTACATAATCACGTTGATTAGATGTTCGAGCAGTGTGAATGATGTTCACTGTGCGTCCCATAACGTTTATAATGCCCCAGAAAAAAGCAAAACTTGAAAAAATATATATAAAATATGTAAATTTCCGTTCTGTTTATCACTTGTAGTTATTTATCTTAAGATTTTTCGAGGTTGGCGTGAACTGAGAGTAAATTCCAATTTTGTTTTTTGCTGACAGCCTCGTCGAGTCTGCACTATCCATCCATTTGCTTTTCCTTGCGGCACACACCATTCCTATTTTGAATAACATTGTGGAGAATGTATTTCTCATCGTGTTTTGGCTCAAAGCAACGATTTCCACACAAAGCTTGTTTGACAAAATATGCAATCCAAAATATATTGCCAATATAATAAACTTTATATATATATATATATATATATATATTGCAAGAGATGAAATGTTACTTGAAGACAGCTCATATTTTGACTGAAATAGAAATTTATTGTCATCATTTACTGAAGACCAATTTTACTTATGAAGTAAATCATGGTCTATTTACGTAGGTATTTTTATACAGATATCTGTTTGGCATAATTTAACACAATATCTCATAATGCCACTTCTTAGGTTTCTATATTAGCGTTGATTTTCACCATGGCTGCTTTCCAACTCAGGCTAAAGGGCTCTGTCTGCCCTAATATTTCACTTAGAGCTCGGTGAATAAGAGAGGCATTCATCGGTGAATGCAAGGAACTAGCGGGAATTGGACTCTCCGGATTCCTCCATCCGGGTCACTGCCCATTATACCATACTTGCACTCATCTATGTACAGGGTGCGATGGATAAATTATCGTCAAAATGAGGAAAAAACGAAGAACACAGACATCACATTTTAATAGACACTAGCCGAATTATCCGACCCTTGCTGCGGGTCACATCTTTTTTTGTAAGATGTAACTTCGTTCTTTTACTATATTTTTGATAGGAGTCAATTTCCTTGTTCCAAATTAATTCTAATTTAAAACAAAAGGAACAAAAATATTTCAGTGGCAGATTTATGCAAAATCAGCTTGAATTTACCTCTTTTGTATGTTTGTAGCAATGATTTATTTCATAAGTAAAATTAATCTCCAGTAGGTAGTGACAATAAATTTCTATTTTCAGACAAAATATGAGCTGTCCTCAAGTAACATTTCATCTACAACAATATATATATATATATATATATATATATATATATATATATATATATATATATATGAATAAATTTCCAAGACGATCGAATCCAAGCAGAACTCAAAGTACAGGACAGAATAATAATATAATAAAAAAGCTCAAACACTCATATTCCATGGTTATAATTTATTACGTTCGAATCGTAATCACATTTAGGTGATTATGATTCCAATGTAATAAATTATAACCATGGAATATTAGGTTTTGAGCCTTTTATCATATATATATATATATATATATATATATATATATATATATATATATATATATATAATGTTTTCATTATTGACAATATATTTTGGATTGCATATGTTGTCAAACAAGCTTTGTGTGGAAATCTTTGCCTTGAGACAAAACAGGATGAGAAACACATTCACCACAATATTATTCAAAATAGGAATGGTGTGTGCCGCAAGGAAAAGCAAATGGATGGATAGTGGAGACTCCACGAGGCTGTCAGCCAAAAAACAAAATTTGAATTTACGCTCCGTTCATGCCAACCTCGAAAACTCTTAAGATAAATAACTACAAGTGATAAAAAGAACGGAAATTTACATATTTTATATATATTTTTTCAAGTTTTGCTTTTTTCTGGGGCATTATAAAAGTTATGGGACGTACAGTGAACATCATTCCCACTGCTCGAACATCTAGTATACGTGATTATCTAAATTCACCCCCATTGTATATTAGATCATAATTTTAAACATGGTACAGTATGGATTGCCCCGAAAGGATAAAATTCTATATTAAATATAATAATAGATATTATATGATTGTTCAAATTATATTTCCGATGTAACTGCATTCTTTTTCACTATTAATTCTAATTTTAAAACAAAAGGGAAAAATAGATTACAGTGGCGGCTTATACAAAAACCGCTTGAATTTGTCTCTTTCGTATGCATTTGAAGCAATACTTGGCTGAATCAATTGATGAAAAGATTTCAATATTGATATGACGACCCACTGATTGGCGATTTCTTGCTTAACTTGACATCAATATTTTCTCATTTCGATCTTTCTAATATGACCTCCATTTTCTGGCTTTCTCTTTCTATATTTTGAATAGGAGTCATTCCCTTGTTCAAATTTAAATTTAATTTAAATCAAAAGGGCGAAAAAATCAGTGGGGGTGTCCTTCCCTCGGGAACCCACTTTGATGAAAATGAAATATTCTTATGCAAGAACCCTGAGTAATGTTGTTTAAGAATATATATAGTTATGAGGATCTATCTCCAAAAACATGAATGCGTTCGATAACAGGAACTCAGAGGTTACAACTTCATTTACAGTGGAGGGGAGGGAAGCAAAAATTCGTACACAAACAAATTTTTAATTTATTGTATTTCCACCAAACGAATAAACATAATTTTCGCATAATTAGCTGTACACATGCATAATAACAAATGATGTGTAGATAAGAATGATTTAATTGAAATAAAACCCATTTATCCATTTTAATTCGTGAAAAATTATTCGTACAAGACAAATATAGTACATATTCATTTAAAATTTTGTAGAATAACCATTATTCACGTCTACAGAATCCAACGTCTTGTATGTCTCAATTTGTAAATATTAGTTGGCCATTTGAGTAACTGACGCTTCAGTTTGAAAAACAGTGAAGTTGATTACAACATTCAAAATTTTATATGCTCGAAGAAAGTTGAAATAAAAATACTTACTTACCGTATAAACAAGTTGCATTTTTAGATCTTATTCACTTAAAATATTTTAAAATCAGAGTAACTTCAAAATATTTTTAATATGCCAAAATATATTTTTAAATCATATTCACTTGAAAATATTTTTTAAACATTTAAAATATTGTTTTTTTTTGTTTTTTTTTAAAGAAAACTGGATTATTAGTAAGCATTCACGCAGTCGCAAGGTGGAAAGAAGGAGATGTAGAAAGTGAGAGTGGTTGAAAGAGGGAGAGTTGCAAAGGGTGAAAGGGGGAAAGACAGAGGTGGAAAGAGAGCGATTTTTTCGTTCTTTTGATCTCATTGTCAATTAATTTCTTTCTCTCTCCCTTCGTACACGATAATAAATTCAAATCTTTCTTTCCCCCACTCTTTACATAATATGGATACCTAAATTTACCAGTAAGTCCTAGAATACCACCTTTTCCTACTCTCTGATCTTCTACATTTTTTGCCGTCCTTTCAGCCATGATTCTCATCTATCATCGTCATTGTATTTGTCAGGAATATTCTGTTAGTGATTTTACATAATATGGTAACATTTAACCATCGAATGAACTGTATCAGGAACTATCACTCACGTGATTACTAGTTTTATTCCAGGTAGAATAATAGATAGACAGTCGTCGCTGTTCTAAAACAAAAATAAATTAGTATTTGTACGAAACATTAATAGTATAATAAATACTTTTTAATTATTAACTAGTGGTATTTTCAAAGGATTGCACTTTTATAAATAAGAAATTCTGTGATTCAAATTTGTCTTTTTTTTTTGTTATTTTTAAACTATATAATTATGAATTAGGTACTTTTACATCTTAATTTTATTTTCTTATTTAATCGGTATCACCCCATGCAATGGATTAAAGCCACTAATACACAAGGGGTCACAGGGTGTGGAAGAATTAAGAACAGATGGAGTAAAGCCACTAACACACAAGGGGTCACAGGGTGTGGAAGAATTAGGGACAGAAGGAGTAAAGCCACTAACACACAAGGGGTCACAGGGTGTGGAAGAATTAAGAACAGATGGAGTAAAGCCACTAACACACAAGGGGTCACAAGGTGTGGAAGAATTAGGAATAGAAACTTTATTAATGTGTGGCAAGAGAACATAGTAATCAGGAGGAGAGTAGATATCGATTGACATTGCAGTTAAATGTTTTCAAATTAATGTTGGTTTGAAAGTATAGAGTTAGAAGGTAGTTTCACAAGCGAGAAGTGCAAGAAAAGAAAAGGTTAGCATAAAACATACGACTATATCTCGCCGGCTAAGCTGTAAATTGATGATATCTCGACGCCTGTCTATTACTACGCTTAAATTTAAAAAGTCTAGGCAAACTAGCAAAGCGTTCATCCGAACAATTATCGTGAAATTATTTATAGAAATGGAGAGAAACTTCATTATGGCGGTGGGTAAGTGACTAAAGCTGAGCCACCGGACCAAGACATATAATATTGCGGATTCTTGGTTGCATTTTATCAAAGAGCTCTAGGTAAATAGCTGTGACAGCGGGCTATATGTGTCGGCATTAGTCTAAACATAGATATGTAATATAGATTCTGGAGAGATAAATTATCTTGCACGGCACAGTGAACCAACTTTCGTAGCAGCTGACTGATCAATGGAATCAATATAATCTTTTTACTACATGTCAGCTGACAACGTTAGCTTAAAGAGGCGCAGGGACTTACTTTTGTGGAGGTTAACATCAGCCATGCTGATGGAAGGGAGAAAGGTCTCTCTCAGATGATTAATTGTTAGAAGTTTAGCTTTGGAGGCGTTAAAACTAACAATCCATCTTTTGCACCATTTAACGAAGAACTTGAGGTCGTTTTGGACATCATCTGCCATTTCGACCTAGTCAGACTTATCAGCATTCCTACCGAGGCAGGAGGAAATGGTTATGTCATTAGCGTAGGTAGCAAGTTGAGAACAGAATAGGACCAAAGATGGAGACAAATGTGCCATTTTGAACAATATGTTTATCTATAAAATATAAAAAATTCTTCTATTTGGAGCGAACAATATAACGAAATTCGATAAATAATAAAAAAAAAATACTATTAATTTACAAATTAAATTGGAATGTATTTAGGGAATAAAAGTTCTTATTTTCTGGTCTAAAATTATTAAATATTTTATCGTAAATTGAAAGTGGATATTCTACTTTTGGCAATGCAACAGTGAGCAATTGACACGCTTGAATGAAGCAGTAGATCAGAAAATCACTTATTTTTATCAAGAAAATAAGATTGCTGATTGCTACGTTCGTTATATTGTTGGGAGCGCCCACAGATCACGGGAACATTACGAGAAACGAAAATAAAAAGCCAAATAAAAACAGGAAGATGGAACGGGAATGGCTGGTTTATTTCCAATCGACTGATTCGATCATGCGTGTCAATTGCTAACCGTACTGCCGCTGACGATTGGTTGTTCAGCTTCAATTTGAAATAAAATATATATTATTTTTTGAATCCAACAAAAAAGAGATTTTATCCATTTTGGTTTAAACGTAAAAAAAAATATGCTTTTGAATCGAGTCATAATTTTAATGTCTAAATTCTTGCGTACCGTGCCCATAATTTCATTCCAGCGAAAAGAAAACGTTTCTTCTGTTTTTGCACTAATGTTCGCCGTCTTCAAGGCTCAAGATCCAATCCGGCAAGAGTGCTAGGGAGTAATAGGTAAGCGCCAAAGTTTGTGACGATATATGGGGAAAAAGAGCGATGAAGTTAAAATTTTAATGATCGGAGTTGTATTTTTTTGGGTGTTGGGTCCCTAAAGTAGCGATTTGTGGAAAGAAAGGTAGGACGTACATCTCATAAATCATTTCTAATAATCTTGCGCAACAATTTCAAACTGCCAAGTTAAAATCAGTATATAAAAATGCGTAACATTTCATGATCCGGAGATTTTCTTCTATCACTGATTTATTATAATCAAGAATCGAACAAAAAGATTTAATTAAATTTTTAATAAAATAAACCGTTATATTATACGTTACCTATATAGCTAATTTGAGGCTTCGTATTGTTAAGTATCATATGCAGTTACATTAAAACCTGACGCTAAATACAGTTTTGAAAACACAAATTACATATTCAGATAATACACTGCATATAATTTTTGCTTTGGAAACGACATGAACTAGTGGTATTAGATAATATACATGCAACCAACTACCTTCAATGAATCCAAACACGATCTCTCGTCCCGAAACTCATTAATGTCTAAGGGGCACTACATCTACTGAAACCGTGATAGAAGTGCTGTGTCCCGGGTAAGATATCCTGACGGCGTCCAAATCTGACTAGGCTTGTTTGAGTTCACAGTTTTCCTTCTCCTACACTGGTTGACACCCAAGGCTATAAAACCATGTCTTTCTATTTACCTATAGTTGGTAGTGGGGGAGATGATATGGATTCATATATTTCCCAAGTGGATTTATTAGCACGTAAGAGAATGTAATGAACTCGACTGGAATTGGAACTCAGCACTCCAATTCCTCAATCTGAGTCGCAATCCATTATTCCTGCGTCGATCCAATGCTCACTGCTTTGTGCTTAATTCTGGATAATCGCTGTTCCATAGTTTATTTTTAAATCACTCGAGTATTTCATTTAGAGACGATGTATCTGAATTCCGCGTCTAATCGTCTTTATTCCGCTTAAGTTTACTGAGATTTCAGTTCAGAGATATCTTTCTCTTATAATGGTTTCTAACCTCAGCTAGAGAGCACTGTTGATGTTTAACCGATAAGGGAACAACACGGTGATTCATACCACTTCCAAGAGTATTTGTGTTAAAATCAATGTAAACATTACCCGAAATCATCTGGTTGATTTCTCATTTCGTGTCATTAGAATTTACAGAAAATAATATTACTACAAATATTTATGATTCATGACTAAAATGTATATGAAATATATATATGCTTCTTTTTATATTTCATTTTAGCCTGTTTTCTTCTAGAACAGTTAATACCGCACCATCATTTATTTTTGTGTGTGCACGTCAACAAGGCACCAAGATATAAAAGCTACTCATGTCCCTGAAGAAAAAATACTGTATTTCAATTTTTGCTTAATGCATAGGTCGAAGGGCAAAATTCGTGCGTTGTGTGATGAAGGTATTTTGAAGAGAAAAAGAAAGTAATATTGAAAGGAGCTTTTATTTTCTTGTCGCTGAAACGCAGGAAAAATGTGACAAATAAAATAAACGTCCTCCATTTTCAGTTGCGCTTAAAATATTGCTTCTTTTGTTTTCTAGATTTTCATTGACCTTCTTTCTTGGGTTTTTGTCTTCATTTCCGGGAATTACATGATTTTCGCCTGGAGCGGAACAGTTTCCTGAAAGTCTTCACTCTTTCTCAATTTCCTGTCCTTAGGCCAAATTTCAGCAGCGCCGATTTCTTTTTTCTATCTCAGGTGTGTTTTTACCTTGTTATTACTTTTCTCTTGCCCTGTCTTCATATAGCCAAAGTACATTAGATTTGGCGTTAAAACAACCAAAATTCAGATTCAATAAACTGATATTTTGCCAGTAGACGATTTCGATCATAACGATAATGTTACCCAATTCGCCAAAAAATATTCGCTAAAGATAGAACTATAAAATTAGAAGCAACAGTAGCTGGGCGTCAGCATTTCCATCTTTATTTTGTTGAATCCTCAGATGATATATTGTCAATATTCTACTGATTGTTCAAACAAGACTTCTCATATATTGTGGTTCGTATGTTTGGGTTAATACGTAGTTTGTTTTCTTCCAGTGATATTGTCTGAAATTCTAACGTCATTCATTGTAAATATACTAGGCATTTGATCATTATTATTGCCGTTTGGTAGACTCATATTTCTGCTTATTAAAAGCTGGACATGTTAAAATGAAGCAAGTGCAGAAATTTAAATATTTGAGATATGTTTTAACAGTTGATGGAAAAAGTGAAATCGAAATCAGAAGGCGCACTGGAATAGCGAAAATTAACTTTCAAATGTCTAAGAAACATTTAAATTTCTTAGAATCAAATTAATTATATGTCAAATGAAAGTAAATATTTTCCTTACAGACGAAGAGGAGATTTTAGGCAACAGATGTGTGGTTCTACAGAAGGATGCTGGGAATATCATGGATGGAGCATGTGCGAAATGGAGAAGTTTTATAAACAAAAACAAAAAAAAAATATACAACACTTACTTTTAATCAATACAGAGAGTTAGAAATTTGGGGACAAATAATGAGAAAAATTTCTTTTTTTTTTTTAGAAATGCTGCCATTCACAAGACTCATTAAAAAAAACGGAGGGAAACTATAACGAGATTTTGTAAATGGATGGCCAGTTAGGAATTCAGAAATATGAAAAAAAATTACTAAGAGCCACAAAATTCGGAATTGATGGAGAGCCAGAATCGTTCACATCCTCGGCCAATTATTAGGTTAGTGCAAAAATAATGTCGGTTTTTGACGTTAAAAATACGTCAAAAACCGACATTATTTTTGCACCAACCTAATATTTGTTTAACGGCATATTAACTCTTTATATGTCATTTAATACCTGTCTATATTTCTGAGATGAGGCATTATGTATACTATTTACATTATTCCGACTATTTTCCTTATCCATGATGCCATATTTATCACAACGTTTAGGCCGTTGTACGCCCCGGCCTTCTTCAGTTGGTTGAAATGTCGAACTGAACCCTGTATTTCGTTCGCTAGACTGTCCTAGTTCTATGTGGGGTAAACATGGCACGTGGAACTAGAACAGTCCTACCCCAGTGAGCGAAATAAAGGGCTCATTTCGACATTCCAACCACCTGAAGAAGGCCGGAGCGTACAACGGTCAAAACGTTGTAATAAATATGGCGACAAAGATGAGGACAATAGTTCGAATAATGTAAATAATGTACATATATAAAGTTTAAATTTAACTTTACTTATATTCCTTTTAAAATTTTATATACAAACATTTTATCGTTCTCAATGTTAAAACTTCCAGATAAACACATCTCTTTTAATAAAGTGTTGCTATTGCGAAGGATGTGGTGCATTCTAAAATGATTATATACAGTTTAAGAAATACGCAAATTAACAATTCTTGACACAAAAAACAAGATCAATTTAACACACGTAAAGATAATTTTCACTTTTTTATGTTTTGTTTTTGAGTTAATAACCTGCAGCTGTGCCATATTTGTTCTTGTTTTTGAACAAGGAATAATCTCAAATATAACTAAATCCAGTTCTAATTCGCAGAACAAACGTTATCTCTGATAATCGAAACTTAATTTCAGAATTTATAGCATTAATTTATAAACAACAAATTCTTAGGAGTAAATTGACTAATGGATTCTTTAAAGTTCATAGTTTTAATTGTAACTTTGTCTCTCTATTAATATATGCGCTTTGACTAATAATGTATTTAGATGCATTGTCTCATATTTATATTAATCTAAAATTTAGATATAACATTTTCAAATGCCATAATTGTTTTCTATATTTAAAATCATTTAACAAATTATATGTGTTTTTCCCTAACATCCCTTACTATATATTCGTTTCAGTTTATGTTAAACAACATTTGAGCAAACAGAAATTGCCAGTGTATATAGACATTCCTTATTCACGTGTATAATAGGTCTGGGTAAAAATAAAAAAAGTGTGAATGATGAAGTCAAAGATCACATCAGTTATACATATTTTTAAATGAAGTTAATGCCGTCATCTGGTAACGTGATTTAAGTATACGGTAGGATTATGTCTTTTGAAACAGAATAGATATAAAGAAAATAATAAGCTGTAAAAAGGGACATAACTGATCGTAGGGTATTCGATGTTACTGCTTTCCATGTCCTAGGGTATGTTTTGGGGATATAACAGAGTTGTCGGACACTTTAAAATACGACTACTTTGAAGAGACCTGTAAGGAAGTTATTTTATTCCTCATTTATTTTACATTGCGAGCAACTAATATTTCTCTGTATTCCACATCCAAATAAATAAAGCAAGCTCTATCAACTATTGTATATTCCACTAGATCAATGACCAATTCCATCACCATGACTACAAAAATATTTATATTACATTATTAATTTCAACTATTCGTTTATTACGTTTCAATTTATTGAAGCTATTTTCATCTTTCTCTTGTCGTATCCATAAAGAAATACACAAATGAAAATTTAATTATGCTGTCACGTATCGTATCTATGAAAAAATAAATAGAAATTAATTAGATATTTTTTTACAATCATTTAATGGAGTTTGAAATAACACGAGAAATCGAAAAACATCCGTAAGAATAAAGAACAGCGAAAGAAGGTAAAATATAACGATTAATTTTAAATTTAAGATTATGAAGATCATATGGGACAAGAAACCAAGAGGCCGGAAGAGAGTTCCATCATTGAGAAATGTGAGAAGAAAAAACAGTCAGTATAGAATTTATATCTATATCTATCCATTTCTACTTTAAAAACTAGAGATCTAAATGCAAATCTATTATCTGTGAAATCAGTGTATCAAGCTGTAAATCTACAAATAGCAAGGTGACAGTTTGAACGGTGTAACTAAATAAAGAGTACATTCTATTTCTAAAATTGAAAGACATTTTACATCGGAAATGAACAATATCCATCGTACCGGTAATACTTGCGAAAAGGCATTACCGGTCAACATTCTCAGGTCATTGGCCGCTCACTTGTAATTAGACGTATAATACAATATAATATGCCGTGCGTGATACACGCTTAGCCGATCATGTATCTTTCGATACATGACTGACGAGGAAGATTTTTTCTCGAAGTAGGCTGCCATTTCTTTCCGCGGTAGTCCAGTTGCCATCCAGGGCTACAGAACTTGATCTGTTTTGCTATTTACCTATAGATGTGTGAAGAAGAAGATGATACATAACTTTCCCAAAGGTATTAGCACGTAAGTGAAAGTAATGGATTCGACTGGAATTCGAACTCAGCTCTCCGATTCCTCAATCTGAGTTGCTATCCATGACTCCACCGTTATTGTAACCAGACTGTTTAGATTTTTTCTTATATATAGTAATGTTCACCAATTTCAAGACCCAAGAGTCAGTCAAGATAGAGAGTTAGTGTTTGGTTTTCTACAAGCGTAATAATGAACAGGAGCTGTTGTTCATCGGACTATGCATGAATTACAAATGTTAAACCAAGAATTAAGGATCTCAAGATTGTATTAATTCGGAACACATCTTACTGTGAGTCTATGTCAGAAAGAATTGTTATGGTGAAGAAGCTATTCGAGTGGAACTTAATTCTCACTATTGGAATACGAGGGGAATGGGGATGATTCCCTTGTGTACTTGGCATGGCGGGTTCAGTTGTAAATGCAATGGGTGAGACTACAGAATGTAACCCGCCAAAACTCATCATGGAATTAGCAATAGAACAAAAGACTCACAACGTTTTGTTTGGGGGAAATAAATTGTAAGTAGGGAAACAATTAAATAGGCGTAGATTCATTTGAACTTTAACAAGAGAGGCAAGCAAAGACTGGGTAGCTACATTAGAGATATGCCAACAATAATCCATTTCTGGTCGGATTGTAACGATAGAGTATAACAGGAGAGTATAAGCGTTACAAAGAACGAAATTTTTCTATCATCTTTAGCAATAAATCGGATATATTGGTTCAAATTGAGTTCTGGAGCTATATGAATCCTAACAGACGTTCAAAACAAGGATACTTACTAAGAGAACTTCCATTCTTCACGATAGTTGAAAGCTCATAGTCTTCTCAGTGACGGTGGTACGTTAATAGTTTTGCATTGGCCGGAATTAATTTTACTATCTAGACCATACTGGATTGAGCCACTGAGGCTATGTCAGATAAGGGAAGAGCTGCCAGGTTGAGTTATTGAGGGTGTACTGTTGTATCATCCGCATAGATAAACACAAATGAACGGTGTATGTTCTTAGGCAGATCATTAATACAGAGTGAAAACAGACTAGAGCAGAGGAGATAACAAGATGGGTCGCCGGCACAGATCTTAATTGCTTCCGATGACTGGCCATTAAGAACGACTTTCGGAGACCTGATTGTTAGGAAGGTGGTAATAATTTAGAAAGATCTTCCTGAGAATTGCATAGCTGTAGAGTTTATGTAGCAACTCTCGATGACAGAAATTGTCAATGGCATTGAAATGTTCCTAATCTTGAATTTACTATCTAGCCACTCGCTAATTCTGTGAGCTTATACATAAGATAGCAGAATAAATCCATATTGTTTATCACTTAGGAGGTTGTTCCTGCTGAGGTGTTCGACAAACCTCTGGTAAGAGATTTGGCAACACTGGCTTAACTTGTATCTATATTTAATGAAAGAAATCGCAAACTCATCCGTCAGTTCACGTCTGTCATTTTAAGAAAAAATCGGAAGAATGAAGTTTCTGGCAGATATGGGTTATGATAAAAAAATAATAACAAAAAACCCTGTATATCAATATTCTAGACACTGATATATGTGTAGAAAAATAATTAAAGTCAAAGAGAGTGCTAATAAGATTAATGAAAACAACATCGTCATCATCTTATTATTATTATTATCCTATTATAAGTGTTCTGGTCCCTTAATTTGATAGTTCACGCGACCATTATGTCCTCCCAATTCTCATAAGTATTGGACTATTCCGTTTTGATTGCATGGAAAGAGTGCCTAAGACACGAATCCCAGTCGGAAAATGAAAGAAAGAAAGAAAGAAAGAAAGAAAGAAAGAAAGAAGGAAAATAGAAGTGTGCAACGGCAGTTTTACGTAAATGGAAAAAAGTTTTCAATTTCAATTTCATTTGTACCCCCGCCCTTTACTTCTTAAATTAACGGCCAGTATTCATATTTATCATTCTTTAGGGAATATGTTTGTTAACGTTATTAAGCTCAAATATTTAAAGTGGACATTTTACGGCTAATTCGTTGTCGTAGAATTCGCCATGAGCTTATCAGTCATTTACTTAAGAATTAAGGCTCATCAGAATAATAAAATCTGAATACCATGGAATTGTCACGAGTTAAAACTAATTATCCTTATTATGCTTCCTCAAAATATACATGACTCTGTCTTTCTTATGCATTCTCTCAGTTTAGTTAAAAAACAAAACAAAAACAAACAACGATAAAGAACGGCTCTGTTAAATCTTATAGTTTTGGCGACAAGCTAGCCATATAGTAAAAACAAACTACTTTTCTCAGCAAACAGATACGATTGCTAAAATGGAAGAGGAGTGAATTGTTTTGGCGAACAGTTAAATGTAAAATCTGACTACGATCTGACATTGGAGAATTTGAGCAAAGACTTATGCCTGGGATTTCTCTGCCAAGATCGTGCTTGGAATTGGCTAAGTATGGCTGCGATATGTTTCCGCTCAGAAGCCATTTGCATAATCAATTGGCATGCGTGTCGACGGTCTGCGTGCAGACTTTACCAAATCGAAACAACCAATCTATCGTTTCTACAGGACAGCGAAAAACAATGGCGGAAGCAGCAGCGATGCAGACGATATTAGGCGGCAGCAGTATGTGGAAAATATAAAAGAAGGATTTTGAAAGTAGAGTTAGTTTGGCTAATAAGAGTCAGGATAAAGGGACAAGTTATAAAAAAACGTAAAGTGTGTGAGAAAGAAGAGCTCGACAAAAAGATCGGGAGTGATTATGGAGAGATTGATACAGACAGAAAAACAGGAGGATTATGTAAATCGATGATTAAGGGCAGTAATGGCGTACTTATATGCAGACAGTGAAACATTAACATTTTATTATTTAATATAAACTGTAGAAAAAGAATGCGGTCATGCTAGGAAAATATTAAATAAATACAAAATATTTTTGGCATTTAAAAAAAGTATTTTCTGTCAATTGCTATTGTTAAATTTTCCTTTATTATAACGGAATCAAGTGATATAATTGCAAATTCAATTCACAATATACTATATTTCAAAAACGCAAAAACTAAAATAATTGTAAATGTTTATTAGTTAGTTCAACTTTGCACTAGTCGCAAAATAAATAAAAATGATCGAATTTCACATGACGTTAGAACAGCCTGATCATACAATTCACTATGATAGTAACCCACTGCGTCTCTTTCAGGCTGTCACTTTCCGAACGCCGTAACAAATCTTATCTTTTCCCTGTTTTTATAAATATTTTCATGGTAATCGTTCTCGTGAGCCTTCCTCTTTGGTACATACACTTTATGCGTTTAAGCTCAGTAATAGATTGGCGGCAAATTCCTATCATTTTAGAGCTGGAATGGCGAGACTTAATCGTAATTTCTTCTCTGGAATTTTTCGAATGTACGACACACTTTCGGTATCTCGACTCTTAATATCTTACTTTCTATTTTCTTAATTCATGTATTGTTTTCGTCCATTATTTTCTTATCTTCATATTCTGATGCTGAGTAACCATTTGCATCTTAATATCTTGGCAGACTTGTTTTGGTGAAATGTTTTTAAAATTAACTCTATCGATCTTATTTTGCCATAATCGTTATAGTATTTTTTCAAAATCTCAGGTTGTAAGCACAGCCGTTTTGTTAATGAATATGATATGCCACAGAGAACTAAATGGAAATCTACCTTGGAAGTTTTAAATCGTACGGCTTTTTACACATTTTCGCCTAAATAATTACTTTATATATTTAAGTAAAACTGAATTCTTTAACATGAAATTTTCTCTCACCCTAATATTGTTTTCTTTCCCGCATATTCCGCCATAGTCAGTACCTTCTTATCGCTTTTTTGCATTGCTTAGGGTAAAATGCTAAAAAACCTGACTGAAGTGGGGAGTGGAAAATATATCGTTGCGCGATTAGAAGGGATAATGAAAAGATATATCTTTGGCAAAACAGTTTTATCAGACATCTGATAAGATATCTTTCGAAAAACTTTGCTGATTTTCTGCTTCATTTCGGATTTTACAAGATAGAGCCTACGGCATCATCTAAGATAAGTAAGAAGAGAGATGAAAAAGAAATGAACAACTGACAAACAGAACCCGCGCTTACAATTTTGATATACATTGCGCATTTCAGATAACATTTTCCACATTTTGGAATCAAAAGATATAAAGGATGTCTGTGCATAATACGATCAATTTTGAAACGAACTTTAAAGGAAAAAGGGGGGATCGTATTATGCACAAATACACGTTTTCAGATATGTTTACCCAGTTAAGCAAACAATTATTTGATATAACAATAGTGAAAATACACTCGTATAGCACAATGGATACCGTATATACAAGCGTAAAAGCCAACTCCATATATATATATATATATATATATATATATATATGAAGAAATATAGTCTTAAGATGTGCTATATTTATGGGATAAAGTGCTCAATATCAGAGATAGAGCTGTGTAAATATAAAAGTGAACATAGAATTCAACACTTAGAGGCGGTAGTCTGTTTCCTGCTAGATGCAATCCTCAGGCTACGAGAGCACTCGTGGCCTAAGGACTAGTTCTAACATGAAACAGACTGTCGCCTCTAAGTGTTGACTTCTATGTTCACTTATATATATATATATATATATATATATATATATAATTGGTTCTATCCATGATTATAAAATCATTACAAAAATAGCCATTTCAAATCTTCTGTTGTCTTGTAAAGTGATGGCGTTAAATATAGAATAAGAGATTCGATAGGTTCAAATCGACCAAACGCTCCACGATAGGGGAAACGCTCTTACATAAGCGGCAATGGCCAAACAAAATACAATATATGAGAATTCAAAAAACTTGACAACGAATCTTAGTTATAATAATTAATGCCTTAATGTTAAGATTAGACTAAAATAGAAATCATTCTAAGTAATTAATATTAAATTTTACTATAAAATTGAAAATTAAAATCACCAATTTTAAATTTTAAATTTAATCTGAATTACGTTTTTAAATATAATAACATTTTTTAAAGAGGAAACTGAGGAAAAAATACAAATATTTCATAATTTATTTTGTTTTAATTGATAGGCCAAAAATCTCAGAATAAACGTTAATCTAATGGGATATAAAAGATTGTTATAACTTACATACATTTGTCGTGGTGATATGGGCAGGCGGGGATGAAATCTTGCAAAAGACCTTGCATACACAATCAAATTATAATACACACACAAATTTCTATATATTTTATTGTCTTTTTTTCGTTCCGTTTTCATTGCCAAATATTGGTTTTTCTATTCTGTCTCTCTTGAATTTTATCCATTGAACCCTTTTTTATCTTTCTCCATGTAAATAATATTTTAATAATCTGTTTGGATTCGTTTACTAACACTTTCAAAGTTGAATCTTTGTAGGTGTGTATATGTGTATGTCTTTATTAATGTATGTGTGTATGAATGCTTATATATGCGTTTCATTATATGTATATGTTTGTATTTTGTTTTTTTAGGGTCGTGGATATCTATCTCCTGCATCTTTTGTGTTTTTTTGCGTGTTTATATATGTAAATATGTCTACGTGTTTGTGTATTATAATCTGATCGTATTGTATTGTCTTGCGCAAGATTTCACCCACCCTGCCCATATTACTACAACAAATGCAAATAAGTTGTAACGAAGTTTTATATATCATTAGATTAACGTTTATTCTGAGATTTTTACCTTTCATTTAAAACAAAATAAATAATAAAATATTTATATTTTTCCTCAGTTTCTTCTTTAAACAACTTTATATTTTTAAATTAATACAGATTAAATTTGAAGTTTAAAATTCGTAATTTTTAATCATTAGAATGATTTTTATTTTATTTTTTATTCTTAACATTAAGCTGTGGGAAATAAATGTCCCGTTCCCGAATGCACACGTTCGCGTCATCATTTTAAAAAGACCTTGTGTCACATATAGTGCTCTGCGGGAACGAGTAAACACCGTAAAACTTTCTCCTTGGAGGGATTTCTAACGCATGACTTATCATCTCTAAGTTGTGTCTCTGTCTTTGGGCAGAGTGCGATCAGAGGCTTCCCTGTCAAAAGAGCGGCAACTGAGAAAATTATATTGAGAGGTTCCCAGCCGTGGGGAAGAGCGGCCCGAGAGCGTGTCCTTTGATGGCACCAGACAGATGAATGTGTGCTCGCACCGACGCCAGCGCAACCGACGGTGGCGGGTGCTGTGGGCAATTTTCGTCCCTTGAACGGGTCCACGCGCTCGGGTTCACATTTTAAAAAGACCTTGTTTTGTGGGGAACGAGTAAATAACGCGTATATATTCCATCTTGGTGAAGTTTCTGGCGCAATACATATCATCTTCCAGTTAAGTCTCTGACTTTGGGCAGAGTGCACTCATCTAATATTCTAAAAAAGCACAGAATGGCAACAGAGAGAGGGATCGGGTCTGTGGGCGATTTTTGTCCCTTGCCCGGGGGTACACACTCGAGTCACCACTTTAAAAAAGACCTTGTGACACATCTCGTCCAACTGGGGGTCAAGTAAATTTTTTGTAAAGATTTCAAATATCTTAATTTTCTAATCGATAGCGAGCGGGCGAAGACCGGTAGGAATGTGTAAATATACACAAGATTGTTTTATTAACTAATCTATCTATTTCACACACACGCACACACAGAGACACATACATACATACATACATACATACATATATACATATATATATATATATATATATATATATATATATACACACTAAATCTTTAATCTTTTATTTATGTATGAATGTTCCCGTGATACAGCTTAAACGATATAGAACACATCAATCAATTTTGACGATTATTGTAACGTTAATCCCTGCCGACTGTCAAATTCTATTAATATTAGACAAGGGGCTGTTCAGCTCAGCCCGTTTCTCTATGTTTACCTCAATTTGAAAAGCAAATTCAGTATTTGTTTTCAAAACAGATTATATATCAATGCATGTATCTAATCAAGCATATAACATTCCAAATATAACGTCTGTGTAAATTAATAAAACTCCTTCATATATTAAGATAAAAATTATTAAATTAATTTAATTATACATAACCCAACCTATATGCAGTCAATTCACTACATTAATTTTGAACATTTTTATAAACAACGAATTGAAAGACGTGGATGCTATATGTGACGCATAACTTGATGGGAAACATATATTTGCTTTCTAATATGATCTCGTTATGTATTTTGTAATAAAGGTGAAATAAAAATATATTGATTATTATGAAGAAATGCGAGACATGTTTTAAGCTATTAAAGCAAATGTTACGCAATGTGTTAACCGTGATGCCCAGCGGAACAATAAATCTTCTTTAGAATTAATTACTATCTATAGTATTAATTATTAATTTTGCAATCAAAGTACATTTTATACAAGACATTTGTCTTTTAATGCAAAGAATGTACTGATATCGTAAAATAATTCATTTCCATAATTTAAAGAAGGATATCATTCTATTAAGTCATATTTGGTGAACTTTAGTCGTTTTAAAACTGAAAATATATATATATATATATCGATCTTCCCAAGAAATAATGGATTTTAACTATTAATCTGATATATTTTATCACTTTAATAGTTATTTTTAGTGGATAATTATATTCAAGTAGATTATTTATTAAACAGTTTATCGTAGTTTATTTATTAAACAGTACATTTATTCATTATCTTCTGAATATTTGAGAAATGTCATTAAAGAAAATATGCCCCCGCCCAGCACGACAGGAAAGGCAATATTCAACCTTGTATGATCGGATATTACTTTTAATAAGATTTCTCGAATATCTCGGCATGTAGACAAAAGTAAATAAATATACTGTTTAATGAATAAACGGAGAGTCTCCGTAAATATGATTATCGAATAAAAATATGTTTTAAAATGAGAATACATATATATATATATATATATATATATATATATATATATATATATATATATATATATATATATATATATATATGTGTGTGTGTGTGTAAATATATATATATATATATGTATATATATATATACATGCGCACATTTATATACATGCGCACATTTATATATATATATATATATATATATATATATATATATATATATATATATACACACATACATACATAAATGAAATGAGAACGAATGACATAAATTCATACATTCACAAAATTAATTTAAACACAACGCTTAATACAATAATAGAGGATTATACTTTACTTTATTATAGGATATTGCATAGTAACATATGTAAAAACTTATGTACTAATATGATATTCTATAATAAAGTATATATATATATATATATATATATATATATATATATATATATATATTGTGACGGACGCAGATAGCCCAAACACGCATATATTAAGGTTAATCTCCACCTGGAAACAGAAATTTTTTTTGATTTTGGGAAAGCAAGTCAAGAGTTTGACTGACCCAATTACCCATAGCAACAAATGTCTAGACAGAATCTAGACAGGGGACTGATGAAAGCTGGAATTCGCGCCAAAACGCAGGACACGTGAGAGTTAGAAAATTACTTGGGAGTCAGTTGCTGTCTTGTCTTTGAAAGAGCAAGACTCAAAATCGAAGCGTTGATAACTTATGAACGGAAAGATGAGACTCTTTTAATAATGGTGGAACTTGTGCGATTCATCCCAGGCAATTCCGGACAAGAAATATAAGATCATGTATTTCTGTTCGATAACACCAAATTGAAGACGATAATTCGCGTTATTTATCACAGAAGACGCAGAGAAATTTGTACGCCGAGAATACAGCCTGCGTTTGAAGAAAGAAAGAAGAAAATCAGAGAGGAAGAAAGTATATTTCTCTGTTACAAGCTGAATTGTTTAAAGAAGAAGAAAGAAAAAATAAAACCAGAGAGAGGAAGAAAGTGCATATCTCTGTTACAGTTGAATTGTGTTTGAACTGAAGTGTATACAGAAGAAGAAAGAAAGAAAAAAAAAGAAAACTAGAGAGAGGAAGAAAGTGTATATCTCTGTTACAGTTGACTTGTGTTTGAACTGAACTGTATACAGAAGAAGAAAGAAAGAAAAAAAGAAAACCAGAGAGAGGAAGAAAGTGTATATCTCTGTTACAGTTGAATTGTGTTTGAACTGAAGTGTATACAGAAGAAGAAAGAAAGAAAGAAAAAAAGAAAACTAGAGAGAGGAAGAAAGTGTATATCTCTGTTACAGTTGAATTGTGTTTGAACTGAACTGTATACAGAAGAAGAAAGAAAGAAAAAAAGAAAACCAGAGAGAGGAAGAAAGTGTATATCTCTGTTACAGTTGAATTGTGGTTGAACTGAACTGTATACAGAAGAAGAAAGAAAGAAAAAAAAAGAAAACCAGAGAGAGGAAGAAAGTGTATATCTCTGTTACAGTTGAATTGTGTTTGAACTGAACTGTATACAGAAGAAGAAAGAAAGAAAAAAAGAAAACCAGAGAGAGGAAGAAAGTGTATATCTCTATTACAGTTGAATTGTGGTTGAACTGAACTGTATACAGAAGAAGAAAGAAAGAAAAAAAAAGAAAACCAGAGAGAGGAAGAAAGTGTATATCTCTGTTACAGTTGAATTGTGTTTGAACTGAAGTGTATACAGAAGAAGAAAGAAAGAAAGAAAAAAAGAAAACTAGAGAGAGGAAGAAAGTGTATATCTCTGTTACGGCCGGACAGTGTGTGAAATCGTAATTGTGTCAAGAAAAGGAAAGAAAGAAAAGAGGAACGTGAGAAAGAAAAGAAAGGACAATGATAAAAAAAGAGAACTGAATATAAAGATAAGTAATCATATATTTTGGACCCGTGTTAGAAAGATACACATGCATCCATAAATATTATGTTCTTACAAACACCTTTCCACATGTCAAAATAATAATTGTAACTCCTATCCCATCTCTTTTGGTTATGCGTTGATTTCTGCATTCGTAGTTATTCATACTTATATTTTTGTCCGTTCGGGTTCAGTTGAATCCATTTGGAGTTAGGCGTATTTTGATATCCCAATATAAGTCTTGAGATCTGGTCGTCGGATGTTTTACTCATGCTTATATTTTCTTTTATTTTAATATTTTGTATATCTGTACATATTAAAGTTCTTATATCAAAATTCCCTACGCCTTATCGTTCATCCTTGAATTGTGGATCAGTATTCGTGTTGAAACCCAAGCGAACCTGGGAAAAGATTACTGTTCGATTATCCTAATCGAACAGTGTTCTTTATAATATTTTTTTGTTTACTAATTGTCCATTGTCATGATCTGAGAGAGATTGCCTGTATCTCTCCACAGGTGTGATAATGTATATATCTTCTGGTCGGTGTATGATCGCCTTATAAACCCATTCGTCGACTAGGGCATATGACAATATGTAGTCCTATTAACACAACATAGAATTTGAAATATGTTAAAAGTGACTCACAAAGAGCGCACAGTTTTTATTTTCATTCAACAGAGAAAATTTTTATTTACTGTTGGAATTATTTATAATTATTTATAATTTAGTTAATGACAATTTTCTCCTGCGAATTTTAATTTTAAAATTCGCAGGATATTTCAGCTTGTCTAAGGTATCAATTCGTCGTGGGATAAGAGTATCCTACCAAAAAACTGTTATTCTAAACAGTTTAAATTCTGCCAAATTTAAAATTAAAATTCGTAGATGAAAATTAACTAAAGTTTTCTTAATTCCTACTGTAAATATATATATATATATATATATATATATATATATATATATACACTCACGCACACACATATATGTGTATGTGTTTCTGTGTGGAGAAAGAGAGACAGAAAGAGAGAGACATAAGGATGAATAGGAATTTAATTGTTCTAATTCAATCTTTGCCTCAAATATAGAAACTGATATGTAATGCTTCGTGTTTAGGCTATCGGAATCATGTAACGACCTGACGATCATTTTAGGAAAAACAGTCGTTATGTTACAGCCAAAGTTACGTAGTTTTGCTCGATGATAAAAAATTGAATGTCATTTTCATATTTGCCTATTCAGGCAGCACAATCGCTTCTATTCTCTTGACGATGAGAGTTCTTCCCGCTTAAAAATAAACAGAAACAAGGAATGCATTCTTGCTTGAAAAACTGTATATGGTTGCAGAATTTTCTGTAAATGTCACCTTTTCGTCGCGTGAAAGACATGTGTGCTAATATGTTACATCAACTTATGCGAATCATGGGTGGTGAGTCGGAGAAATCTGAAAGAAGAATTCGAGCATTTTTATCAACGTTGCTTAAGATCAATTCTAGGAATCCCGTAGATAAACCAACTACATGGAAGAAAAGTCTTGCCGAAAATGAACGCGATCAGCACATACACCGACATTGAATTCGTTGAGTGGGTTTCAGAATATGGTGGAGACGACAGTCTTTCTAACCACCTACTGTTTGGTGACTGTTTATTGGATCCTGCCCAAGGCATAAGACAGAAAATACGGTTGAGAAATTGTGTCAGGGTTTCACGATGTAAATGTGACGATACCTTCTGCGAAATGGTGGCGTGTAACAGAATTAGTTGCAGAAAGATGGTGCATAAGAAATCGCCTTGCTTCAAAGACAATGCAAATATCTGGGATATAAAGGGAGCAGCCAGAAAAGGCGATAATATCGATCCAGATGTGTCACAGAGAGTAGGCGAGTCTGTCTGTCAAACGTATTCCTGAACAGTCAACGTATCCGTGCTGACAAAACATTCCTATGAGACATTCCTTGACAACAAACATTTGACATTGAAAGAGTAAGGGAATCTCTGCAAAAGTCGATCTAACCTAGCAAGGTACATGCAAAGGCATTGTCCTTTCAAAATCCAGAAAGAAAGGAATCAGATGGAATATCCTACATTCTATATATGTGTAAATGCATATGAATCACTTCCAGTATTCAACAGTCACTGGACAAATCAACGACAATAACATATTAAATTAAAATGGTCATGCTTGCTTATCGAGTAGACACCAATATATATATATATATATATATATATATATATATATATATATATATATTGAGCAGAAATGATCATTGGGAGAAAAATCGCGCCATTAGGAAGCAAGAAATTGAATCTGTCCCAGAGCTATGAGGGTACCAAGACACTTGCAGTGTTTATGGGAAATCAGCCTCTCAGTAGCTGGTTAGCCAATTATATGAGAGGTATTGTGCAAGCACCTGTGAATGCGAGCCTACCAGAAAACTGCAAGTTATATCTGCGAGTTTTGTAACAAAGTTTCGAAGTCTCAAACGTCAATTAATTATACACAGGCGTACTTCCAACATATGTAACATAGAGATATATAGTTTTGGGACCACTTTTTTTCAGCATGTGAGAGATGGGTCAGTTTCTGTAGACACACGAAACAAAGTTTTATATTAGGTATCCGGTTGGAAATTTATAGTTGTGACGTTTATATACTCTAACCTATTTAGTCTATCAGTATATAGACGTTGGTACTTAAGCATTGGTTACTATATGGTTAACATAGGACCAACATAAATGATGATACGATACCTAATTAGTTACTCTAAGGTGAATTGGTTGAAGCAAATAGAAAAGGGACACCGCAGAAGCCGAAATTAAGGCGTAAAGACAGCATCATGAACAACCAAGAGCCAGCATTTTACAGCTTACAAGGGAAATGATTGATATACACACACTCAGCATAGGGACGAAGGCGGCACTCAATATCACTTCGTTTACAGCAGCCGAAGGAAAAGATTACTTTCTTCAGACACGCCTCCCATGGTCCGGCCTAAGGTAATAATCTCACTCCCGACCAGGTTACAAGTTCATTGTGCCGTTTTACATCAGGAATGTATATTTCCCAGGTATAGAAAAATACGCCAACTCGTAGTTCTAAAGTTTAGAAAACAAAGATTCTCTGTTTTCCGTTTGTGGAATATGTCCTCGACTGGGATATAGATGAATCCGGCTTTTTCGGCCTCAGGGTTATCTCCAAATTATATGTAAGAACATTGATTTTTGTTTCTCCTTGCATTTTGCCGTATAGATTTATGTTATTTTCTATACTTAGAACAATTGTATATATGTATATACAGATTTGTGTAATAGAATTTCCAAAATATTCATGCAGTTAAACAAAATAAAATACTGTTTGAAATAAACGGAGATTCTACTAAAGTTTGTGTACACACTAACTATAACTTTTAAGTGTTTCAAATATATGGGATAAATAAATAAAACCCTGTTTTATATATATATATATATATATATATATATATATATATATATATATATATATATACAATATACTAATTTTATAATATATACAAAAATATACCGAAAAATCTCTCAATCCGATACGTAATCTTTAAAAATATGTTTTCCTTATTTGGCCAAATTTTTATAAGTTCCGACAGCCAGACACCAACACATGCGATTTTATTATAGTGGTGAAGGCTTTGTGCATAACCATTCAAACTTTTTGTAGTGCCGAATACAGATCCCTGGTGACCTACGTGCCACAATTTCCCCAATGACCTTACGCAGGTTTTGAATTCAGAGTTGTCCTCCTTCTAGACCAGTTTCTCTCTCTCTCTCTCTCTTCTCTCTCTCTCTCTCTATATATATATATATATATATATATATATATATATATATATATATATATATATATATATATATGTGTATGTATGTATATGTATATATATATATATATATATATATATATATATATGTGTGTGTGTGTGTGTGTGTGTGTGTGTGTGTGTGTGTTCAGCCTAAGGCCCAACATGTATATAATTTCACCAATGTATAAAATAAATAATAGAGTCATTTTAATGTATGAAACTGAACAAAGTCCCTTGTGCCATCGCTTTTGAAATCTAGAGACAGGATACAATGTAATCAATAGGTTTTATGTGAATATATATTATTTTTTATATTCAGCGTTCATTTATATTGCGTAGAGTGAAATCAAATGGAAGTGAAAACGATACTCGATCAACTCTCTCTTTCGACTAGAAAAAAATACTCCTGCCATATCTCAGTTTATTGATGGAACATACATTGTCGGTGCGTTTTTCTTTTGTTTACATTATTTTTCAGCGAATACAAGAGTCGCACGATTCGTGTTGGAGCGTTAATTAAGGTTTTTTGTTTCTGTACGTAAGAATTATGATAGATAAAAACACTATACTTCAATAGTTTAAGATTGTAGCAATCATCATCAGGAAATTTGTTCTATAAAACAGCGGGCCTTGCGAGGAAGCTCTTGAACTTCCTTCTTACCAGTTGTATGCGAACAAAATGCGAATTCACCTTTGTCTATATGGCTTAGCGGTTCCTAGCGGCAAATATCTTAACTGGTGGGAGTGTAGCTCGTCAGAACATTCTGTCGGGAAATAGCAATAATAATAATAATAATAATAATAATAATAGTAGTAGTAGTAGTAGTAATAATAATAATAATAATAATAATAATAATAATAATAATAATAATAAAGGTTTGCAACTTTGGAAAAAGGTAGTAATATAGAAAATTATTCATCACCTACAAATCTGCACTGACTCGTTTGTGCAATATCAAAGATTGAAAGAGATGATTGAGCAACACCAGCCCAAATATGGTAGTAAAGATTCATTTTTTGTCTGATGTGATTGTTGAAAATACAGAGGATTTAAGGTGGAGTTAAGTGTATTTGGATTGCTATACGAAGCCTAGTATTTTTCCGGTGTGTCGCAAATATTTTTTTTATGATTTGTAAAAATTAAATTGACGCAGCCTTTGACATGAATATAGAAGTGACAGTTTTGGGAGATAAAGCCCATATAATAATTTTTTTCCTATAGCTGAAAGGCTTGATTTAAATAACGCAGTCGTCATAAGCCTATTGTAAATTAGGAGAAAGAATAATAAATCAGGAAATAGACATGCACATGATTTGTACGCGCGCTATACATTGAGAATTATTTGCATTTCTGATTTTTCTGGTCAGCAAGTAAAATTAGTGCGTAATAATATCAGTCGAGATTAAAAATTGCTACGATAATCCGACGGTAAAATCAATCGAGTCATCAACCTGATGAGCTTTTCTGAATCTATAGAAGAACGAGGGTTGGCACGGAAGTTAAGAAGATGAGATTTTCTGAAACCTCCAAAGAATAGGAATTGAAAAGAATAGGAATTGGAAAGAATAGGAATTTGCACTTGTATAATATTGGTCAATGTCTGTAGCTTCGAATTTTCAAGATTTCCTCCTTAGAACTCTTGGGAAACAAAAAAAAAAAAAACGAAAAAAGTATCTTGTTTAGTGTCCTTCTTCTGTAGGCTATTTCATCTTAATTTCGTTTGAGATATTTTAGAGAATATAAAAATACCTGAAACAAATAGAATTATAGCTAAAATCTGATAGATAAAATATATATCGATTACGTCCTACAGTGACACGGCGCATAGAAAAAGAAAAACTATGAATTGATGAATCCTGTAAAACTTTTATAAGGCAGTGTTCTTTTGGTTCAGTTTTTGATCTGAACATTGCAAATGAAGAGAAAAACATTAATACGATAGAAACTTTGGGAAAACATACTACTAGAAATAATACTAATTCATTAGTTCTTAAGAATACTATATGTTTTGACCAATGGTATTGCGGATCGAATGTGGGTGTGTGTAAATTGAGTTTTAAGGTAAGTTATATATAAAGAATGCTAGATTTATGGTACCAGGGCTGAGTATCAGGGAGAGAGTATATGTAAAAAAAAAAACAACAACAAAAAAATCCAAAAACCTAGGCACTCCGGTCATAAATGAGGGACGAGAATGTGTTTCATACTTGAACTCAATCTGATTTATATATATTGCGCCTAGCATGAAACAGCCTGTCGTCTCTGAGTTTTGACTTCTATGTTCACTTTTATATTTATATTTACACACGCTCTATCTCTGATATTGAGCACTTTATCCCATAAATATAGCACACCTTAAAATTATATATATATATATATATATATATATATATATATATATATATACACAACTATAGGATTTGTGTACACGGAATAAATTTCAATAACCAAAATTCTTTAAAAAGTGCTCAATATAGTAGAGTAGAGCAAATATAATTTACATATACTCAGAACCCATATCTATAACGTTCCTTATATATCTATGCACGTATACAATGCAATATTACTGTATTCGATTAATTTAAACGTGTGTGCATATATATTAGTTTGGTGCAAAAATAATGCTGTAATAATGGCGTTTTTTGACGTTAAAAAATACGTCAAAAAACGTCTTTATTACGTCATTATTTTTGCACCAACCTAATAATTTCACCGTTATAAGTACTTTAAATCTATAGTCTCGACCTATTAGTTTTTATTTTTGGACCTTTATTTTTCTAATCTGTGTTATATATTTTACATTAATAGACATAACTTGGGTATTTTATGCTAAAAAACGAGTTACCATGATGTATTGTTTAATTTTGAATCAAAATTCAAATTTAATTTTTTTTTTTTTTATTATTTATTATTTTTTAATTCTTCGTCTTTCGAACTCATTAATTTGAACGATATTAATTAATAATAGTTAATTATCTATTTAAAATAGACAAGTTTGTACATACAATTTTGTATCATCACGAGAACGCAATAGAAAACGGCCCACATCTGAAGATTGCATTAACTACATGAAACTTCGAGTAGTGTTATCACCATTGCGCATTATGTATGTTCACTAACACACAAACACACACACACACAGAGGTATATATATATATATATATATATATATATATATATATATATATATATATATATATATATATATATATATATATATATATATATATATATATGTATGTATGTATTTATGTATGTATGTATGTATATGAATAAATACAAAAGAAAACACTTTCTTCACTAGCACTGCACTCAGAAATTCCCATCTAAATTATTTTTTTAATAAGTATGTCATTCTTTAGATTGAAAGTTTTCGTTCAACTAGAAAGTACTCATATCGATTCATCACAAACTGGATTTTTTTCCCCAAATACCTTCTTTCGTAAACGAAATACTACTTTTCCCAACCAAAATACATGCCCATAATTTTAAAACTTTTAAGTTAAGTCCTTCCCTTAATGTAACTAAATACCCGCATAAATAGTTTATGAAATTAAAAAAAAAAAAATAATGAATTATAATTACAAAGATAGATGGATATATAGGTTTGCAGTATGCACCTCGTATGTTGAAATCTCATTGGAAAGTCACCATAATTTTACAAACATTGTTTTTTTTTTTTTTTACTAAAATCAATGAGTGTCTGGACATTTTATTGGGTGAACTAAACATTGTTAAAAAATGGAAAAACTGAAAGCGAAAATAAGTGTATGATAAATTGGAAATATAACTGTTAACTTTCATATACAGGTCAATGTCAGTAACTTCTAATCTTCAAATATTCATCCGAAATTTTTCTTTGAATTTTGGAAAAACAAAAAAAAGCGAAAGAAATATCTTGTTTAGTGTGCTTCTTCTGTAGGCTATCTCATCTTAATTTGGTTTGAACTATTTTCTCGATTATAAAAATAACTGAAGACAAATAGGATTACACCTACACTCTGATATATAAAATATTCCGAAAAATTAGAAAGAGGACGACAAATATTTTCTATGAAAATTTCTCGGACATTCAGGCCGGTAAATGCTTTTAACA
>OZ010571.1:145243375-145378375 GCA_963932145.1 Acanthosepion lycidas | reverse complement strand
TCGATATAGCGGCGCTCGATCAATATTCCGTAGTGGAACTCAATCGAGTTTCTCTTTTAACCATAAGATTGTGCCTCCACGAGCCACGACTACTATCACCAAGAGGCTCTGTTCAGAGCATTAGAAGCCGGTTCAAGTAAGGATATGCAAGTGATAGAAATTACGTCAATAGTATATTTATGAAAAAAATGGTATTCCAATTATGTAGCATGCGAACGTAGGTTCATTCAAATTTTTACAAAATAATCACTTCGCTGGCAATCTCTCGACTTTTATCTTCTTTCCTTGAAAATGACCAGCAATGCCCGAAAGTACTGGGAACATAACACAAAATGACGACAAATTCTTTTAAACGCTTCCAAGTGACAACAAACGACATATTTGACAACAGGAGACATTCACCAGAAGAAGGTTTGAGAAACATTCTACATCCGTTCTATTTAATATACTGTATATCTACAAAAGTTGTAATTTGTCCCCCCACACGGTAATTGGCCGTCATACTGTAAGCAATGTTGCTTTTATTAGACCACGTCGAATAGGCGTTAATTAAAACAGTATCTTATTAAATGTTTATTGTTGAAACACTGCAAATATTTAATTCCTATATCATAAAAGAAATACAATTAATAGAATCTTATTTAGTCTAATCACTGGGATTGTTAATTCAACACTTGACAGACACATTCGATTCTTTTCCCTGCCATATCATCGCATGCATAATACCATTGTATTAAACAAAAACACTAAAATGACGAATTTCAAACTGAAATATTTAAAAAAATCATAGATGCGACACAATCTATTGTCTATAATTTTAGGAATATTCAATATTATTCTATGGAAACAAAGATCAATTGTTCTAAAGTCTCTTTGAATGTCTAATGTGATAATTGTCAAGAAACTGTATCTTTTCATAAACACCAAGACACTAGTCAGTAATGTTAGGTCACGTTTTGACAATAAGTATTGTTAATAAATTGTTCAGAAATTACTTTCTATCTCAGGTCTCTTCCTATATTTATCTCCTCTCTCTCTGTATACAGTGCTGTTCGATAAAAGTGACTCACCTGATTTTTTTTTTTTACTTAAAATTTTTTCGCCTATTGTTTTTTTTTTTTTAATCTTACTAATATAAAGACTCCTTCCCGACCACCTAGTAAAAAAGTTTACTCACCCTAAGGTATTCTATTGATAATTATAATTTTGGATATAAATGAGATTTAGGAAAAAGCCGAACAGCTCTAAATAAAGAATAATAGAGGTATAATTTATTTATGTAGTAATAATATATGTAGTAATTGGCGGGAAATATATTTCAAAATATTTAATAATCTATGGGTCCTCCTTTATTTTGAATAACCTTTTCAACCCTTTTTGGCATTGATTTGCTTAGGTTCTGGCAAATCTCCAAGCATTGAATTCCATTCGGATATGAAATTCACAATAAAATCCGCTTTGTTGATCAACTGCTTTCTAGAAAGCCTGTACTTTATAATGCTCCCTAGGTTTTCTCTGGGGTTGATGTCAGAAGATTGGGGCGGCCATGTCATAGCACTCACATGCTTCTCATCAAAGTATTCCTTCATCAATTTTGATTTGTGACAGGGAGTATTATCCTGCATAAAAATGAGCTTGGTGGGGTCGATTTGCACCCATTCAGAAGAAGGAGCAGACAAGACTCTAAAATCTTATACTGTTCTCTCCTTAGCGTATTACCATAGGTTTTAAGAAACCAGTTCCATGAAAACAAAAGCATCATCAGAACATTATACTGAACGGATGCTTGACAATACTTACGGCTAAATTCAAAAGCTTTCAAAGATTCTTCTTCGGATTTTAGATCGCTTATCCTTTGAATTTAGCTCAACTTTCGTTTCATCGGAAGAAGAGAAAATTATTCCAGTCTTCTACGGTGATTTTTTGTAATAGTGAGCCCATTAAAGTCTTTTGGCTTTGTTGGCTTTGCTTATTAGAGGCTTAAACCTTCATGTACAAGATTTGTAGCCTTGTTCTAATAGCCACCGACGGACTGTTGAAGAAGCAAGACTAACACCTTGCTCTGCACTTAGACTGGCTGCAATTTCTTGGCTAGTTATTGTCCTATTCTTCGCAACTTCTCTCTTGATTACCCTGCCAGTTCTATCATCAATCTTTTTCTTTCCTCTCCTTGTTTCCTTCCTTGGATCAGGAGTGGCATCATTATGTGTCTTAAGCACTCGAGAGACAGTAGATTGCGAGGTTATAGCAACTTCTGCAATTTCTCTCGTAGACATGCCTGCTTTTAAGAGGGCAATAATAGATGACCTAAGTGGTTCTGAGTGGCTATTTCAAGCTGATTTTATATTGTATGAGGCATTCTGGAATTTAATTTAAGCTGTCCTAGAATTCTCTAGAATATTGTTCTGAGTATATTGTAAAATAGTTTTCAATATTTTGTCAAAAGCTCTTTAAATTTACCAGTTTAATCATTAGAATGCGATATCTCAGTCACTATTTTTTGCACAGAGGTTTTTTCCTGAATCTCATTTATATTCAAATTTATAATTATCAATAGGATACCTCAGGGTGAATAAACTTTTTTCCTAGGTGGTCGGGAAGCGGTCTTTATATTAATAATATTAAAAATTATTTTAACCCCAAAAACAATAGGCAAAAAATATTTTTAGTAAAAAAAATCAGGTGAGTCACTTTTATCGAACAGCACTGTATATATCTCATATATATATATATATATATATATATATATATATATATATATATATATATATATATACACACAGACACACATACATACACACACACACACACACACACACACATATATATATATATATATGAGAAATTGAAGAAAAATTTAGTGACGCCGTTCATCCGTTGAGACTTCATCGGACACGATTTGTTTATGTTGTTGTGCCTGCACATGCGCACGGACAAGAGAAATTAGAAATATTTTTTTGGTAATATTGCCAAATTATTCAATACTCTTTTTCTTTTTCTTTTCGTAATGTTTGTTTTTAAATAACCCGCATTATGATAACAGAAAATTTGTCAAAAATGGTGAAATATTGTAATAACCTGAACGAAAATTTACAGTGGATGCACCATTGATTAAAACATTTTCTAGACATTTTCGGTTCAGTGAATTATTTTTCTTTATATTAGTGTATCATATTTTATGTTAAAATTGTGGTTCTCGAATTTGAATCCTGTTTCCTTAAGCCCCAGATCTGCTGAGTAATTCGTTACCGAGTAATAGAAAAAGATTTACGTGCACATACACTATTATGGGTAAAGGAGTGAAAGTAATCTTACGCCGCGTTAACAATCATGTTCTGTGAGAAAACATGTAAATGTGTAATGAAACTTTATCACTTTATCAACCTATGAGGAAACGATTGTTCTTGGGTTCCACAGGCGGTTCATGGAAATATGAGAAAATATGTTCAATAACACAAAAAATGGACGACCAGAAACATAAAATGAGAGTAAGACATGTTACTTTTAATACTGAACACCAACATACAAACTGTTGTGCTTTTGTTTCATTGCGCTTACAGTCATCACTTGAATGAAGGCAGAATCTAATTTAATTATTAAACACTATTGATTCAGTTCATTCACCCAGTTGACCATTTGAATCGAAAATGGTAGGTATTCACAATGGAGCTGTGGCATAAATGTTAATCTGCTTAGAGACAAGTTTATCTGCTGAAAGTTATGGTAATAGAAATAGGTGTTCCCTTCATTCTGCATTCATTAACCGAGCAGCCAGTGCTGATGTCGGTGGGAATTTATAGAATCTTTCTATTAAAACAATTTCTCTTGCGATTACTAAATGTTATCTCTTCCCAATATTGAGGGGTGCTTCTTTTCTAAACTTTTGTTTGAAGTAGTAATATTATGTCATTATTTTCTATTCGACTTAAATGTGTTATCAAATTTAGTTGTTGAATATCCTCAAGAGATGTGGTTTTTGTTACTTCTTGCATTTTTTTTTTGTAATACGGTAGCGCAATTTCAAGTGGTTCGAAAAAGACTGATCCTCGCTAAAAGCCACTGACTATATTAGCTCAAAACTCTTTTAAACCATTGATTTGAAAAAGGAGTTACATAGAGTTGACATTTTTGATTATTTCTGAACGAGTTTCACTTCTTGTATGACATCTATATAATAAGCTGCATCTGACAAGTGTCTCTTAGAAAATGACTCCAGATTTTAAGTTAATATTTTCATTGTGTAGTAATTGGCGGGAAATTCACCTACTGCAGCCAAATCTATATTGAATTTTCTTATTTCCTATATTTTATTGTAACGTAGAAAGGGTTACTGAATAAGGAATAATCAAAACGGAAGTTGGAAATGGAATGGTAATCTTTATAACATCAGCAAAATAAAATACTCGCATCGTCTTGAAGTAGGTAAACCACTGCTAATGGTGGACTACTTAGCATATTACGATATCTACCTGCCTCCCCACGAGGTAGGATGCGATACAAGGACAAAGTTAATGTGGTGGAAACCGATCCCGGGTATCTGTCTTCCTCCCAGGACGAATCACTGCCCTTCGGCATAGCCTCGTCCGGGTTCTTCTCTACCCAAAGGCAGAGATTTCGAGATGGCAACAGCTTCCGACGCTGAAAACTCAGGCTGCCAGTGTAGACAGCATATTACCGTATTTACCAGTCTCCCCACAAAATAGGATGTGGCACAAGGCCAAATTTAATGTGTGGAAATCCGGGCCTGTGGGCTCGGGCAAAAATTGTCCGTAGCCCGCATACGTGAGATTGGGTATCTGTCTACCTCCCCAGATGAGTCTTTGCCCTTTGGCATAGCCTCGTCCAGTTTGCTCTCTGCCTAAAGGCAGAGAGTACGACACAGCGAGATCTTCCCACGCTCACAGCCTACGCTGGAAGATTAGGCAGCATATTGCACCCACTAGAGTATCCAACATATTTATTTGTTATTCCAACTCTGAACACACACACACACACACACACACACACACACATATATATATATATATATATATATATATATATATATATATATATATATATTCATGACGTAGACAGCGTCCAGTCGTTCACTGCTGTGATTAGAATGCATCGATCTTGACGAAAGTCTGTACTAGGTAACCGAGTTCGTGTAAAGGAATTTTCATTTAAAAATTGCAGTTAACATCAAAGAACTAGTGACGTCACACCAAACCTGGGTACCAATTAGTGAAATAATTACCCATTTCATTTTTATTTAGCGTTCGATTTAATTTGCTTGAAAAGAAACTATGAATAAACCAGTGACCCTCTCCCGTATCCATCTCCTAATAATTAAATATATTAAAGGAGAGATTAAAACCACAATAGAGACATAGATTTATGATGTGATCTAGTGACTCTTCAACTATTTCAAATGAAGCAAGGCGAAAGACGTTGTTGAGATACCAAAAAATGTCGAGAGTTGAGGAGAGAGGACAATAAGAAAACATTAGCCAAGAATTTAGCAAGCGACAAATGCAAGCGAGAAAAATATTAGAATAAAACTCAGATTAAATCTATCAATTTCAACAATGTAATTTTGTGACCTCGCTGTCAATTTAGTACTGCACATAGATTCCCGAATTTGAAGTACTGAAGAGGAAAGCTTAGGAGAACAAAAGCCATAGAAATATTTATAGAAAAGACACAATGTAGAGAATTGACAGCAGTATTCGATATAAGAACAAGTGGTAGACTTATAAAGGAGCAAGATACATTCTGGAGAGAAATGACTGCCAAACACATAGTGAACGAACATTGGAAAAAATTGAACTTAATAAGATTTTCTATAATATTATATTTCTTAATATGATTCTATCTAATATTATATTTCTTAATAAGATTCTATGTAATATTATATTTCTCAATAATATTCTCATTAATATTATATTATGTCCTGGGTATGACGATAAACTACATCCGCGTCCTGGGTATGACGATAAACTACATCCGCGTCCTGGGTACGGCGATAAACTACATCCAACAGCAAGGCCTCAGATAATGTTTTCGGAAAAATAATGATGCCAACTATATGTTCTTGAAACAGTAATGTTGCTAGCTATACGTTTTTGAAACAATAATGTTGCCAGCTATAGGTTTTTTGGAAAAATTTTTTCCAGCTGTACGTTTTTGAAACAATAATGTTGCCAGCTATCCGTTTTTGAAACAATGTTGCCAGCTATCCGTTTTTGAAGCCATAATGTTGCCAGCTATGCATTTTTGAAATCATAATGTTCCCAGCTATGCGTTTTTGAAACCATAATGTTGCCAGCTATGCGTTTTTGAAACCATAATGTTGCCAGCTGTACGTTTTTGAAACAATAATGTTGCCAACTATACGTTTTTTATTCCATACAAAATAGGCATTTAAAATTCATATAAACTGGATTTGGCATTAAATAACCCACAGTGGTTGATATGCCATAAAACCCAAACAAACAAACATTGATATTATATTAGGTTGGTGCAAAAATAATGTCGTTTTCTCACATAGAAAACGACATTACTTTTTTTCTAAATAAGATTATCTATAATATTATATTTCTAAATATGATTCTATATAATATTATATTTAATAAGATATTCTGTAATATATTTCTTAATAAGATTGTATTTCATATTACATTTCTTAATAAGATTATCTTTAATATTTTATTTCTTATTTGATAAGCGATACTATCAAGCTGGACTACAAACCCCCGGTCTATGTTATGCTATAAGGACCACATTAATAGGCTTAACATCGATATAAATACGTTACGTGAGTCTTTATATGACAGTACCGACATATCGCAGTAAATCCATTTTCATGGCGTTATCTAAAAAACTTGTTGAAAATGAATACGGGCTCCATCTGTCAATTCGTTTAATTAGCCACATAAATAAGTAATGATGATCATCCTGATGAATAGAGTACAAAGCAAAATTAGAAGCGGGGGAACTAGACTAGGAAAATGTGATTTTGTCAAGGACACTTATCGAGAAATGCTATGATCTTGATTAAAAAGATATCTAAGAGACTAATACAAATGCAGATGAGTCCTTACGTTTTATAGATCATGCAAAAGCAGGTGACAATTTCCGAGACAAAGATATATTTGAAGTTTTAAGAAAATAAGATATAAATGGAAATGATTTAGAATAATCCGATACTTGCACTGGAAGTAAAACGCCTACGCACACTCACACACAAACACTGTGTGAGTTGAGCAGCTTTAAAAACAACGAAAGTAGCATCAGAGAAGGAAGTGTTTTCCCACCAGATTTATTCACCATCTACAGCGAGACTATCCTAAGGGTGCTTGAGATCCTGCAATTTTAACAATATAGGATAAGCCTATGACACGAGGTTGATAGCTTACACAGAAAGTAAAGAACTTGTCCTTCTAAACACGGTAGTAAAAGAAAGCGAGAAAAAAATGGACTGACCATCAACTGCAAGAAGATAGATATTATAGACATCAGCAAGAGAAATAGCCCGCAATTCGAGTTACAATTTGGAGATGTTAGCAATAACAGAAGTCATATATTAGGTTGGTGCAAAAATAATGACGTAATAATGTCGTTTTTTGACGTATTTTTAACGTCAAAAAACGACATTATTAAGTCATTATTTTTGCACCAACCTAATATATATATATATAGGAAGATTATTTTAAACAGGATGGATAAGGCGACACAAAAATTCGAAGCCATAATTAATTACAGGAAGATGCATTGAAAAGGCAAGAAAATCCCGAGAAAAATGAAAAAAAGAAAAGCGTTAAAAACGAAGAAACGAGTGCTGAGTTGTTATGTAATATCCATTTTTTTAAAATGTCAGTGAATGTAGAAAAATCCCGCCACAGATGAAAAGAAAATTGGAAGCATCAGTAATCTGGTACTACAGAAGGATATTGAGAATTACATAGCTGTATCGACTAAGCAAAATAAAATAATCTAAAGAAAGTGGAAACAGAACATTTATGATCAGAATGAGAGAGCTGAAATTCCTTAGGGACATAAAGAGGAATGGAGCTTTCAAAACAATGCGGATTGAGGGCAAAAGAGATAGCGGAAGACATTGAGACATGCATCTTAATGGATGGCGCTACTGCGGGCAAAGAGCGAATAACTACAAATGGCCACAAGGCATAGGAACTTTTTCGAGAAACATCGCCTCTATTCTGCATGTTCGTGGCGCATAGAAAAATAATATAAACTTTTAATAAAAAAGAAGAATTGACACAAATCTTCAACAGCATTAGCAGCAGACATATTAGAAAAGAAAAGCTACGGTCTATGAATTCAAGCATAACAAATTCGGCCCCACTTTAAGCCTCAAAAGCAGATTGAAAGAAATGCTCGTTAAACACGCTATGCCTTTAAAGTTCAGAGGATTTTTCTCGATATTATGCAAATAAACTAGTATTAACAACAGCAGCATTGTTTCTCAAAAATGACTTTGGGACAAGGTATGTTTTTGGGGAGGCAACATCAACATTACCTGAAAATACTATCCCAGATGTACCTCATAATATCACACGATGATAGCTCGAAACAGATTTGATTTGTGCACGCTTTTGGAGCATCATAATAAATTCCCTTTTTACCGTCGTTGACTGTGCGAATAGATGCAGATACGCCGATACCGAATCAGCAATAAAACATCGACTTTCATTATACATTCGGTTTCAAGCAATCTCTTATATATTGCACACGCAGATCTAAAGAACTTTACCAACTGATGGAAAACAGTCGATGTTTTCCTTAAATTTCAGTGGCTTTTTTCATTTAGTGACCAGAACAAAAGCTCAGACGAACGAATTATTTATAAATTCATTGAATTATGTGAAAGTTCTCGTGAAATAAATAGGTATCGTAAAGGTATTTTCATTTTTGATTAAGATATATGAAAGGGATAGCAGGGCATTTTCCTTACAAATGAAGAAGAAACTTTAAAGAGAGAGACATTTGGTTCTACAGAAAGATGCTGAGTATCCCACTCACAACCTGTTTTGAATTACATTGACTGAACATGTGAACAATGACGTAGTATTTAGAGAAAATGGAAAGCAAAAGTACACTCAAATTAAACATCAGAAAGAGATAGTTGAGATTACTAGAACACGGAATGAAGAAAGAGGACTTGGAAAATGTTGACACTCATACAAGAGAGTCAGGGAAACGAAGTACATTACTTGCTTAACGAACTTGTGTAAATGAATGACATAACAGGGTTTAGGAGACAAAAAGATAACATTTATTAAGAACTATGACGGACAGAAAATTGTGGAGAGCCATTATTGCCTACGTCCTGTTGGTACAACACACATGATCGTGTAATACTTCTTACTATTGAAATAAGATTAAAACAACTTGAGAAACGTCTGTCGTTTAAATTTAGGTTTATTTATTAATAGGACATTTCCCATCGTTATTGCGCCATGTGAAGCTTATATTTAAAAAAAATATCACTAATATTAAGTGTGACATCATTCCAACATTGCAGCCGCAGGGTGTTAGAAAAATTATAGACACTTGGAGAATGGTCTCCAGATCCAAATTCTCCTATTCAGTTCCATTAGCCATCGCAGTATAAAGCCACAGCATCAATATGATAGTTGTTGCTATTTTGGATTAGATACCAAGGTATTTTTATGAGGGAGATTGTTTTCCTATTCACAACCTGTTTTGATTTCAGTGATTTCCTTCTACTAGAATTATCAAACAATGCTATAAAGTCATGTATGATCTGGTAATTGTCACCTATCTGTGGTGGGGTATAGAATTACAACCATACATTTCACAAAACCGTTTGTGTGTATGTGAACGCAGATAACTTGGGCGGAAGTTGAATCATTTCTCCTCGTTTATAGCAACAGCGCTACACCCATATCGATCAGGTCGCGCTTTGTGGTTGAGGGGCAGATAATTTTACATTGGCTCGTCGTCGGCGGTAACGAGTGGCAGTTTGTTGCTCCCAGTCACGAGGGTGAAACGTCGATTGTTTGTGTTGTCGTGTTGTAGAGACCAGCTAAAATGTGCGATGTAAGCTCTCCATGAATCGGAGACTCAGCGACGGAACCTGAAGATATGATCTTACCGAAGTGATTATCGTTCAGAGTTTAAGCACTTACTCTAAGATAAAAAATAGTCGCTGACGAAAAAAAAAAAAATGAATTGATTACGAAAATAGCAAATGCAAAAAGTCGTGGGTAAATACAAAACAAAATGCGACATCTCAACAGAAAGGAATCTGTTATGGAATAAAATAAAACACTAGAGGGAAAAAAAAACACTGCAAATAAAGATGTTTGAAAGAATCAGCGCATGTGATAGTATAAACAAACATACTCAATAGACCTAGTAGAAAAATAAATTCTATATTAATGAATTCAATAAAGAAAGAAACATACTTGACAGTAAGAATTAATCAGCGCCATTAAGCAAAAAAAAAGGAAGAATTAACAAAGGATAGCAAGTATGGCATCAGCAACAGCAGGTATACAATGATACCATTACGATATAGTTTAGAATATTACTTTAAATTAAGATGATCAGAATTATCTCATGTATCACTAAACAGTGCTTTTATGCGTGATTTATAATAATCATGTGTTGAAACACTGATATAGACTTAAGATCCTGCTGAATCAGGATAAACAATAATTGGGCAGCGCTATAAAGGAGAGAAAAAAAACATGTAAGGAATAGCGAAAATAGAAAAAATGAACTTTTTTACATTAAAATCAACCTTTTACAAAGCCCGGGTTATATTAAGATTCAATATATGCTGATAGGAGGGGAAGATAACGGCTAACTTCACATATGAACAGGATAAGATTGTAAAGATCGATGAAAAATTCACCTGGGAGTCGTTTCCACAGAGCAGTGATTCGCAGAAAGAAGCTGTTCGACTGGAAGTTACTTCTTACCAATGGAATCCAGAGGTGATGTGGGTGGTTTTCGTACAATGTGAGTGTTATGGCGGGTCTTTAAAACGAGCGGAACCGAGGAATGGATTTCGTCCGAGAAATTGCCATGGAAGTAGCGATCGAGCAGTCCGTGTCTTGCCACATACAACCTGTGAGAGAGCGGTTGGACGGTGGAAAATAATTTGTCATCCACAGAAACCTGGAGTCGCCTTGAGATTCTTTCAAGCTATGGGCAAATAGTTAACTATTACCAGCAATAGTTTTGAAAAAAATATTACCAGTAATACAAGTTTCAAATAAAAATATTACCAGAAAGAGACTTTTGACAAAACAAAATATTACCATCAATAAAAAATGTTATCGGCATTGAATAACCCACTGAGGTTGATATGCCATAAAACGAAATAAGCCAAACCAATCTAAGCCAAGGAATGCATATTCTATTCATACGAATCCATCCTAAAAATTTTGTCGGCATTAAATAAGACATTGAGGTGTTGATATGCCGTAAAAGAAAAATAAACCAAACCAAACCAAAAATCGGATAACTACGTGTAAACATTAATGCCCGTTCTAATGTATTTTTAACAAAATAATAATAATAATAATAATAATAATAATAATGTTTTCATATATATATATATATATATATATATATATATATATATATATGTGTGTGTGTGTGTGTGTTTGTGTGTGCGTGTGTGAAACGAGAAAGAATCAAATATAAATTGAAACGTTCGTCACATTACTTTAAAATAGGGCTCAATAGAATTCAACAGAAGAGCAAAATTATTTATTGTATAAACCGCTACATAAATGCACTCATGTTTCGATGTGTATCATCACATCTCACCAGGCGTTAATAAGTGACTGATTATTACCTAATAATAATATTACCTAATAATAGTTACAATCAGCCAATTACTAACGCCTGATAAGATGTGCTAATACACCTGAAAATATTAGTGTATTTATGTATTTGTTTATACAAGTTTGAATGTAATAACCTATTTACATTATTCAGAATATTGTCCTCATCTTTGTCGCCATATTTATTACTTTTCAGGCGTTGTTCGCTCCGGGCTTCTTCAGATATTTGGAATGTGGAATGGAACCTTCAAGGACACACGGCATAGTGGATAAAAGCGTTGATAGTGATAAGACAAAAAAGAGTGTGAGTTCAATACCAGGTAAGGCAGTGGAGAACTTGGAGAGGGGAGTTAAAAGGATAAAACTGATAACTGATATCCATTAAATATGGCACGTAGAACTAGTGCATTCTACCACAGTGAGCGAAAAAAAAGGTTCAGTTCGACATTCCAACTACCTGAAGAAGGCCAAACGGCGTACAACGGCCGAAACTTTTTAATGAATATAAATATGGCGAAAAAGATATGGACAATATAATGTGAATGGTGTACATAATACCTCATCTCAGAAGTATAGACAGATGTAATATCCTATAATAAATTATATATATATATATATATATATATATATATATATATATATATATATATATATATATATATAACATATTTACATATATATATATATATATATATATATATATATATATATATATATACATACATAAAGAACTATAGTCTTAAGATGTGCTATATTGATGGGATAAAGTGATCAATATCAGAGAGAGTGTGTAAATATAAAGTGAAAATTGAAGTCAACACTCAGGTGTCCTGACGATTGCGGCTAGCATGAAACAGCCTGTCGCCTCTGAGTGTTGACTTCAATATTCACTTTATATATATATATATATATATATATATATATATATATATATATATATATATATATATATAATATTAGTGGTAAATATACATATATATGCAAAATCCACAGGTGCATATATACACATGTATATTTTAGAATAAACAATTCCGAGAGGATAAAATCCAGGTAGAACTCAATGTCCAGGACAGAGTAAGGATATAATAAAAAGGCTTAAACACTAATACTTCTCGTTTATATTTTCCTCGGGAAAGATAGTTGCCTCGTATATTACATTTTTGTAGTTACATTTACTCCCGATTGGGCAATGATCTTTATTCCTACAATTGCAGGTAGGGTTACTTGATTGAGTCACATTACAATGGTAGTTTCTAAGTATTCTGCAATTATGGGAAGATATGATTTTCTCCATATTTCTAACGCATGAGTAACTAATTTTCAGAGTCTTCCTATTGAAAATTTTACTTAATGGATGTTTACTGTGAAAATGTTAATCAATTAATTTCAGAAAAAAACTTCCTATATCAATATTAGAGAGCTTGCAATTTTAATTTCACCCGCCCCATCTTTCTTCCCCACCACTTCTTTCCTTACCTCTCCCTCCTTCTTTAAGATTTGATCGGCCATGGTGTGTGTATTGTCACCTCGATGTGTATCCTTATACTGTTTTAGACATCCGACAACAGTCATTTTCCCCCTTCCACTCATACCTAATTTTAAATAAAACTCTCTCTGTTAAACCCCTCTCTTATAAACTAACATTCGTCCCACACTCTCATAATTACACTCTCTCTAAATTCTATTTTTATTTCCGGAGTAGGTTTTTTTCTGTTTTCTTTTTGAATTTGTAGGTCTGATGAATTGGATCGTATTTACGATTCCAATGGAATAAATTATGACCATGGAATATTAGTGTTTAAGCCTTTTTATTATATATATATATATATATATATTCGCATACACAAACTTGTATATATAATTCAGTTACAGTGTAACCCGTATATAAGAGACCCGGATATAAGAGAAACCCTGATATAAGAGAGATCTCATCTGGTACCAAATTAGAGCCATATTTACCTAAACAAAATAGACCAAACCCGGATATAAGAGAAACCCGGATATAAGTGACTTCTTTTCCGGTCCCGACAACTCTCTTATATACGGGTTACACTGTACTTTGAAAGGGAAATGCTCAAAATACAGAAATGTGTTAGTTTCATAAAATAAAAAGGGCGAAGGTTAATACACACAAACACACACACACACACACACACACACACATATATATATATATATATATATATATATATATATATATATATATATATATATATTGGAAGTTTGTGAGGGTTAAAAGTAGTAAGAATAGTTTTTATGCTTTTATTTCTAAAAAAAATTCTCATCAACTGACTCGTAAATTGTCCTACGGAGAAAGCTCTCCAGTTTTTACGTCCGCGTTTTAAAAGCATTTTAGCAAATATCTACGGCCAACCAGCCGCATGACACAAACGGCCCGACATAGAAGCGAACAAAAGCACTAAAAGCTACTTTCTCTGGTCCTGCATTGTCAGTTTCCTTTCTATTTCCAGTTCTCCATTAACAATGATGTCTTATCGATCTATTAGTAGAGTCAACATGTAAAACATGCCGGTCCATTTTTATCTGCCTCTACAAAAGTGTAGCCATTTTCTTGGTGTTATTCGTAGTTGTTTTACTAAAAGAACTTTGAAAAATATACTTCAACGCCATCTCAGTAGATTTTTCTTTTTTTACCAGTGTGTTCTTTTTGGCTAACGTAACCGACTAAATAATTTTTAACATCTTTGTTTTAAAAGAATTATCAAGATTTAAATATTTGAAAGTATCTTTTTTTTTAAAAGAAACCAAAACTGGTTTCAAATGAATAAATCCTGTTGGACTTAGGGAGAATGTATGTTAATAATATTAGTAATAAAAATGTACACACGAATTGATGGCTTCTAAAATCGGCAACAACCAATGTGGATGGCAATTGTGAAGAGAAAATAACGATATATGTTGACTTCCTAAACTATATTATACCAATGTTTAGGAAGGAAAGACTTTCAGACTTAAAACAGACAGTCAACTTGTGAGGCATATTTTACAGAGAGATTAAGAAAAAGATTTTATAAAGTTCAAACATCAATAAGTTGTTTGGCTAATGCGTTGGTTATACGTAAGTGACAAAGATATATATTACTTTCTGAAATACATATCTATTTTGCAAAATAAGTTATTTTATTCTTTTGACTTAATACATACTAGTAAATTATTTTTTTTATTTGCATGATCTAAGTATTACTTCAAATAGTATTTAACATTACTTGAAATATTTGAAAAAATGTTGATTTACAAGAAATGATTATTCGAGTCATCCATATTATTTACCTGAACAATTTGCATAGAAATAAAGAAGAATTTTAGTGAATACTGAAGTCGATAGAAGAGTATGAGTAGGCGGCAATTTCTTACTGTATTTATTTTTTTTTACTAGTAGACAATCTTAAGTCAACTAGAAGGTCTACTAGGATTCATTAGCTTTCTATCTATATTTAACAGTATAGAAGATGATATCTATATTTTTATATAGCCCAATAATGTAGGGAAAATTAATGACTAAATTTGAAAAAAGATTGTGTGATATGTTTCCTCATTTAGGGCATGATCGGACTAAAAGAATGTTTCTATTGATGTAGCTACACATGCGCGCGAATTGGAGAGGATGGTGAAATTCTAAACAATCTTGTCCTATTCAAGTCTATATATCTTTGTCACTTGCGAATAACCAAACGTTTTTCACATTAACGAACTAACTGGGCCTCCGGCACAAAATTAAATGACCTCTGTTCCAGCTTAGAAAACAGCAATGATAATTTACAAGAAATCATTTTGAATTGCCCAATTTATTTCATGGAATTTCAAAACTTCACTTTAACACTGATTCAGGCTATAAGTCCAATTCCGACCGAAGGATCGATTTGGGCCGGAACTTCGATTTCTGTCGAAATTCAAATTCAGACCCAAAATAGATATCTTAAATTCACAAAAGCCGATGAATCTCACTTCAGTCAAGTTATTTAATTCACAAATTCTTCAAAACCTATCACTTTAACTGTGATTTTTTGTTATTTTGAAGAAATAAATTGATTATCTCAATTCACGTTTGAAGATAATTTACATTGAATTTTTAACGTTCACAAAGATTTTGTGTTACTTTTAATTTGTTTACATGAAAATTACAATAAAAAAATTAAACAAACGTGTCATGTCGGTTTAAATTTAACAAAACGTTTTTCAACATCTCCATGATGGCTCTCGACTTGTTAAACGAGTATGGCCATTGCTGACAAGTTTGAACAATACATTCATAATCACATACATTGACATATTTACTAGCTGCTGCGGTGATCTAACTGGACAGAAGGCTCAATAATAACGCGGCCTCTGATTCAGCTATGGAAACAGCAATGATAATTTTGAACAAATAACTTTCATTTTCTCACTTCATTCTGTGGGACTTCAAAAGCTCTGTTTAAGTCTGATTCAGGTTATAAGTCAAAGTCTGACAAAAATTCAGATTTGAGCCGAAAGACAATTTGGGCCGAAAATTGAGTTTTTCACTTCACAAAGTTTGGCTATTTTTTAAATTGAATTTTAAACAAAACTTTTTTAAATTCACAAAATTATTTTGTTACTCAATATAAATTAAAAAGCTTTAGAATTACTAATTTTTATCAGTTATTTTAAAATTTAAATTTTTAATTGTCCCTTCCTCATCCAGACAGAAATCCCAGTGTTGAATGTTCAAGCACCAGATGAAGACGGGATTTACAATGCAGGGATCATCCTGATTCTAAAAAAGGTATAATATGTCTATCGAGAGCAGGCGTGACCTGAGGAGTTTCGGACACAGTGACGGACAGACAGAATCTACCGTTTATTTATTAAGATAGATGGAAAGTCTGGGTTTTAGACTAGAGCAAGAAGATGCAAGAAGCTGGAAGAAGTATATCTGCGTACTACTCAATGACTTGTCAAACAACATTTCTTTCTAGCCAATGAGATATTTGAATTTCGATGCTTCGAAATATACTTATTTAATTATTGAGACATCAGACGAAAACAGATTAATCAAATATTTAATTGGAAAATGTTGCCCCTTAAATCCGGTGGACGTTATCAAAGAACTGCTATTAAGAAAATATCAAGTCAGCTTTTGTTCTTTGGTGAGAAATGTATAATACTTTATTTTGTCAGGATTTCAAACGATAGCCCATGGCTGATCTTCTGATCTGCTTTTTTCTCTGTGTCTTCAAATATCGATCAGTTTGATAACAGATGATTTACAGTATCGATCAGTGCGATAACGTTATGATGATGAATTATGATTTCCCTTTTTTTGTAAAAATAGAAGTGTTTACGGAAGCGATGTCTCATTTGGTTTTACATTTTTCAATTTCGGGAAAAAGTAGAGAAAATCATTTCACTTGATAGAAAAAAAACAAACAAACAATTCTTCTATGACGGTGAACACTTTCGTTAAACTATTTAAAATCTATTCTCCACAATATGTCAGATATTGAAAAGAAACATATATGGAATAGAATAACATTAGAAATGCCTTTCATCTTATTGCTCAGACTGATGTAACTAGATATGAATTAATCTCTTCATTGCAGTCTATATATGTCTATATACATATATTGGACGCGGGGCTGAGTGGTTAGAACCTATACGGGGCCACATCAAATCATGTTTGATTTATGAAGCGACATTTTGATTATTCTTGTTACCTGCATGGTGAGGAGCGATCCAAGCGTGCTGCGCGTTTGGAAAGTGCTACATGTTTATCCAAGCCTTGTCAGTAGACGGAACTATTTGATTGTGTTTACATGAAGTCTTCAGTCATCGTAACCGAGAGGTTGAGCGTTTTAACTCCTTTTCAGACTATTGAGCTCGCCAGATAATGCATTTTCTACCAGAAAGTTTAACTTAGGTCCGTTCAGCATATTTGCAGTATAAAGCACTGGTGGGCCTGTGAGTGTTTAACAGAAATAAATGGGCGGAAGCAGGCATCCGCAAGATCGATTGGCTAGTCGGCATAGCAGACAGGCTTACTTGGATACGAGCGGCAAGCCACAGACACACAAATATATATATATATATATATATATATATATATATATATATATATATATATATATATATACACAGACACACACACACACACACATATATATATATATATATATATATATATATATATATATATATAATGAATGTTAAAAGATTCATGTTAAAAAGATAAAAAAATAAAAAAACAAATGAAAACTACAGACAAAAGTTCATTTTTCTCCATCAAGACATTAATTTCTGTAGTTTAGTGCTAGCAGCAAGCAGAAATATTTCTCCTCCAGATGATGGCCATTTTGGTCGAAACTAGTCGAGGAATCTAAATGGAATAATAATAAAAAAACGAAAGAATATTAATCTACAACCCAGTGTGTCTGAGGATTTTAATTTTTTATTTTTTATTGTTCAATATATATATATATATATATATATATATATATATATATATATATATATAATCGGAGCACACAACCCCCCGCCCAATGATTTTTTACCCTTTTTATATGAATTAAATTTAAATTTGAGCAAGGGAATGACTCCTAGGGTACTTGAATATATATATTTCATTTTGAGCAAATCGGATCTCCAGGAGAGGGATCACAAACCTTAACTGAACTTTTTCTTTCCATTTGATCTAAATTAAATTTTAATTTGAACAAAGGAATGAATTCTGTCGAAAATATGGAAGTAGTAATCCAGAAGATAAAGGTAACGTCGTCAGGATCAAGAGAATATAAACATAAAGTTGAGCAAGAAATCACAAATCAGCCTTACAATCCATATGTCATATCAATGTTGAAATCTGCTCATCAATTCACTCAATCAAGTATTGCATCAAATATATATATATCAAAGTGATCAGATCAAGTTGTTTTTGCATAAACCCCACATTGAAAAAATATTCCCCTTTGCTTTAAATTAAATTTAAATTTGAACAAGAGAATGACACCTAGAGGACTTGGATGAGTATATTTCATTTTGATCAAATGGGATCCCCAGGGAATGGACACTAACACCCACTGAAATCTTTTCTTTCCATTTTTATTAAATTTTAAATGACTCCTATTCAAAACATTGAAGGAAAAAGCCAGAAAATGGAGGCCATATCGACAGACTCATTGAGTAATAGTGAAATAAAACATTTTTATCCGAAAATTAAAATAATGATTTGAAATCAATCATCATTTTCTTGCAATAGAGTGTGAAACGCTGAAAGGCGCGGATAATTGTACTAATATATATATATATATATATATATATATATATATATATATATATATGTGTGTGTGTGTATATATATGTGTGTGTGTGTGTGTTTGTGCGTGTGTCTGTGTGTCTGTGTGTGTGTGAACACAGAAGTCAACACTTAGAGGCAACAGTCTGTTTCACGCTAGATGCAATCATCAGGCCAGTATCGCGGCCTGACGATTGCATCTAGCAGGACACAGACTGTCGCCTCTAAGTGTTGACTTCTATGTTCACTTTTATATTTACACATGCCCTATCTCTGATATTGAGAAATTTATCCCTTAAAAATAGCATATGCGAAGAGTGTCGCTAGTCCTGACATAGAAAACAATGTTGAGCCAGTGTTTTATATCTCAAGTCACTTCCAAATCGTCGCCTACTACAATTTCCGCGCCTTCATTACTTCGGCCACTGGAGGAATTAAATGATGTAGGAAAAGAAAGATATCAGTACTTATCTATTCTTTTATCATTTCCCCACATGCAAGAAAATAAAGATACTAAAGACCCAATCGGTTAATGAGTGTTCGAAGATCTGAGAGTAGAACAGGAATTAATAACACAGAAGACAATGGTTGGCATTACATTTCATTTTTTGAAGTTGAAAGTTGCCTGGAAAACAAGAAACCAGAAGATAGTTCCACAGAGAAGTTCTATAAATGAAACTATTAGCATAGAACATACGGTTATATCTATTCACTCTTTTGTTTTTTAAGGAAAATGCTCCATTTTAATTTCTTATTTGTTTGTGATTTTTCTTATGAATTTATTGCTTAATTCATTTATTCATGGGTTTATTTGCCTTGTTTTGATTCTAAATATTGGTATGAGAAATAATGTTTACTAGATATATTTTAGTTAGTAATTTTTGCTTCAATGTGTTTGAAGCATTAATAACATGGATTTGTTTTGATATCAGCATTTGTAAATGATCCTGATCATTTTTTAGCCGACGGTATTCTCCTGATAAAATGATTATAAATATTTTCTTCCCTGGGCAGGTGTTGTTGTTAGCTCGTTCTTCTTTTGCTTATAGATGAGATAACATAGTTATGGTTAGATAGATAAGATAGATAAGACATATTGGCGAATACAGAGAAAAATATTGCATGGAAAGTGTCAGTTTCACACTTCAGGAGATCATTGAGGTGCTCTCCATATCTGCACGGTTTATATCTATAAATGCTTTATCACAATATATATATATATATATATATATATATATATATATATATATATATATATATATATGTATGTATGTGTGTGTGTGTGTGTGAGTATTCAATGTTTTATGCATATGTTAAAAGAAAAGTATTCAAAACATAAAAAAAGCATAATAATAAATAAATAAATCTAACATTTCTCAGGAACATTTGTGTTAGTTCAACACCGACAAAGCTCACCTGTGGTTTATACTGCAACTATGTTGAGCAGACCTTAGTTACAGTTTTTGGGCAAGAGCTCGTTATCTAGCGTGATTAATAGTTCGAACCAAGTTAGCATCCACATATCCTCGGTTACGATGACTTGTGACTTCGTGCTAGCGTAATAACCAACGATTCCCCAAGGGTTGCGTCTTCTCAATTTCCCTTGGCTCAACCCGGATTATGCTTTTCCCGCAATTTCCAAAGGTGCCGCCCGCTGGGATTGCCTCCTCCAGAAATATAACATCAAAAAGTAAAATTACTGGCTAATCGTCCCCTGGTGAGATTCGAACCCGGGTGTCATGGTTAGAATGCTAACGGTTCGAACCAATCAGCCACGTTCCCATATTATGACGGTGCTAATAATAATAACAATAATAATAATTTAGATAAAAATAAAATCTTACCTACCAACTCATTAACATATACTATTCTAAATAATATATCCAGTCTTAATAATAAATTAATCACAACTACATCGAACACATTTGATCAGTACCAAAATATCCATAAAACAAGAATTCTGAAGTACATGTATATAAAATATAGTCTAAGAGCTATTACTTACTATATGCTGGTGAAATTGCAAAAATGTAAAAAAAAAAAAAAAAAATTACAACGTATAAACATAAGAAAAATCTCATGCATAAAAATATTTTCCATTGCATTAGTTATGCCCATAAGTAACCTTCACTAAATTTCGATCTTAATGCTGTATTTAATAAGTGAGAAAATACTGTAGACGAAAAGCTCTGGAAAGTGCATTTATGGAATTTTGCCAAAATTTGAAACATACGCAATGTGATTTTTCAATCATTTCTTGTCTGAAAGAACTACACCTTTTCACGCCAACATTATTATGCATAAAAAAATAAAATATATCGGTTAAACCCTGGCCTTTAAAAATAAATTAATTATTTAATTAAACAAATAATTTCACATAATAAAATGAAAATAAAATAAAATAGATAAATACTAATATATTAAAAATAACCAGCCACAACAACATTATTTCACTTCCTTTTACAGCGCTGAAAATTATATCACTGCATAACCATTCTAGTTTTAATTTCCCCTTTCACAGTAAGTTTATTGAATACTTTAGACTTTATTTCTAGTTTTATTAGGACTTTTCTTTAGTAAGCTTCTATTAATTTTATTTCCATCTACCATCGTAAGGTTAACTTATTTTCAGCTTTATTATAATTTCCATTCATCATAAGCAAAAATCTTTTTATCATGGCGATCATTATTTAATGGCTTCTCTCTAAGAATCTATTTGTCTTACCGAATTGTCATAATGTCAGCCTTTTGATCTTTATTCTGTCTATGATCATTGAGTTGACAAAGTCATTTCGGCAAATAACCATATTCATCATTATTATGTCTCTACTGCAAAAGCATATTTCTTTTTTAAATCATTACATCATAAGCAAGGGCATTAAAGTTCTGGGGATTAGTACAAGAAAACAATCTCTTAGAACAGAATTTACGGATATATCTAACTATTTATCCATTAAAACAATGATGCCTAGTAGCGAATCTACAAGTACGCTTTTGCATGCTGTCGAGGTACGAAGAAGCAAAGCTCATCACAACAACTACCATGAAAATAATATATAAAAAATACAGAGGGAATCCACGTCACGGCGATTTGAAAGTGAAAGAATTCAAGATGCCATGTCAGTGTCAATTACATTACACACCGTTCTTTAGATTTTCTCAAGAATATTGAGTTACATAGCAGACGAACCAAACCGGATATGATAGAATATCAAATGGAAGATTAATAAATGTGCCATATAGATTCCGATGAGTGAAATTGTATGGCAAGTTAGAGTGAACCAATCTTCCTAGCAGTAGATCTAACAATTGATTCAGTATAATCATCCCATGTCATGTCAGGGGCAAACGTGAGCCCGAAAAGGTGCTAAATATTGTTCTCCTAGTTGTTAGCATTAGCCATGGAAGATTAATAAATGTGCCATATAGATTCCGATGAGTGAAATTGTATGGCAAGTTTGAGTGAACCAATCTTCCTAGCAGTAGATCTAACAATTGATTCAGTATAATCATCCCATGTCATGTCAGGGGCAAACGTGAGCCCGAAAAGGTGCTAAATATTGTTCTCCTAGTTGTTAGCATTAGCCATGGAAGATTAATAAATGTGCCATATAGATTCCGATGAGTGAAATTGTATGGCAAGTTAGAGTGAACCAATCTTCCTAGCAGTCGATCTAACAATTGATTCAGTATAATCATCCCATGTCATGTCAGGGGCAAACGTGATCCCGAAAAGGTGCTAAATATTGTTCTCCTAGTTGTTAGCATTAGCCATGTTGACAGATGTCAGAAAATGTTACCTATGGTGATTAAATGATGGGATTTATATTTTTTGAAGATTTTCAAATATGCAATCCATTGCTTGCCCCAGTTAACCACTGACTGGAGGTCATTTTCGAGAGCAACTGCCAGTTTTAACTTAAAGAAACTATCGGACTTGCTACTACAGACATATATAGTAGACTCATGCATAACTAGTTGAGAATTAAAGAAACCAGAAAGGTCAATGATGAAGGTATCGAAACAACGTAGGCCAAAACATAGATTCCCAGGGGACTCCTCATTAATATGAAATGGTGTAAAAATATGTGTTTTTTAACACGGCCTTCATTTCACAATTTGTTAAGAAAGATTGGATTACGCCAAATATTCGTCCAGAAACACGATAACCCTTGGGTTGGACACTTCGAGGCGGTATAATAATTAGTAAGCTTCTTTTGCTAGATAAATTACAAGTGAATAGTGAGTTCGATCACAGTGTGCTCCACATATCGGCCTTGTGCCACATCTAACCTACGTTTAGAAAATCATTTCAGCATCCCGACGTGGTGTAATGGTTAACAAGATTGTCTCGCTAGAACAATTAAATAATGAATTCGATCTTAACTTGATGCTCCATACTTTCAACGTTTTGCCACATCTACGCTGATCTTGAAAATGAGCAAGTTCCTTGAGCTTTTGGAGAAGGTAGAATGTTAAAACTTAGTGAACGCTTTCGAGATAACTGAAGATACACCCCGAGCCTCGGCGTTCTTATGTAAACGTTGATAGAGAAATTCAATAATAATCGTAAACAAATCTGCGGAGAACATAGAAAAACGAAAGATATACTGCTTATCCAAACGAAGTCGGTGTAAAAAGAGAAGCCCAACCAATTCTATGCTTATAGTTCATTGTTATGAAACAGATGAAAATCTAACATGGAGAGGACAGAGGGGTCACCAAAGTTCTTAAAGTTAGGAACTACAGAGAATACTTTCCAATAAGCTAGAAAGCAAGAAAAAGCAAGGCATTTATTTTAGAGATCGTCGAAAACGGGAGTCAGATCACAACACATATCCTTAAAACAATTTTCAGGATACCATCAAATCCGCAGGTTTTGTGGGTATCTAGTTTGGAGAAGATAGTAAAAAACTATGGGCAGAATTATGGGCATATCTCGCAGTAGTGATTACATTCTAGGGAGTAAAATCAGATACCTTTTTTTCCTTTTTAGTGTAAACAAAATAGATTTTCCCAACACAACGAAAACAATATATGCACGTAATCTAGACTTGAGGATTAATTATACTAAAACTATCGTTCCTATATTTTAATTTACCCAGAAGCTCCTAAATTCCTATTCCAGCGATAATGACTTTTTTAATGAGTCCCTAAATTAAGATCATCTCATACAAAGACGATGTTGCTTCCCATGATTTTAACCTGCCTTGGCATACATTGATTAACCGCGCGCTTAAAATTAACATTTTTACTTTAAGATGTCCCTTCGTTGAATTGCATTAAATTAAATTAGGCAGGATTTATGATTGCACGGAATAATAAATTTTGTCTGGCATATTACGTAAAGGTGAGTGTATATGGATATGCTAGTAATGCACATTCAAAACCGCGTTGAATTGACGCAGAGTGACTGGATACTTCCTCTCATTATTAAATAGTAGTAGGATATTTTTTTTTATATATTTTAGGTCATTTTCGGATTGTTATTAGTGTCATGTAGCCCATTACTACCTGGCACATGGTTGTCTCGTCGGCGACTAAACCATTTCTTCCGTTTCAGCCGTAGCAGGGTTAAAAAAAAAAAAAAAAAACAAGACTCGTCAAAAGGCAGATAACTTATATGTGGCTCAAAGCCAAAATGTATGGGGCACTTAGGTAGGATCTAACTTACTAGTATTAATCGTTTTAGCACGACAAGCTTGCTATCCTTTACAGCAGGTCGAAGTGACCCCGTGATTTTTTAAACGTAAAAATATAAGGAATAAACAGGCCGCCGTCTTAAGGTCAGATTGCATGAATCTCGTAAACGGCAACACGAGGAGAAATAGAAATAGAAACATCAGGCGTAGCGGACCACATATGGATGATAAAGGGAGATAAGCGCCCCCTGTGGGATGTGGTTAAAATAATACGAAAACTTAAGGAATCAGTATATATGCTAGGCAAAACAAATCTCTTAAGTTGGGCAAGCATAGAAATGAATACAAGATGGGAGTAATAGAGGAAACAATATTAACAACAAAGTTGCAATATGAGATCTGAAAAAAAATCTTTACTGAGATATTAAGTTTATAAGTCCCAAGTAGTTCAATATAACGTATTCTAACCCAAACAAAACTTTTAGAAAGAATCTTTAAGTATACAAGTACGGGTTTAAAGGAAAACAATGTCTAAAAACTTTGGTCGTTGATAAAAAAAAAAAAAAAATAGACGACATGCATTGAACGGATATCAAAATTCGTTGAAAATGCAGCCCTACCCTCCCTAAACTTAACCTCTTTTTTGAACGTAACTCATAATTGCTACAATAATAGGTAATAAAACTGAACACGCTACCGACCCTTTGGAAATGATTGGATTTATCTGTATCCTTGGAAACGAAAAATTATGAATTGCGTGTGCGTTTATAACTCAGTAAATATAAAAATGTTATTCCAAAATTCGCTTGAAAATGAAACAGAACTAATGCGTTTAATTTAATTATATAATTAAATTTGAAGTTTTTAGCTTCGGTTTTTTTAAACATGGTAATTTCTGTGTTGCGAAGAAACCATATTTCAAATCAGTTAATTTATAATATTTATCATCTGTAAATTTACATTGAGCAATGTTTTGTAAAAAATAAAAATATCAATAAGAACACCGGATTATATATGTTACTGTTCTTTCTTTTTATTATAACACACACACACACACACACACACACACACACACAACCACACACACACACACACACACACACACACATATATATATATATATATATATATATATGTATATAGTCTTAAGATATGCTATGTGTTGTTTGGGTTAGAATACGTTAAATTTTACTTAAATAATATTTAAATATTAATTTTTAAAATCGTAATATACATACTTATACTTGATATGGAACAATAATTTTACTTACTGTAAGTCATTCTAATACTTCTTTTAAAAAGAAATATAGTCATTTAAAACTAACAGTGAAAATATTTTAAAGTTGTATTTAAAGTTGTAGTTAAATAAAACGAATTCTAACCTAAACATCTTTTAAAATTGTAGTTAAATAAAATGTATTCTAACCTAAATACCTCTCTCAAAGTACTACAGGCACTTAAAAGAATCCAATAAAACATCTACAGTAAAATTAAATTAATATGAAAAGCTAGAAGATGTAAGCCATTGAATGACCCATGTCCTTTGTACTTACATGAGAAACAATAGGTTTATATAGAAACTAGATTTATATAAAAAATAAGTTTCCTAAATCAGAGAAATTAATTAGCTATTTTTGCCGTCATTGTCATAAATTTTACTTAAATAATATTTAAATATAAATTTTTTAAAAATTGTGACCTAGTAATATACATACTTATACTTGATGTGAAAATAATTCTACATACTGTAAGTGATTCTAATACATTTACTTGTTCCAAAAAGAAATATAGTATATTAAAAATTAAAAGTGAAAATATGTTTCAAATCGTACTTAAATAAAACGTATTCTAACCTAAACACCCCACAAAAATCTTTAAGTATACAAATAGAAAAAATGCCGCAAGAATGTTTGCCGTTAACAAAGAATTTAAAAAAAAATCCAGACGACATGCATTTAACGGATGTCAGAATTCATTGAAAAATTCATCCTTACCCCTACGAAAACGTAACTAATAACTGATACATCAAAATACAGCGATAATGAACACGCAAACACCCCTTGTCTGGATGAATGGATTTCTTTGTATCCTTGGAAATTAAATTTTAAATTAAACAGTTGCAGCATCGTAGGTTAGTATATTTTAATTAAAGTAACAAATTTATGTAAGTTACTAGTAAATAAATTCAGAGAGTGATCCAGTGATGTATTAATACATATCCATAGATATGTAAATTATATAAGGGATAATGTCATAAATATCTATATATCAAGAAAGCCGGTAATAATTGGGACAAAAATGCATAGGATAAACCTGAAGGAATTTAAATAAAAGCTTGCATGAACAGAAAATGGATATTTTATTTTGTGTGGTCCCATAAAAATTGTAACAAGTCCTATCTCCGTAACCAGGTCTGGGTGGTGTTCATACTAGTTTCTTTAATTTCCTTCCCGTAGAAGTTGCATATTTTCCAGTGCAGATCTTGGCCCACACTGTCATGCCGGGTTTTATATTCAGTGGGTGCCAATATCGTGCAACCTGATTATTATTAATATTATTATTATTATTATTATTGAATAAATGATAAAAGCTATTCTGGATGGGAATGTCGCACTGGCAGTTAGTTTTGAAAAGGGCAGCCAACAAATCCTTTGGCCTACATCGTACCGTAGCATAGAAAATGTTTAATGCGTCCTTTTAGTGTCTTCATTTAAATGCCGACAAGAATGTCGAAAGTCCGAGTTAAAATATATTTTTAACCTAAATCCATTCATTCTAGATTTAAATAAGTATTTAGGCATAGTCAACGAATAGAATTTCCACAAAAAAATTTCTAAACCCTAATCGTGGCAAATAACTACCGTAATTCCCCATATATAATACGCATTTTTTAAAAAATAATAATCAAAATTATGGGTGCGTATTATGCACAACTGCAAAAAGATATTTAAAAAATTTCATAGGTCGATTTAAGTTGCAAAATGACTTTTTACCACAAACTTACGACAATTTGACATTAAAAATCATATGTGAATAACAATACTTACAAATATAAAATAAATTAAGAATTTTCATGAAAATATATTAGAATAATATTATTTTATATTTAATACTATTTTTTAATAAGAGTACGTAACACTGGCCGTAATGAAATTGGAGAGCTACAATTTATTGGGTTTGATTGGCCAAAAAAGGGGGGTGCATATTATGCGTGAGTAGAAGCATATGCCCACACTTGAGTATTATGGACGAAGGCGTATTATACTTGGGGAATTACAGTAAATCAAAATTACTAGATATCAAAATAAAAATCCAGCATCATAAAACTCCCACATTATATTTTTGTTCCTCGTTGAGAAATGACAGAACCAAATTAGAAGGTTTCAATTTTTAAGATATTTCTCATAATGCTTTTGTTTGGACAAAATTTGTACTAATATATGACAAGTTACTAAATGATGCAATCAAGGACTTCCTCCCTTGTTAAGCCACTACGTATCAACAAGTTAGAGAGTCACTGCAACCAAGCGTATTGCCAAATGACCCTTAGAAATATGTGGCAGCAGAGTTTTTGGACCTGTACCTAGTGGAGAATATTTGATTCTAATTTCTAATGAATACAATAAATATCCGGAAGTGGAAATTGTTGATTCAATAAATGCTAAAATTCTTATACTAACATTCAATAAAGTATTCGCAGATTTTGGTATTACTAAAAAAAAAAAAAAAAAAAAAAATCAAAACAGATAAAGAACCTCCTTTGTAGGGATAGACAATTAAGGATTTTGAAAAGTCCTTGTTTTCCATCATCAACCTGTTACGCCTTTCTGGTGAGAAGTCAATTAACAATCTGAAACTTGCAGTCGAAACTTGCATAAACCCATACAGACTGCTAAAATAGAAGGAAAAACTGGAAACAGGAAATGTATCGATTTCTGCGAAATTATCGTTCCACGCCACACCCATCTGCAGGACATAATCCTGCTGAGATTATGTCACAGGGGAGAAAGTTTAGTGGGAAGATTCCCGAAATTCAACAGAAATATTATGATTTAAGAAATAACGCAACATTTTAGAAAGAAGTTTTAAGAAATTCAACAGAAATATTATGTCAAGAAATAAGTCAAGCGTTTAGAGGGAAGGTCAACGAAATTCAACAGAAATATTATGTCAAGAAATAAGTCAACCGTTTAGAGGGAAGGTCAACGAAATTCAACATAAATATTATGTCAAGAAATAAATCAAGCGTTTAGAGGGAAGGTTAAAAAAATTCAACAGGAATATTATGACCAAGAAATAAGGTAACAAATTAGAGGAAAGCTTCCCAAAAATTCAACAGAAATATAATGTTCAAGAAAGAAGATAATGAAATGCCAATGCAAAACAGACCGCGAATTATTATTATTACGACCAAAAAAATAACTAAAAACATGATCAAGTGGAGATACGGTATTGGTTAAACAATCAAACCAAAATAAAAATAGGCCCCTCTCAGTCTAACGGCATATGACGTCACGGCAAAAGAGAGATGGTAATTGCAACATCAGCCACCCAGGGTAAGATTATAATGGAGAGTTCACAGATTAAGAAATTGCGAAAAAGATACGTTAACATAGATTTGAAACAAGTGATAGGTGAAGAGAAATAGGTACCTGCACCTGTATGCTGATATCCCATTCGAGAGAGAAGATCACATCTAAGATTGGGTATTTTCTAACATATTATATATAAAGCACAGTGTATATGTGTGTGTTTGTGCGTGTGTGTGCGTGTCAAGCAACTCCTCCTATCCCGCTGATCCTATTTCAATGATTCATACCTCATTCAAAAGCCCTAGAAGAGTTAGGCGCAGGGAACGATTTTCGTTGAGCTCCTTTTCAGGGTTGCCAGATTATGCGTGTTATAATATATATTAATACATTATACTAGCCATTATCGTTGATTTCATGGTTCAAGTAGAGTAACAGTTACTTTTCTTTTGTATCCAAAATTGTAGTGCACGTTTTATTATAAACTAGCTTAAATGCTAGCTCCTGTGGATGATTCTTGGTTTGGCCATCATCACAATAGCTAGGCAGGAGTAGATGCGATTGGCATAAACTAAAGAAAAACCTAGAATTGATCGCTGCATTTAAGTACTGTATTAAAGTTTAAGCTTACCTTTTAAATGTTCAACAAAAATTCTTCTGTTGCAACTTAATTTAAAGACGATTTGATATATGTAGATCCTCATTTTCCGTACAAACAATTATTTTTATTTCATGGGTGACAGAACAAGGGACAATTAATAAGATAAAATTAATATATTGTAAAGATTTGAAATGAGAAACTAGAATTAGTTATACATTCAACATTTGAAGATTTAAAGAAACATAATAGCTAATTATGTAAAACCTGTATTACGGAATCTAAATGAATAAATGCGAAAGTGGAGGACAATTATCTAACGAAGTCTGGGGTTAAAAAGCCCCAAATCTAATATATTGTAATTTATTCGCTAAAGATCGATTTCCGTATTATATATAATCTACTTCTAGGTGATATCTAGGTTTAACTAATTTCTATATTGATTTTAAAAAAGTATATTTAATAATTAACTGTCCTTTATTTTTTGTTCTTTTATTTTGATTTTCATATCAAACATTGGTTCTGTTTAGAAATATTGTTTTATTTAGTGCAGAAAAGTGTTTGAAAATTTATTTACTTGGCATCCAGCAAGTTGGCATCTATTTGTAAAACTTTTGTTAACTAGAAGAAGCCAATTTATGTATGAAATATCCATTTAAAAGTGTTGTTTCAAACATTTCAAGTATTAAATATATATTAATTTGCGAATAAATAGCAAGCGGGCGAAGGCTGCTAATTCTCAATAAAGTAAAGGTGAGATGTGATGTGATACTTACCTCCCCTTCTGGGGAGATCTATATAAAATGAGAACACACACGGAAAACAAGAAGATGGCCGACATAGCAATATACAATAAATATTATTAGTCTTATTGCCTTCTTATTTATCTGTTTATTCTTTATCAGCCTACTATATATATATATATATATATATATATATATATATATATATATATATATATATATATAAACTCTATATATTAGTTATTTATTAAACACCAGATTTAATTTTCTCTGCCGACCTGAATATTCGAGAAATCTTATTGGAGAAAAATATGCGCTCTGAGACAGAATTTGAACTTGCGTTCCGTCAGAATGAACCGAAGATAAAGCAGTGGGGAATAGTGTCTTTAAATACAGATTTCTCTTTGACTGTCCAAATAGAGATATCTGGTCAATTTCGTATCTTAAGGTAACCGAATTAATTTTTTTAGAAATGGATGGAGATCCAAAACATGTTAGATCTAATGCAGATTTCCCCTTCAAATGCATTCGGAGAGTACATATTTGACTCTAATAAGATTTTTCGAATAATGAGGACGGGTACCGAAATAAATATATATATATTGTTTAATATATAAACGGAGCGTCTACCTATATATGTGTATCCACTAAAAATAATCTTTAAGTTATAAAAACCCGTCCGATTAATAAAATGATGTATCCTTTTTTTACTATTCCATATATATATATATATATATATATATATATATATATATATGTGTGTGTGTGTGTGTGTGTGTGTGTGTGAGTGCGTGTGTGTGTGCAATCTCATGTGCAGTCCTGGATGTTCATTGTTTTTGCAAACCCTTTTTTATTTGCCTCGTACCGTAATAAGGGATTCCTTCTCTGCGATAAGGAAACAAATATATGTAAATGGTGAATTCGAGAAGTCTAAAACGACATTCAGTCGTCTAGATCATTTCGAAGGTAATTGGACACATGTCATTTCAGTCAAGAATTTTGCATGCATGGGAAGGTAGTGGAACCAGGAATCATGCGGTGAATGTCAGAAAGGGCAACTCTTAAAAGTGCCCTTAATAAGGTCGTCATATCTTTCATGCACACAGACGCGCATGCAAACAAGTATTTATTTTCACACACGCACCTCCCCGCTAACACGAACATACCCCCACGCGAGCGCGCGAGAGCACGCACGCACGCACACACACACACACACACACACACACACACACACACACACACACACACACACACACACACACACACACACAGACACACACACACATTTCCGAAATTCTGAACGCATTATGTAAAGCAACGTCGTACGATTCCATTCAAAGGCAAAATAAAACCGCTTTAATAATAGTTTACTTCTTCGACATCGAGCAACATGTTTCTACTCACAGTACCCACTGTGCATCTCTCTCTCTCTCTCTCTCTCTCTCTCTCACACACACACACACACACACAAATCACACGCACAAATTTACAGAAAAGGAGGAGGGATATGTTTAGAGGAGGCGTATGATATAAGAAATATTACAGATATTAGCTGGCAGTAGGTTCAGGCCTATGGCAATCATCAGACCACGTGTATTTCCTCTCTCTGCAGACACATAGTATAGGGACGCTAATGCTTATGGAGTGTGAGGGAATGAGAAATATTCCTACTCAGGTGTTTGTTTCTTAATTTATGCATTTGTAATTGACTATATTTTTTATTGTTATTTATTTATTGCATATTTATTTGCCATAACCGACAACAGAAGAAAATATCAAATAATAGGAAATAAAATAATTAGGTCAGAAGTAAATACAAAAATAAAGTAAAACCAAACTAAAATTAAATGAAAGTAAATTAACTACTGGTCAAGATTTTGCATAAGCTAAAACATCTGTCCCCAACCCATCCAGAAAAAAAACTAAAAAAAACAGGTGTAAAACTGTTTTCCCTCCTTTCTTTGTTTTCTATACACCCCCAGAGGACTTTTAGTTTCCAAATGCATTATCTATGGTTTTGAATTAGGAATTTCATATCTTCTAGACTGGCTGCCACTGATTACCGTTTACTCTGCTATTTAATCTACAGCTAGATAATGTGTGAGAAGAGAAAGCGTCATAAGTTACCACCGCCATTACTGCGAAAGTGTTTGCCCATTTACCAGTGTTTGCCGTTTTTCTATCACTTCTAATCTCTGTTTTGCCAACCATTTTCTTCTGTGTCTCTTGCTTTTGAAAATACTTTGTGTGAGTTAAATATATCAAGCACTTTATTTTCATTATAAGCTCTCTAATTTCTATGGTCACTTTCTGAATCTAATTATAAATGTCCACATTTCATTTTCTCTAAAACTTCATCGTTGTTCGCATTCTCAGACAATAGTATGCTCAGGATCCTTCTGTAGGCCCAAATATCACTCAAAATATTAACGTAAGAACTTGAGTCATGTTCTTAAATAACTTATAAAATTTAACATGGATTGATGTGATTTTTTATTAGGTTGGTGCAAAAATAATGTCGCTTTTTGACGTTAAAAATTAAGTCATAAAACGACATTATTTTTGCACCAATCTAATAATTTTAGCATCGATGTGACATAATTCCTAAAGTATGGGGCAACCTGTAAGGACCGTATGGAGCAACCAGTAGCTCTTATAGCGAAACAGGCTTGCTAACCATGGTACCACGAAGAGATACCATGATATGGATGTTATGTATGGTGTCCAACATGTTCAGAAATATCAAAAATATAATTTATGTAAACCGCAGTTTTTATTATTATTATTATTATTATTATTATTATTATTATTATTATTATTATTATTATTATTATTTTCGGATCAATAATGTAGAAGTGTAGGAAATTTTTTTTTTTTATTATTATTTTTGATATTTTTGGTCAATCTGAAAGATTTACAGGCAAAACTGTTGTCGCATTGCTGATCCAAAAAGTGGCGATGGGGGTGAATTTGCAAGGTGAGTGAATATTAGTAATGTATTTTTAATACATTTTAATTTTCTCCTTGTATATTTAAAAAAAAAAAATTATATTTTTTATCTCTCCTTAATCACTTTAATTCCTTTAATAACTTGTTACTCATTGTCATAAAATAGCACAATACAGAAGTAAACAGTGAAACTTCAGTATTCAAAGAAATTCTGATAGTTTCGTAACTTGTAATTGTGAAATTTTAGGAAAGTCGGAAAAATAAGTTATTCATTTTGTTTCATCATTTCCTGGTTGATGTTTTGATGTATGGAAGCCCTTAAGGTAAGGAAATTGAACTTAAAATAAGCAGCGCGTGTGACTGTTTCTCTCAACGCATCAAGTTGTTACAAAACTAAAAGATTAACTTAAGAACACGGATTATATTTTCTAAATAGTTCCGTGAAATCGTTTCTTTCATAAGGACGTCTTGCCCAACCTGCTCAGAAATATCTGAATTTTTAGTTGTATACAACCATTTTCTCAAATCAACAATTACAAATGGCTTCGAGTGAATGAACCCTTTATCTCATCCGTCTTCGAATCTCGTGAACTGGGACTGAAAAATAACAAAGAATTGTAGAAAATAACAAATCCGCATCCCTTGGCGATTTTCAAAACAGTCATTGCTAAAATGAACAACGCATGTACATATAAGAAAAAATAATGTAATAATCAAGATACGATGAAGCCGTCATCAATACTGAAAAGACAGATAAAAACTATTTTCCAGAAGAATTACTTTAAGAGAAACTTTCTTTATAAATTTCAACTAAAGATCTAGCTTTTCTGTTGATGACTACCAATTTATTTTACACATTACCATTACAATTAATTGATTCTGACAAGACAATGGACAAATTATTCTTAACTACATTCACTAGTGTCTAAGATATCAGTCAGTAATAGCCTCTTGTTAAGTCCCAGTCGGAAATCATGGAAAAAGCTGAAGGTGAATTAATTAGTGTTTTCTCAAGATAACAGGAAAATTTTCAAGCCAGGAAGAATTGAAAGAGAAAGTTCTGATGTGTCACCAATGGAAAAGAATGCGAGTTGATAATATTTAAACTTGTTACAGTCTAATACATCCTGTTACAACACCTTTCTTAACTAATTATTTCTTGTCATAATTTGTCGTATTTAAAAACAACAGCGATATAAATATATGTAAGCTATCAGGAATTATGAGATCAGCTGTGCATCTACATCCTTGTACACATTAGTTGAAAATAACCTCTTTAGTTTGCTTTATTTAACTATATGGTTAGCTTTAGACCTTCTGGTGTGACAGGGTCTAATCTATTTCTATATTTTTTTTCAGGTTAGGTCATGTGGAATGGTGTGCAGTAATCTGAATCTATTTTCGAGGTCTGTAATGAAATTTGTTTGGCCTTCAAAATATTGCATTATCCGTGATTACATGAAATTTAAATGACGCCGAGATACTATTGGACCAACTGTCGATTACTTATCTTACGGTCCTTGTCTGTGATGGAGGTTAGTCCAAGGAAGCGTACGAATATTTCTAGCGTTGTACGAACAGAATGACAAAATTTACCAGAGAGCAAATCAAAAGACTGGACTGGCGCGGAAACTTTCCTGACTTAAATCTAGTCGAGAATCCGTAGTCAATCTGCAGGGAACAACTTTGTGGAATTGACATACGAAATACTAACAATTGCACTTAAGTATTTATCAATCCACTCACGAGAATCGAATGTGGCACAAGGCCGGTTTAATGTGGGTAGCCCGCGAGCCCGTAGGCTCGGCCCAAAATATGACCTTTGAACCCGCCTAGACGGGTTCAGGTCCTGTCTACCTCCCCGAAGGAAACCTTGCCCTTCGGCAAAGCTTCCTCCGCGTTCCTCTCTGCATTAGAGAGTTCGACAGAAGCCAGCCCGGATGATCACAAAGCACAGATACTACACTTTGATCCTAAACTGGCCAGGCAGCTTGGCAGCTTGCTAACATTTGCACTTAGTCATGATTCATTGGAAAGTGCGAAACAACATAAGTAATAACGGAATTATTCGATTTGGCTCAAGTTATTTGCATAAGGGTGTAGAAAAACCAACAATTTTAAAGTTTCAAATAAAACATTTAAATTCCAACAACATCAACGATGGTAGCGTTTATATACCCCACTCCCCCTACTTATATATAATTCGATCAATATCTCTCACTCCCACTAAATATATAATTCCATCAATATCTCCCACTCCCCCTATATATATATATATAATTCCGTCATTATCCCCAACTCCCCCTACATATATATAATTCGATCAATATCTCCCACTCCCCCTAAATATATAATTCCATCAATATCTCCCACTCCCCCTACATATATATAATTCGATCAATATCTCCCACTCCCCCTAAATATATAATTCCATCAATATCTCCCACTCCCCCTACATATATATATATAATTCCGTCATTATCCCCAACTCCCCCTACATATATATAATTCCATCAATAGGAACATTACTTTAGTCCGATGGAGTCTTTTAGAGGATGAAATACGCTAGAGAGAATATTTATTTTTATTATCTAAACATTTTGGCCCGTTGAGTTTTCCGGACTTCTATAAGTTTCACTTTATCCGGATAACTTTTAAGATTTTCGTACTTGACCCCTTATTTCGATTCTTACTCTATTTCCCCCCTTACTACTTAATCAGTACGTTCTGTGGGAACGAAATACTAATGCCTCTATCCTTATATATCCCCAAGATATTTCAATTGTCTCTTTCAGGTTTTATGTAGCCAACTGTCTATTTCTGATTGTAAGTATATTTTTTCTTGTTATTATTTTCCTTAAAACCTCCTCTTACTTCACAGACTGTCAGTATTCATTGGTAAACCAGGTTTCTGTCACTTCAACTCATCTCTTCTTATTTTGTGCTTATGGTAATAATAATGGTACTAGTCACCTTTTCCTTGAATGGAAACATTCGAGATGTTGCAGAGCAGTTCAATATAATTTTCTTTGATTCAAAAAACATTTTGTATGTATTTACTTTGTTTCCTGGGATACATAGTTTGATATTCATATGAAAATTTTGATTTCCTTATATAGATGTGCAATATTTCGAAGTGTTTGATTTTTTAACCTGCCTGATTTCGCTGTAGCCTTAAATTCTGGTTCAACATTTGGTTGTCGCTTTTTCTACCAAACATTTCGCATTGTTCTCCTTTACTAATTTGTTTAAGATTTCTTGATATTTCTTTTCTGTGCTGGCCACCAGAACATTGTTACCGGTGTATTTAACATTAAGAACATTAACACCGATATTAAATCATGGTAATTCTTCTAACTTTAGGGTGATTTCACTGTTCAGATATAATAAATCAAGTGATTATTTCTCTTTTTCACCATTCGCTAAACTATCGACATGCTGTATATTGTAAATAAACCTTACAGATTACTTAAATAATTAACTTGCAATCTCTTCTCTGGCAGCTACAGAGGCAATTGAAGGAGCATTTCTATTAAGATATTTGGCGTTGGTATTATGTTCAGGGATGTAGTGTTTTATTTTTCTCAATTAGATACTGTTAGATGGAAAAGATTTGCCGAAGTTCAGTCTTATTTCTACTATTATATCTTCATAGAAATCAAGTAAAAGAAAATACTGCAGAAGATGCAGAAATAGGGAACGATGATATTTTCCTTTTCGTAACAAGGATAGAAAATAGAAATTATAGAATATTTCTCCAATATCTCGGTTGTTGATTCCCTATCCTGATCCGCCTGTCTTTAGAAAGTTCAAATCCGTCTACGTAGCGTTATGGGGAATTAATTATTCTCTCCCCAATACAACACCTTTCTCAGGATCTGTCTATATTTCTGAGATGAGGTATTATGTACATTATTTACATTATTCAGACTATTGTTCTCATCTTTGTCGCCATATTTATTACAACGTTTAGGCCCTTCAGTATCTGTCTATGTTTCTGAGATGAGGTATTATGTACATTATTCGGACTATTGTCCTCATCTTTGTCGCCATATTTATTACAACGTTTCGGTCCTTCTATATCTATCTATATTTCTGACATGAGGTATTATGTACACTATTTACATTATTCGGACTGTTGTCCTCATCTTTGTCGCCATATTTATTACATTGTTTCGACCCTTTAGTATCTGTCTATATTTCTGAGATGAGGTATTATGTACACTATTGAGATTATTCGGACTATTGTTCTCATTTTTGTCGCCATATTTATTACAAGGTTTCGGCCCTTCAGTATCTGTCTATATTTCTGAGATGAGGTACTTTGTAAACTATTTAAATTACTCGGACTATTGTACCCATCTTTGTTACCATATTTATTACAAAGTTTCAGACTTACAGTATCTGTCTATATTTCTGAGACGAGGCATTATGTACACTATTTACATTATTCGGACTATTTTCCTCATCTTTGTCGCCATCTTTATTACACGATTTCGGCCGTTGTACGCTCCGGCCTTCTTCAGGTGGTTGAAATGTCAAACTGAACTCTTTATTTCGCTCACTGGGGTAGACTGTTCTACTTCCACGTGCCTTGTTTTAATGGATGTCAGTTATCACCTGTTAATTCCGCTAAATGATGCACACTTTTCTCACAGACAAATCGTTGCAAGCCTCTCACTGCTCTCTCCCTCTCCCCATGTCTTGTGATCTGACGAACGATATTCCTTTCTCCTACCATCACTGATATTTACAATTGAGACACAAAATTGAATCATGCCAGTTCCCTTTGTATTCCAATAGTAAGAAATAAGTTTCATTCGGACAGCATATTCTCGAGAACTGCTACACCCGGCAGGATATTTTCCCAATTACTACAATTTTGACACTTTTAAGTCTAGAGATATCTTTCTTGCATAGCACCATGCAATTCAGTTCTTACCCAATCTTACGTACATACAACACGTACAAATCTGCTTTGAGTAACTATTTGGGTGAAGATTAGTATGAAATATATGGAAGAAAATGAGTAAAGAATCATTCAACTTTACCTCCCAAGGGCGTAGGCGTATAAAATAATTTTATCCGCAAATAAAATCAATTAATTGCATTAAAAATCCAAATTCAAATTGGACGCGTATATAATTACGGCTAAACATTCTTGAGAAATTTTTGCATCACTTTGCAATATCTCAACGAGAAGACGAAAACCAAAAACAAAATGACATACAAGATCTTTCCTGATGACTATATCTCGCACACACTAACACTCATACTGAATGTATGAGTAAAATTGCATCTATTCGGAAAGAAAGTCTGATTTGCATATTTATTGAAACAAGAAATCATTTGAGAACAGCAATATATACATTAAAAATACACATATATTGATAGATGTGTTTACAAATAACGTATAAAACCGCAAATTGTTACAGATCTGAGCTTTAAAGAAGAACTGGTGATTTTCTTAAATACCCTCGTCAGAGCAAGACATTTATATGGATGTCAGGCTAAACTCATTTAGAAATGTCTTAACTGTCATACAACTGCTTTTACAGATCAATGAATAAAAATGGCTCGGAAATAAATCAAGCCTCTAAGTCTTAATAAGGATAATTTTGAACATCGCGGACTGGCGCTACAAAATCAAAAACTGTAGTAAATTATATAAACTGTGACATAATAGTGCTTTTAAAAGCATCAGCAATTAAGACGAATATCACATGTAACTCGAGTAGAAAATTATGATATAATGCAGATCGTGCCATTCTGTATAATTTTCATAACTAATACTTGAAAGAAAGCTTCATCAATACTGGAAATATTAGGTTGGTGCAAAAAATAATGACGTAATAATGTCGTTTTTTGACCTAGTTTTTAACGTCAAAAATTATTACGTCATTATTTTTGCACCAACCTAATACCATTTAGGGATCCTGATTAAATTTTTTTCTGAATTGTTTCTATAGAAAGATTTTATAAATTTCAACCGAAAATAACACTAGCTGCTAGATCAATGAATATCGATTGTTTTCATCTAAGGAAACTTATAATATTATCATTATCATATCTAGCTGTTAATCTATCTAAATTCATTTATCTACTAGTGGAGATTAATATCTACGAATATACCTGTACTAATATCTCTTTTTATCTACACACAAGCGCGCGCACACATATACACATATACACATACACACACACTGACACACACACACATATATATTTTTGTATATACGTTAGTTCAATAGATACAATTTATTTAAGTAAATGATTTGTTTTTAATTAAATAGTATTAATTACATTTATTTATTTAAATATATTGTATCTATTAAAATAACGTATGGATAGAAAATATATTAAGTAATTGTCGGACTTAATCGATTTCATAATATATCTAATTGGGTCACTAACATACAAAAAAAGAGAAAGTCTAATATCGAGAATATTTAACATCGAAAATCATAAGAAAAATGAATTCCTTTTAATAAGATGAGGAAATATCCATCTTTGCCAGATGAAGGTCACGAAACCGGAAACTCGTGTAGAAAAATTATGGAAAATAAAGCATAATATATCTTTAAAAAAAATCCACATTCCAATCAAAAACATTTGTGTTTCTATTTAATATACACACTTTTCTCTCGTTGGAACTAATCTAACCGCTCCCCTTTATATATATATATATATATATATATATATATATATATATATATATATATATATATATATATATATATATATATATATATTAGAGAAACAGCACATTTATAAAACTGCAAACTAGATGCATTTGTTCTTGCGCATCTAATCATAATTACGCTAAAAATGCCGCTTAATTAAATTTTACTTTGGAAATGTATAATACATGCAGTGCTATTTGAATCACCAACATTAAATTTGCGTTCTGGTCTTACAGAAATTCATGTTTTTTAATTGTCACAATTTATCATATTTAAAACAACAATGGTAAGAAAAAAACACGAAAAAACCGTTGGGCAAAAAAAAAAAAAAAAAAGAGATTGACTGGTATGTTCTCCTAGACATATTTAATAGCATAACTTTTAAAGCTTACTTTAAGCTTTAAAAGTTATGCTATTAAATAAACGTTTTTACTTCTAAAGGGTTTCCCCACGATCCATAATTATAGCCCATGTTTAGGGTTAATCTCCACTTACACACACACACACACATATATATATATATATATATGTATGTGTGTGTGTGTGTGTGTATATAAAATTATTTCAATAGGAATATATACTGAGGAAGTCTTCTATAGGAGGAAACGCGTTACATACAATTTTTGATCTTTTTCGTTCAATTATATAACGCACACACACACATATATATTAAAGTATGTAATAAAATACCAGACGAGACGGAATTTGTGGTTCAAAATTCGGAAAAGTAATATAAATTATTTTAAGGAACTAATACTAAACGTTTTCTTATCCGTTTCCTTATGAGAAAACATTCTCCATTTAACGACTACAATTTATAAATTATTTGTTTTAAAGGAATTTTTCAGAAAAGTTAATATTTCAAGTATGGTAATTGTTATCTTTCTTTTCATTGTTGACGGAAGATTCCTTCTTAATATTTTTGATGAATTCTGAAACGGCAAAATGCTAATTATAAAATTAGTTTCTCTTCGAGTTACTGGTAATAGCTATTTTTAGATGTTACTGCTGTTGAATGTTCTCAAGTGATGTAGTTTCTGTTACCACATACAGTTCTTTGTCTGTGATTGTGTATCGCCAGTCCACATGGTTCGAAGAAGGATGGACTTTGACAAGACCGGCAGGTTTCATTCACACAAATCCATTTCGGCCTATTGATCTTAGAAAGCGGTTGTATACAGCTATTACTGAACGTGCTTGGCGCCATGTATGACATTCATATATAGGATTCAATCTGACGAGGCAATTTAAGAACATTACTATTAAGTAAGGTATTAAGATATCCAAAATATTCATGAAAATAATAAAGAACTGGTGAATTCTATAAAAAATTATAATATCCGAAATGGCACAGAATGCTGAGAAACTTCAGATAAAGATAGCCATATAGAAATAATTTGTAGACGTATGGTCGACTCAGCTAATCCTGGAATATATATATATATATATATATATATATATATATATATATATATATATATATATATATATACCTGTGTGTATGTATTCTTGATAGATATACATGTATACAAAGACTTCAAAATATAGATATAAAAGAGAGGACAACGTCATAGAAATTGTAAATAAGCTGCATAAATATTCCAAGTCCTTAGGGACAAAGCCTGACAACACTGATTTGAAATTAATTATTGGGAAGATAGAAGCAGTGCAGTGAAATATGTAAAGTTGAGTTATAAGAAGTTGAGCGAAGATCTTGAAATAGAAAATAAAAATGTCGGATGCCAAGAAAATAAGTGAGAGTATCACTGAAATCAGAAGCGAAAACCAGAGAAAGCAAATTACAAACAAAAAGACGACACAAAGGAAATCAATTTAAATAATTATAAAAACTAAAGATCAAATCCATAATAATATTTAAATGGGTAAAGTTAAAACAAGGATAAGTTAAAAAATTGAATATTTGTCAGTCCAATGAATATCTCAGAATATGACTAAATTTTCAAACGTAAAAATAAATCTACAATGATCCCTTCTTGGCCGTGGAAATCTGAAGCCTTTCATATATAGAGATATAGATACATACGTATTATTACTAAAAGTGTTAATTTTAGTGTCCACACGTATTTGAGTTAATATTCCTGTTTATTTTTTTTATTTTCTTAAACAATGAAATTAATAAGAAACAGCTTATATTACGAAGTCCTACAGGACCGATTGTTATTAATTATTGTGTTTATGAAATAAAAAAAAAACAAAAAAAAAACAGGGATGGGAATTAAACAATTGTACCGTCAAAAGTGACGTAGTGCTGATTCAAAAAAGACTGAGGGAGCATTTGTTGGTCTGATATACTTAACATTTACTAGAGGAAGATTGATGAGAACAGACAGAAAGTCAGAAAGATAGATAGATAGATAGATAGATAGATAGATAGACGGGGCAGAAAGAGATTGAAAACTGGAAAAGTATATAAGCAGGCATAGATAGATAGATAGATAGATAGATAGATAGATAGATAGATAAAAAAAGAAAACAGAGAGGGAAAGAAGGTATCGAATAGGAAAGCCGTAAAATATCAACAATGAAAGTGGAAAATCCTGTGAAATAAAAGAGTTCTTTTATTTCACAGGAATTTCCACTTTCATTGTTGATATTTTAGACAGATTAATAAGAATAGCGTGAGATAGATAACTAGCTCGCTAGATATATAGATAAGAATAGTGATATATATATATATATATATATATATATATATATATATATATATATATATAGATAGATAGATAGATAGATAGATAGATAGATATATAGGGGCAGAAATAGATTGAAAAGGATAAGAATATATAAGCAGATATGTATAGATAGAATAGACAGATCTGAACGTGAGACTGCTATCATCCTATGATCAGAAATAAATGTAATAGATACATTGGAGATTTGAGCACGGAGAAGCACCTGTCCGTAGACTTGATGAGCAATAATCTTAATTTATTTACACCATGACAACAGATCAATGATTATGACGAATTTTAGTATTTTCAGTTTTACTTGCAAGAAAATTCAAATAATAACGATTTACTCCGTAAATTATCATGAATGGATTCATACGTGTGGAAAATCATGTATAATAAAACAACTCTGAGATAGAATATTAAAAATAGGGTGAGATAGATAGACAGATAGATAGATAGATAGATAGATAGATAGATAGATAGGAAAAGATTTAGACATATAGATATAGATAGATATGAACAGACTTAGACAGATAGATAGCTAGCTAGATAGATAGATAGATATGAACAGATAGATAGAAAAGAAGAAATGTATATTGAGAGATAGAAAGAAAGAAATGTATAGAGATAGAAGGAAAAGTATAGAGACAGACATAAATATATATATATATATATATATATATATATATATATATATATATATATGTATATAGATAGATAGATAGATAGATAGATAGATAGATCTGAGACATCGTGAGAGAAAAAAGAGATTAGTGAATGATCAGAAATAAATTTAAATGATACATTTAAGATTTGACTATCTCAGAGAACTGCTGCTGCATATTTGAGCAGTAAATATAATGAATCATTGTGCCGGGATGTGTTAAGGAATAGACATATAGTGTCTTGTCATAGTTAGCTACATTTTCTAGGTAAATTACTTAAGATATTGGATAGCAACTCGCATAAACAGATGCAGTAAGATAGATAGATAGATAGATAGATAGATAGATAGATAGATAGATAGATAAAAAGTGACTACATTGATGAAATCTCAATAAGATGTGGTGGGGTTGAATAAGTGAGTTGATCGATAGATGGATAGAAATGATTTTATATTAGGTTTTAAAATGTATGGCATATCGTTCACTTCGAAGCTGAGTGCATTTTGGCATGTGAAACCCATTTATACATCATATCTCGGTTCTTGATTCATTCGTATTTGTTTGTGTTATTGTTGCAAAACTTTTATTTTCTTTAAGAGTTTTTTTTTTTTTTACATGAGAAGCGAGGGAACATTTATGTTAATGTTCATGTTCATGTATTTTTTCCTTATACGAGTGTCTCTAATATATGTGACGAAATATTTCTGAATTATTGCCATTTTCCGTTACTTGATTTTTGTCGGTGAATTATGAGAAAACAGAACAACTCCAGCAGTCAAAAATGGCGGGAAATTGGTTCCTAGCCGAGTACGAATGTCTAATCAAAGTTTAAAAGATACTTTAAAATCGAAAATAAAAACAATCTTGTAGAAGAGAGAAAGATTTGCATCAGTGGAAAGAGGGTGAGGACGCAGTAATTCTGGTTGGTTATTTGAATTTGGCCCGCATTCTTTATGGCGCAGTCATTCATCCGTACGAAAAAAAAAACATATATATATATATTTGTATTTTTTTCTCTTTCCGGCATACATATAATCTTCGGTATCTCTCCTACCTTATATATATATATATATATATATATATATATATATATATATATATATATATATATATATATATATACGTACATACACACACGAACATATATATATATATATATATATATATATATATATATGTATGTATATATATGTACATGCATACATACATACATACATACACACAAACATATATATATATATATATATATATATATATATATATATATATATATATATATATATATATGGTAGGAGAGATACGGAAGATTATATGTAAGTCGGAAATATATATATATATATATATATATATATATATATATATATATATATATATTTAAACCATCATATAACCCGACACACCTGGACACCCGACATGCGCAAATTATGGCCAGACACGTGGTCGGACTGCACAAATACATACACGTACGCACGCGCAAACAGATATCCATGGAAACAAAAATATATATACATGCACTGGCCCAAAAAGATATACTCACGGGCCCAAACGTCTGTGTGTGTGAGTATGTATGTGCGTGTGTGTGTGTGTGCATATATATATATATATATATATATATATATATATATATATATATACACTCCGTGCCAAATTATTATCGAGATAACTTTTTGTCTAATATTTCAAAAACCATATAATCAATTCACACTAAATTTTCACACAATGTTTACAACACAGATCTGCGCAATCACGGAAATTTTCGTACTGATTTGCGCAATGTAAACAAACTGGCGCCATATATATTATCAGCACGGTGATTTGAACGTGCCAAATTATTATTTTTAGTACAATTCCCAGAATTGAGCAAACAAAGCGTTTATTAAGGTTGCACGTGCATGTTTATGATCAAAAGAAGCTAATAAATAAGATAATCAAACAAATAATAACTGCTACAAACAAAGGCACATTTAAAAAAAAATAATAGGGAACGTGCTTTCCCTGTTTTGAAATTATTTGAAGATGTCGACGATCCATAGCATTTGTTAATTGTAGAATTTTATCTGCTGTAATGCCGCGAGATATGTCAAGAATTGCTTCCCACAACTCAGCGTTGCTCCTAAATTGTCGTCCGTTGGCGTACAGTCTTCGCTTCATGATGCTCCAAATGTTTTCGATTGGGTTCAAATCCGGAGAATTTGCTGGCCACTTCATTTTTCGATGTCCATCGAAGCCTAACTGTTTCAAATATTCAGTAGTCTTGTGATCAGCGTGTGAGGGAGCATTATCTTGCATACAGAACAATGGCCCTTCTGAAGGCAACTCTTTGCCTTTTCATCCATGGTTCAAGATGCTCTTTCATAAACGCTATGTATGCATCAGCAGTCATTTTGACGACATCTGGTACTCTTCATGGGCCCACTAATGTTTTTTTCAATATTACCACCCCAGATCATTATGCATCTACCGCCTTGTTGGCGTCTCAAACGCTGATGGCGAATCTGTCCATTCATTACCCGGCCTTTGCACCATCTATCTGGCCCATCAAGTGTTGCTCGAGTTTTGTATGTGGACAAAACGTTAGAGAAGTAAATCTTCATATTGTCCACGGCCCATTGCAATCGATTTTTAGTGTGATTTCTCGTCAACGGAGGCTTCAATACAGGTTTGACTGTTGTTGCTATTTCTCTCAGATACCGACACCGAGTACTTTTCGACACAGTAGGATACCCAATGCGATTGAAAAGCACTTGACTCGTAAGTCCAGGGTTCTTCGTGGCCTGTCGTTTAAGTCGTGACATGAGACGACGTGAAATAACACTCGGCTTGCCTTTATCTGCCCTTTTGCGTACTTGTGTAGGGTCGGCTGTGAACTTTTTCACTGTTTGATGACACCTCCCTATCATTTTAGAAATTTCTACGGTAGATTTAACTTTTGAGAGTTCAGAGGTGATATTTTTCTTTTCAGCATCACTTAAACTGCTTTCACGGGCCATCTTTTCACTAAATTCTTACACTTTTATAATAATTTAGCACGCTCAAATCACCGTGCTGATAACGAATATTGCGCCAGTTTGTTTACATTGCGCAGATCAGTAGAAAAATTTCAGAGATTGCGTAGGTCAGTGTTGCCAACATTGTGTGAAATGATTGGAGGGTTTTTGAAATATTAGAAAAAAGTTATCTTGATAATAATTTGGCACGCAGTGTCCGACTGACACCAATTCAGTCGGGTTTCGATCCTAGCTATAGGCAACCGGATGTCTAGCCACACTGATGAGCTGCGAAACAGCGAACAGCCTGTCTGTGGATGACGTTATATATATATATATATATATATATATATATATATATATATATATATATATATATGTGTGTGTGTGTGTGTGTGTGTGCTGATTCATGTGCAAGCTAACGGGAACACGCACTTACGCACAATATACAAAAAGTAAATAGATTCGACAGTCTCAGGGTAATGTTTGGATGGGGGGAAGCTATAATCAATACATCTGTCATCGCCACCACTAAGACCAAACGTAATGATTTTTTGACACTTAACAGTCCAAAAATGAGACCAACCCACACTACAAATACAGAAAATGAACAATGAAATATTAAAAGAACATAAGGAAAAAATAATACTACTTTAAAACTTGAAACACGTGTAGCAAATTTATGAAGAATAATATATGATATAGACACTAAAACATATCCACATTATAACTAAGGACACTTGCGGTTTCTCTCTTTTGAAATATACATTTTCACTCATTGGAACAATTATAACCATTTCCATATATACACACGTTTCATTAAATAATATAGACAAGTGTTGTCTATTTATTTTATGTCAATTTTTTTCGTAACTTCTGATAAGTTTAATAACATTATCGTTGAAAGAAGAAAGAAATTCACAATACTGATCCATATTTTTTTAATACAATTTAAGCTTTCGGCTCACTTAAGCCATTATCAAAGATGTCAATTACAACATATTAAGCAATATACGGACCCGTGAGTGATGATAGTCTGTCAATGTTTACATAGATGATTTCTATACAACGATAAACACGCGCATATAAGACGCTAGAAGCGAAAATCGCACCGCATTTCATGACATCACACATGACCACACGGGAGTGAATTGTTTATTGAGTAACTGTAGACAATTTATTGAGATTTAAAAAGAAAAACAACATACAACTTCTCTTCATGAGAAAAGAAAAAGTGTAAGAAAGTAAGACAAGATATACTCTCATTTTCCGAGACAAGGAAAAATAAGGAAAAATAATAAGAAAGAAGAGGGAGGAGATAGCAGCAGGATTTGTTTATTTTATATTCAGTTCCATCAAACAAAATGGCCTAATCTAAGTTCACAGTAAGCCGAGAAACGGAAGATAAAAAGAAATCATAAGTAAGAGGTCATGACCCACAGATTTAGAATCTTAGACAACCTCTAGACGCCATAAGAGGCGACACGTGTCATCTCCTATGGGAGAAGAAACTATTTTAACATGATATAAACCACATACTCTGTGAGTTAAAAGTTAAAATTTCACACTTTTATAGATGTTAAATAACATAGCTCTTTAAGAAATAAATGGAAATTTTAAACAAATTGATCTAATGCAATTATTAAAAAAAAAATAAACCTAACAAAGATCTTTAAATATATAAATCAAACACAATTTGTGTCTATATTGCTGAGATGAGGTATTATTATTTACATCATTCGGACTATTGTCCTCATCTTTTTCGCCATATTTATTACAACGTTTCGGCCGTTGTACACTCCGGCCTTCTTCAGTTGGTTGTGATGTCGAACTTAACCCTTTATTTCGCTCACTAGGGTATGAATAGTCATTCCAGTTCCACGTGCCATAATTAATTGATTTCAGGTATCTGTTAACTCCTGTAAACTTCCCTCTGAAAGTTCTCCACTGCCTTAACCGGGTCACATGACACAGTGGATAAAGGCGCTGGTTAGATCCAGGGACAGGACCCAAAGAGTGAGAATTTAATTTAAGGTAGTAACCTTTTCATAATTTAACTGTTGTTTGGATCGTTTATATTCGTTGAATTGGCTTACTAAACCTACTTTTGTTTTGGCAGCAGACAAGCGAATACAACTTAATGATTTTCTTGGGTACAACTTGCTTTTGAATATTCTGCCTTGGGAACGACGATGAACTTTGACTCAATCATATGATTTGGTATTAAATTCTCGCACATTGCATGTTTATTTTAGAGCCTGGTTATTTTAATTCAATCTCGAGTGTCCATTCAAGAAATGGCATTTCCTATGGTTAAAAATACTTACTCTGGAGAGAAAAGTAGATTACAGAATAAAAAAAAAAAATTCTTGGGGCAAATTCTGTCTCATAAATATATTTCTCATTCTGGTGTCCCATCTGAGCCTGTGCAGCCTTCTCCAATAGACGTGAAAACTTTCAATACCCTTGTGAACAAGACGCCGCCATTTTGATATGTTTGCATCTAAAGAATTCGAAGAATATATATATATATATATATACACACGTTTCATTAAATAATATAGACAAGTGTTGTCTATTTATTTTATGTAATTTTTTTTCATAACGTCTGATTAGTTTAATAACATCGTTGAACGAAGAAAGAAATTCACAATATTGATCCATATTTTTTTTAATACAATCTAAGCTTTCGGCTTACTTAAGCCATTATCAAAGATGTCAATTACAACATATTAAGCAATATACGGACAAGACATTGATGATAGTCTGTCATTGTTTACATAAATGATTTCTAAGCAACGATAAACACGTGCATATAAGACGCTAGAAGCGAAAATCGCACCGCATCTCATGACGTCACACATGACCACACAAGAGTGAATTGGAGAAGTATGAACTATGGGAAGTCGTTGTTATAAAGCAATGGCTTCTTTTACCAATTATAGACATTTAAGAATATTTGTAGAGATGCCATAATTGATTTGGCTTAGGTTGGGTTTCAACTGTTTGATGTATAATATATGATATATACATATATATATATATATATATATATATATATATATATATATATATATATATATATATAATATATGATATATATATATATATATATATATATATAATATATGATATACATATATATATATATATATATATATATATATATATATATATATATATATATATATTTAGGTGGTTTTGTGCACCGATTTTTCCTTGATGAAAAATAAACAATGTATTATTCTATAAAAATATAACAACTAAATGTTTTTCTATAGACACAGACATATCAATATAATAAATGTCTTGATAATGCTCTCTGAAAGTAGAAAACGCTGAGATGACAAGGGACAGTTTATGTGGAAATTCTCGGAAACCCAGAAAGGCAACAGAACCGATATAAAAGTAACCAATTAATTTTATACAAAGCTTTCCGAATACATTCCATTGTGTTAAATTCCACGTCTATTCAGTAAATATCAGACAGAATATAATTCATTTTCAACTATTTTTGACCACCTTACTGATATATACAGTGTATTAGTGATATTAATACAAGGCAACCATCATTTCAGTACTAAATGTTAGTCATTTATTTTTTATCTCTTAATCTGATACGGCGATACACCGTATTTATTTTCATTTCAATATGAGAAACGTTGCAATATGATATGTCCCGGAAAGGGATATATTTATTCGAAGTAGCAAAGTGGTTGTTCGCTACTGTAACTGGGTAGGACAATCTAGCAGGTAACCGTAATGGACTCGTACTTATTGTAGTGGTAGGCAATAGGCGTAGGGCATAGGCGTCGTCCATGTACCTCCATATCAGTCTGTATTTATGGCTGACACCAGCCAATCATATTACTGTGAGGAGGAACCCAGGTGTATGCATATTCATTACGTCACAATATTAAGTTGTCTTAACATCTTAAAGCAACAAAATCTATTTGAAGGAACACTTATTCAAAGAATAATAATAAAAATGATCCAGTTAATTGCTTAAGATAAAATCCTATATTTATTTTCTATAAATCTCAATCAACATCGGGATATTGGACGTGTTTTTCTGCCTTTAAACCTGATGAGATCAAAGGATTCCCTTGCACAAATTTGAGTACTTGTATATTTTACGGATTTCCGCGGGCCTTTTTTGTCAAAGACAACCGAATTGTTTTCTTAAAGTTTATATTACGTATAAATTGAACAGTGTATCTGGTTTCGGTTTACTGCTTTCAGCTTTCATATTCCCATATCAACGAAGATTTTTCTGATAATTTTGTCATAATATACGTGTCTTACGTTGATCTTTGCAAAATCACCTTCACATTTTTTTTTTAATTCCGCGTCTTCACACATGATGACAATTTTAAAATTATTGCCTGATCATCCATCAATTTTTAGTACATATTTTCATTTAGGAATTATGTTAAAAATGTTTGTTCTTAAATTTGTGAAAAAATGTTACTCATGCATAGTTGATAGTTTTTATGATTAATGTTTCTGACGTTTATTTGTGTTCATCATTTATATGATATTGTATGTTATTATTAAAAAAACTTGTTGGAATTTTGTTGTAGTTAGTGGTATGCGAGTGGCGGATAAATGGTAAGTTAATTTACACAATTATTCATCATAGTACGAATTTATGTGTTATTTGAATTTTTCGTATCATTAGAGAGACATTTCTAAATGATCAAGCGAATTTCTGAGATGAGGAATTATCATTATTACCGGTACAGTCGAAGCCTTTGACATTCTTCTTCTTCAGTCGAGCGCTAATGATCTTTGAACGGAATCTCTCGAAAACATGAACAGCCATATGAAGTTGAAGCTTGTCCTCCAGCACTTCAATTTATCGTGCTCCGTTCATTGTCATTCAAGTCGATAAGAAGCAGAGTCCACCTCTCACTCTAGTGGACATAACCATGACACAGGTAAGAGATTTCACATAACTTGGCTATAGTGGTCATCATATCTTGCACCAAGAGGCCTAAGCATTTGTCATTTTTCCTGGAAAAAATGTTGGGCAATGGATGCATCCAAGAAAATGACTTTTCTCCAATTTGGCTGTCCGCTTGGGTGTCCGTTTGGTTTTCTTGCCTTCGTTTAAGCGAGCTTGTTTAGCAAATTTACAAGCTTCCAAATTGAAATCATGATTAAGACGCCTAGTAACATTCGAACGATGGACATTTGTACCTTTGAGAATCAGTGCTAAGCGTAGTTTCTTGCAGGAACTGGTTGGATACCGAACAGTTTTTCGCCGGATCAAATTGACATATCGAGCGAACGCTTTTCTTCATCAGCCGCTTCGCCCTATGGTCAGTGTAAATTCCAGAATTCTTGAATTTGCCTGATGAACTGCTTTGTTAGAAGACACTTTGTTGCAAAATCCTCCATGCAGAAAATCTTTCCTTGTATAAAATCAAAACCTGAGCTCTTTGCATTGGTTTGATTAGGATGATGGTGTATAGGATGATGCAATATGAAAAATAATCTGATGCAATCACAAGCCAGCAAAAGAAAAATAAATTAATAGGTGTCCGTACAGTTTTACACACGACTGTATATGAAGGTATTATATTATTAGAGAAATCAGTCAATTTTAATATTTATTATATAAATCCCCTTGGGGTAAATTTTACATTTATATTTTATTGCTCATAAACGTAATCGGCCATTTGCGATTTGAATGTTAATCTTTCTGTCATTTTCTCTCGTTTGTAAGTGATCAAAATTCTATTCCCTATGAATATATCCTTATTGAAAATTATCAGCTCAATTTTGACACTTGTAAAATCTTTGCTGTCAACAGTGCTAAAGTCATATGTTAGGGAAAATATCGATATAGTGAAGAAAAGCATTAAAATCTGATATAAATATAAACAGTTCGGTAATTATGTCAAGAGAAAATGGGCTTGCTTTTGTATTTTCATGGAGATATTTTCATTTTTGTGAATCATCCATGTCGCCGGGAGTTGAATTAACAACTCCGCTCAGGCAATTTTGATTAATATCACCAAGTTAATTCCTTCCAAATATTTCTTTTCATATTTTTTTCTTTTGATTTCAACTACGTTTCGATAAATTGCGACTCTCCAAGTTTTGGCGGTTAATTTTACATTTTAACGGATTTATTCAATTTGAATGATTTTTGCAATGATTGAAAAATTGTGAGCCCTGAGAAATGAAGACTTTTAATCCTGTTGAGTTGTACAATGATATATTAGATGTTAGATTCTTTTTTTCTTTTTTAAGCCGTGAGACGAGTAATTGGTATAAGAGATGCTTCTTTTGCATTTGATCAGAACGATCAAGCCGATTAATCAAAACTTTGGGCGGTTTTCTTTATAGAAAATTAGTTTGCTCATTTTTAATATATTTGAGACATATTTTTTTTTGCAATTTCCTTGAAATTACTCACTGACATTTATGCATAACACATAATAAAATATAAAATCAACTTGAAATTGAAAATAGGAATTAGATAAGCAGTTTATTTCTTTGTGCCCTCCGTTCTTTCTTTCTTTCGTTTTGCCTTTTGAAGAATTCGAAAAGTCATTGTCGCCGTTTGTTAAAATTATTAGTTATTTTACTTCAACAGAAATTTAGCTAAAATATTCTACTTAATATAATTTTCCTACCAACACCGTACTTATGAAATTCCTACTAGAAAAATATTATTTTGCATATTGTCCAGGCTTTTATTTAAAATGTTTACATTGTTCAGACTGTTGTCAACATCTTGTCATATTCACGACTTCGGACGTTGTAAGCTCTGACCTGTACTGGGTTAGAAAATATTAAAATCATTTTTATTTATTACACTTGAATCCGTAGGTATATATATGTTTTATCTCTACTTCACCTTATATAGAGGCATTGATCAGGTTTATACTTAAGTCTATAGGTAAATATTGATCATTGACATGCTTGAGTATGTAAAGTAATTTTGGTAGAATTTATACTTAGGATTAGATAGATAGTGTTCGAGTTTATAGTTGAGTCTATAGGGAAGCATATATTTTGTTTACAAGTGAGTCTGTCAGTAAATTTGTATGGGTCTTTACATGCGTCGATATGTAAATATTGCTGGACATTGAACTTCAGTCTATGGGTATACATTGATTTACATGAGCGTACAGTGATCCAACCGACACTTACTCCCATTTGGGTTGTTCTTACTGTGTAGTGTAGCACATTCAGATATGTTATGTATACTCAATATTTCAATGGACTGAATATATCTCAGCGACAAAAGTGCATCTCATACATGCATACATACATATAAACAAATCTGCATGTCTATATCTTTGTGCTCTTTCTGTTTATCATTGTGCCGTTTTGAGTGTCAAATAATTTTCTTAATTTTATAGCTTCGAACTTGTCTGTCGTAACTGGCATTTCATCTTCCCTGTACACGTTACATTCTAAATTTATTTGAAAAATGCATTTCGAGGTGTCTCTGCTTTTTAAAGATATTGATTTTGCTTAATTCTCATATTTTTAAAATTTTGTTCTAATAGTATCAACTATCATAAATACAAAAAAAAATATTTGTTTATCTTTTTCGAATATGCTTGTCTTCTAGTGTACATCGGTAATCCCTGTTGGAAACGCTCGCCTGTTCAGTTGTGATTACCCTGTTTCCCTTACATGGCACTTAATCCACTGTACGATTTCAAGACATTTACCAACAGTACTGGATTAGGCAATCATGTCAAGATAGTCACATATTTGATAATTCGTACATGCGTTTTTCATGGTCGGAATGCTGAAATTCTAACGAAACAACTGTACTGGATTAAGTAGTTGTACTACTAATTTCGCCATTTCTTCTAAAAGGTCTGTTGCAGTGCCATGTTTGTATTTTTTTTCCGTACACAACCTTCTGAAGTGCTAGCATTATTCCGTATTTTATTTTGTCTGGTAATCCACACGTATATATTGGAAGGACGATCGTTGGTATTTGTTTCCATTTATGAAGCATGAAATTTTTCCATCTTCTTTGTACTTAATAATTTTCTTTCGTTCGATATTAAAGTAAAAAATAAGTGCAAATGATGATAGTATAATCACTTCCTATATTACATTTTATAAAGTTTTATCTTTTTCAACTCTATATTTCTAACATCCACGCCTAAATATTTATTTATTTTTTCATCAATAGGGTTAGATAAGTTTATCTAGCGTCCGGTACACACTACTCCTCCGTTTCTGAATATGTGTAGAGGTTTCTCCTTGGTTTCCTAGTTTCATGCTTAGGATTACTTTCTTGGTTTCTTTAGTAGTAATTTCCTCCCCTCTACTTCCAGTAACCTCCTGCCTCTTAGTGGCATTATCAGTTTGCTTTGCGTCTTGCCTGTTACTCTGTAGCCCTCTAGCTCGTCAGGCTCTTGGGTCTTTTGTAGATTGAACATCTTTTTTTTAAGCATTTCACCGCAAGCAAGGCGGGAAGCCACGGGCACGCAAGGGGTTACAGAGTATTTGGAGCGAGAACAGATAGGAGTGATATAGGAAAGGATGAGGAGAAGGGTAGTAGATAGATTAAGCAACTGGAGATGTCGATTGACATTACATTTGAAAAGTTGGATATTATAGCTATCAGGAAAACAGGAAAAGGGAATGGATTTCCACAGGCGAGAGGTGCGAGATATGAAGCTATTGGAGTGGAAGAGACGGCTACATTTAACAGTTTCAACAGTGAAAGGGTGAGAGCGGGATGCCAGCCTCGTAGGACGCTTGAATTTATGAAGTCTGGGAACCAGCCAAAACAGCTCATCGGAGCAGTTACCATGAAAGTATTTGTAAAAAAGACAGAGAGAGCGAGATGTAATATATTTAATGCACTTGAATTATGAGCAAAAAATAAACAAAAATCATTTTTTTTACTTCACAATTTAGGCTTTTCCAAATCGCTTTTTGTCCCCTTCGCTTTTGGAAAATTGGAGTTTTAATAGACGTTGTGAATTTATCGCATGATACCCTATACGAGGGTAAATCATTGCGCCTTGACTGTCTAAAGCTTTTTCACTTATGAATTGAGACGAGAGTATATCAAGCTCTATGTCTGCTGGTGCTGAAGAGATTCTTTCATTGTATCGTGTTAGGAACTTTTACTCGGTAGAATATATCTTGCATATTTATAAATCGACAATTTCCCCGAGTATGGAATATTGCTGTCATATTTGGTCCGCTTCTCTTGCTATGTTTATAGCGATTCATGACAAACTTTAAAGAAGAATCGGCAATATTATCAGACCTGACTTGTCATACCGGCTTCAATCACTTTCCCAACGCTATAACCCAGATTACTTGTGTTTTCCATAAATAATTTCAATGCGATTGTCCTGGTTGTCATTTCCTCTTTGGTATTTCGATTTCAAGCATTTATCAATAGTACTAGATTAGAAGCGAGGTTTCATCAATTAACAATTAAAATTTAGCGTTAAGTTTCTATTCTAATAGTTTTATTCTAATAGTTTTTTCTCGCACTTCCCTCTTGCGAACTCTCTGTCATCTTAGTTTGTTGTTAACAACGATCCACAAAATGTTATACTTAAATTCAATAGCTATCGTCTGTCTCCTTGAAACTTATTATTTTATTGTTCTTTCTACATTTTGAGGTTTTTATTACGTTCTTTCAGTCTCATAAACACTTGCAATTTAATTGGTTTAGTGCCTTTCCTTCATGTGAAACGATTAAAAAACATTTCCTTTTCATACTTCTTTCATATTTCAAATTATCATCTATTATATTCTCGAACTTGAATTTACATCTCCTTATAAAAGCATGCACTTTGCAATTCTTTCTATATCTTTACTCGTAATGACTTAATTATATTTTTTTTGTAATTGGTGTATGAACTTGGGTTACATTTACCATCTGTCTTTTGCGTATTTATTTATCAAACCTGCTAATATATTGATGGAAGATTCCATGATCTCGAAATATCCTCGAAGGGTCATACTTTATTTTTCTTCTTATAATATTATAACTGATTATTCATTTTTATTTGTAAAATATTGTCAGCTTCTCCGCGAATTTAATTAATATCTAAAAAAATCCACATATATATCGTGCAAATCAACTATTAGATGGCTCAATCTATGGGACTTATTTATAAGCTGGACACTGCATGTGTCTTTTAATCTTTAATTTTGTATTTAAGAATAAAGTGTTTGGCTTGAATGTCTATATTTTTGTCATCGAAGGCAAAATTCTCACAGATACATAATGATACTGATTTTCGAACTTTGATGGACGATGATGAATCAGTCTCATCCTAAATATGTATTGGATTTTAACCTCAATAGGACTATAGCGGAGAATTGATCTCACACGTGGCGAATTGGTTTGGCGAGTTATTCAGTCGTGGTGGTATGAGGTCGCGTGTTACAGAATGTGAATATTTGCTTGGATATGTTTTCAGTCAGATTCGATGATAATTATCGTGCCTTAGCGTCGATAGTATTCCATACAAGTGAGTTTGAAGATAAATTGATTAGAATTGTATACGTATATATCATTTAGATAGTAAGAAAAAGTAGAGTACATCCTATTATTCTAAGGTCAAATATATTATATATTATTATTATTATTATTATTATTATTATTATTATTATTATTATTATTATTATTATTATATATTGTATATTATAATTTATAGTCTCTTAGCGTCCAATGTATTCCATATAAGCGGGTTTGAAGATAAATTGATCAGAATATTATGCATATATATATATATATATATATATATATATATCATTTAGATAGTAATAAAAAAAAGTAGTGCACATCCTATTATTCTTGGGCCAAATATACTAATCTCCATTCACATGATACTTGAAATACCTTGAAGTAAATATTTCAGATAAATTTGAACTGTATCTATGAATATTTTCCCTGGCCTCCCCACTGATACGGGAAGTGACTAAAGGTCGTGTGTAATGTGAGGAACCCGAGCGCGTACACTCGGGCCAAGAACAAAAAAAAAACGTGAGTTCCCTAATCGTCGGTTACGCTGCCCTCGGTCTACTGATATGAGAGGGTGCAGCCTCGGGCACATGTTTCCCAGGCTGGGTACCTCACAGTGTGATATTTCTCAGTTGCGCTTCTGTCGTTCGACGGAGTCACAACCGTGTCGCACTCTACCCAAAGACAGAGACGCAACTGAGAGATGATAAAAACCGAACCGGCGTAAGGTAATTTGAACTGTATGCCTCAGGAACCCTTTATAAGTAATGCCTACAGTTTTAGCATATAGCCGTGTTGACGGCGTGGCATAAGATTTTTAATCTTCGATCCAATACCCTATACTTTTTCTGTCTTTCAAATTAGGGCCTGAAGTGAAAGACGTATTTCATAAAATTCTTCTATGTACAAAAAGTGCACATGTAGTCATATATTGGTTTTTTGCTGAACTTTTGCAGTCACCACATGTAGACATGGAGACAGGTGGTGGATATTATGATATGTCTTGTACTACTATTTACTATAGCTTCCGAGAAAATAACTAGGAGATATTAATTTCGGAATTCAATTATCAATATATATATATATATATATATATATATATATATATATATATATAATTATTTATTTAAAAATATGATTCCAACGCTACATAAGAGTTCTCATGTTTCAAAACAAGAGCCGAAAATGCTCTACTTTTGTATCGAGCACTATTTTTTTTCAAAATAATAACAAAAATACTAAATAATTTTGGATTTTTTACCTAACGAGTTCTTTCCTATTTTCTATATATTTTTACACACACGCACACACACACACACACACACACACACACACATACACACACACACACACACACACATATATATATATATATATATATATATATATATATATGTGTGTGTGTGTGTGTGTGTGTGTGTGTACAGCTTTTTTTGTTTCATGGGCTGTGTTCTTTTATGATGAGGTGGTTCATGGCCCGATTAAACCTTTTTTTTAGTTCTTAAGAATTTTTTTTATTTATTTATTTTGCTACCTCTTATAATGCCATTGCTGCCAACTATTTACACAATCTCCCTAGGTTATTCACTACTTTACTCTGTCGCATTTGTTTCCTGTCAGTATCAAATTTTCTAAGCCTTCTTTCTTCATTATATATCCTAGAAATTTAAACTCTATATTGCTGATCAGTTAATAGATCTCCTGCGAAAGAATTATTTACGCCATATCCTATCTTTTGTGGTACACCCGGTACTCAGTTTCTAGCTCGATAATGTTTAAAAGCGTCTAAGCGGCTTGTGGGCAATTAATTATTTTTCAATCTACAACCGCACTACCAGAGGCAAAACGTAGCAAATTCTCTGACAATCTATCGTTAGAAATGGACATGTTTGGACAAATTACTTTCATTATTAACACCAGATCAAATCTTTACTTCTAAGTCAAGCCATGCTATTTGCACTTGGACGGATCCTTCTCATCCCGTTTGAATAGAATTGATAATGAAGAACTTTTCCTCAGACATCTTCTTCCCCAGAACTACTCCTTTGTGGAAGAAACTCACGAGATGATGACTTTCCGTTCGCAACTATATTAACCTCTGCATGTCTACTGTCAACACTTTTTCCTACATGACAGTAAGCTTCTGCATTCATTACATTTTCTTTTGGGATTAATTCAAGAGCCTCGTTCAGTGACTCAATACCTTGTATGACTCTGGCGCCTGGAGTAAAAAAACTGCTACGATTAAAAAATCACGTAATGCTTTATGTGATAAATATCAGGTCGTTTGCCAATTAGGTAAAAATGTTGAAATTTTAAGACTAATTTATTTACATAAATATACATAATTTTTTCCTTACCACAATGCAAAATTTAACAAACGTAGATTAACCAAGCACAGGCCCAGATATATGGGGTCTCCAGTGTATTACTAGAGAAACTTAGTGAAAGATGACTTGAATAAACTAAACATTACTATTAGTTAGTATAAGGTAATGAAAAATATACTTCGAAAGAAAGAAAATAGTGCTTATCAACAAAGCATCTCGTCTACCAAAATTAATGCTGGACAATTTCCCAAAACATGAAGAAGGCAATCGAAATCGTTCCAACAAAGAATAGTTGAATGGCAGGAGAAAAAATGTGAGCGATTAGTGTATGATAAAGAAAATAGAAATGAAAAGAATATTTACATTTTCAGTCAGAAAGAAAGGGCGAATTTCGGGGATATATCATGAGGAAAGAGGGTCTGGAAAATTTAAACTTGAATGGAGATAATGAAAATAAGAGAATGGCAGAAGCGCCATGGTTGACTATTTTATTTTGATTCATGTAAATATCTATCTATCTATCTATCTATCTATCTATCTATCTATCTATCTATCTATTCTTATCTCACTCACTCTATTCTTAACTATATATCTAGCATTCTCTCTTTATTCACATCTATATATGTATGTATGTATGTATCTATCTATCTATCTAGCTAGCTATCTAAAAAGGTTTGAAAAGTATTTGTTTTTATTCCATATGTTCTTTCCAGACATATGAACACATTGTTAGTATTTTATGCAATAAATCTTTAATATTTTTGTTCTAAATTCTTATAAAATTCCTGTAAGTAAACTTGAAAATATTAAAATTTGCCGTCATCATTAATCAATCAATCTATCTATCTATGCTTAAATACATATTTTTATCTGTTTAAATCTCATTTTATATACCTTAAAATCTCTCTCTATATATATATCTATGTATATACATATACCTATACACACACAAACACACACACACACACACATATATATATATATATATATATATATATATATATATATATATGCCCATGAATATCATTCTGTTCCTATCTATCTCTCTCACTCTGTTCTTAACTATATATTACTCACTCTATTCTTAACTATATATCTATCATTCTCACTTTATTCCCATCTATATATGTATGTATGTATGTATGTATGTATGTATCTATCTATCTATCTATCTAGCTAGCTAGCTAGCTATCTAACAAAGTTTTGAAAAATATTTGTTTTTATTTCATAAGTTCTTTCCAGACATATGAACACATTGTTCGTATTTTATACAATAAATCTTTAATATTTGTGTTCTAAATTCTCCTAAAATTCCTGTAAGTAAACTTGAAAATATTAAAATTTGCCATCATCATTGATCAAGGTGTAAAGTAAAATAAGATTATTTTCCTTTCGTACAGGTATTCTGGCACAATTAACTGCTATTTATCCAGTGTAAACACACCTTTTCAGAAGATTTGTTGATAAACAATAATGGAACAAAGCATGAAGCATGTCTTCATCTCGTTCTCTCCTCGTTCTTTTGTCTGTTTTCTCCAATGTGCTTTCACGTTATCGATATCCATTGCTGTTGTGCATTGTGGAGTGATATTTTTGTTTTGTTGGGTTGCTAAATTAGCTTGAGCAAAATATTTTCGATCCTTAACCAATGTTTTGCGTAAACACGGAAAAGGGGGAAATGAGCAACCGAGCAAAAAAGGAATAAAATGCAGGAACGAAAGAAATATAAACACTGATGAAAGCAATAATAAATTGGAGATGCGCAGATGAGTAGGTTGTATAAAACGCTGTGTTAAGAAGCAAACATAAAGTTTTAAGAAGGCATTAAAAATAATGAAAATAGTTCAATTGGAAAATTAAACTGCGAGAAGTTTCAGGAAATTGAACTCCTTATATCTGGCGCTAGTAATCTTATATTCTATTTATTCTGAAAAATATTCTTAATGTTACTCTTCTTGCTGCTTACAGCCATATCACGTTGAAGTACCGGTTCTAATACGATCACGGAAGTTAAGCAACGTTGAGGCTAGTTATTATCGAGATTGGTATCTGTTTGAAATACCGAGTGCTGTATGCTTGCATATGTGGTTGGTGTAACTGATAACAGGTCGGAATTGAAAATCGGAGAAAAATATACATTTAAGAAAAGCTATGAAGCCACTAACTATAAGTTAATTAGTAGTATTTGTATCAGTAGAATTCATTATAATATTTATTTTCTCTTACAATCTAGCATATTTTCTCGTTTTAAATAACATGAAAAATATTGATAAACCGTTAAAACAAATCAATTTTCTCTTTTCTCGACTGATATCAATTTATATGGTATAAATTAAATTCCTTTTTTTGAGAAAAATACATGTTTTTTAAAGTTTCAACGAGTGTCCTTTCTATATAAAGAAAATTATCAAACGTTTTATGCTGATCTATTCATTACTTAAAATAAATGAAGTCTTTATATAGAAAACTTAAAATCCATTTCACGGTGTAAGGAAATATCCATGGCGTGTATATCAATTATTTTATCATCTTGTCTATAAAACTTCAAAATGTTCGAAATGTGACGAAAAAAGAGATTTCATATAATTCAAATTATGTTTTGACAATAATATTTACTGGGTTATGATATTATAGAATTAAGATTTGTAAGCAAGAATTAAGACTAAGCATTAATTAAGTAGGCAAATATATGATAGTTAGTAATAGGGAAAGACCAAGATGCGGATTAAAAATTGGACATACCAGAATTAAGCATGCACGAAAACGTTATGGTTTTAACAATGGAGGGGAAAATGCTATGCAGAAATCCGAAGGCGAACTGTAATCGCTAATTATGCGTTTAAGGGACAAAAAAAAAAAAAAAAAAGAATAAGGAAATATTGTGAAATATCAATCGTCCTATGTAGCGGTGTATAATGAGAATAAAATGAATTGAACATGTGAGCAACGACGAAGTTTAAGGAACACAAAAAAGAAGGATTATAATTAGAATCAGAAAGAGGCAATCGACCTTCTAGCGAATATTATGAGGAAAGATAACTTAGAGAATTTGAGACTCAAAAGGCAAGCGAGACAATAGAAACTAATGATTAAAGCAATTGTGTAAATGATTAGCAAAACTGAGACTCGAAGATTAGCAACAATATTTTGGAAGTTGAGGAGAGCTATAATCGCCCACTTCATGAAGGTACATAAAAGAAACGTTTAAGCATTATGTATTAAAATATTATTTTCTTTAAGTATTATCTGATGCAGACAAATTGATACGTTATAAAAGCCTGCTTATTTCAACTGTATCGAGATATCGTAGATGATTCAATAACTCTTCTGGTGATTTATGGCGAATAAATTGAAGCATTTAAGTGTTTTTAAAATCGAATGTATGCTTTGTTTATAGTGTTAATATATTTTGATAGTATAGTTTCATCGATACTCAAAAGGAGATAAGATACAATATGCATCTCACATTATGCTTACCTTCCGAAAGTATTCAACAGAGATTCAAATGAATGGTTGGCATATCATGTTCTCAGAAGGCACGAGCTGGAGCGAGGCCGATGCACATAATGAAGTCGTTGATTACGTAGCTTTGGGAATAATATTCATCTATAATGTTAACAGTAAACCAAAGTTGACATTCATACCCAGGGAATATCTGTTGAATCTTACGGTCGAGCATCTTAAGGAACCTTTGTCCGGGGTCATCAATAACGTTGTCGCAAGAGGTCAGGGAATTTAAAATAGGAATTCTCTATCGTCTGTTCACCACAGATATCTTGAACTGCAAACTTAGTAATTGTTCGACCAAACTTTCTCTATACAGGAATATGAAGGAATTTTGCTCTATTTGATTTTTACAGGTTTGGGGCTTATTTTAAGCTAAAGAATATTTTGCATTAGAAGAATAATTTTTCTTTAACGTGTAGTGCATTATAATTTTTTAGAATAACAATGATTTTCTATCTATATCTCTGAGATGAGGTATTATGATTACTTAAATTATTTACATTATCCACATCTTAATTGACTAGACCCAAAGAGATATGAGTTGAATACCAGGCCACATAAGTGGTGAACCAAACTTGGAGAGTTGTGTTAAAGGGAAATCCCTGTGACATAATGAAAAGGCATGGCACGTGGAACCAGAACAATCTACCGTGTTGGAAAAATAAAGAGTTCGGTTCGAAATTCCAGTCACCCGAAGAGGGCCGGGACGTACAACGGACGAAGATGAGGATAACAGTCAGAATAATGTAAATAATGTAAGTAGCAATGAATTTGCAAGATACAATTACTACATTTTAGCTGATAGTTAGTAGAAGGAGATGTATTCATAACTTTCCCAATGATATTTGCTAGATCGCACCAGAAAATCGAACACGGCTCTACCTATACTTATCTCGAGCCGCTTATCTATTATGCCAGCCCCACATCCATGTCTTATTGTACATGATTAGAGTATCACGTATCCAAGTCTTATTGTACATGATTAGAGTATCACGCATCCAAGTCTTATTGTACATGATTAGAGTACAATGCATCCAAGTCTTATAGCATATGTTTAGAGTATCACGTATCCAAGTCTTATTGCACATGTTTAGAGTATCACGTATCCAAGTCTTATTGCACATGTTTAGAGTATCACGTATCCAAGTCTTATTGTACATGATTAGAGTATCACGTATCCAAGTCTTATTGCACATGTTTAGAGTATCACGTATCCAAGTCTTATTGCACATGTTTAGAGTATCACGTATCCAAGTCTTATTGTACATGATTAGAGTATCACGTATCCAAGTCTTATTGCACATGTTTAGAGTATCACGTATCCAAGTCTTATTGTACATGATTAGAGTATCACGTATCCAAGTCTTATTGTACATGATTAGAGTATCACGTATCCAAGTCTTATTGCACATGTTTAGAGTATCACGTATCCAAGTCTTATTGCACATGTTTAGAGTATCACGTATCCAAGTCTTATTGTACATGATTAGAGTATCACGTATCCAAGTCTTATTGCACATGTTTAGAGTATCACGCATCCAAGTCTTATTGCACATGTTTAGAGTATCACGTATCCAAGTCTTATTGTACATGATTAGAGTATCACGTATCCAAGTCTTATTGTACATGATTAGAGTATCACGTATCCAAGTCTTATTGCACATGTTTAGAGTATCACGTATCCAAGTCTTATTGCACATGTTTAGAGTATCACGTATCCAAGTCTTATTGTACATGATTAGAGTATCACGTATCCAAGTCTTATTGTACATGATTAGAGTATCACGTATCCAAGTCTTATTGCACATGTTTAGAGTATCACGTATCCAAGTCTTATTGCACATGTTTAGAGTATCACGTATCCAAGTCTTATTGTACATGATTAGAGTATCACGTATCCAAGTCTTATTGCACATGTTTAGAGTATCACGCATCCAAGTCTTATTGCACATGTTTAGAGTATCACGTATCCAAGTCTTATTGTACATGATTAGAGTATCACGTATCCAAGTCTTATTGCACATGTTTAGAGTATCACGTATCCAAGTCTTATTGCACATGTTTAGAGTATCACGCATCCAAGTCTTATTGCACATGTTTAGAGTATCACGTATCCAAGTCTTATTGTACATGATTAGAGTATCACGTATCCAAGTCTTATTGCACATGTTTAGAGTATCACGCATCCAAGTCTTATTGCACATGTTTAGAGTATCACGCATCCAAGTCTTATTGTACATGATTAGAGTATCACGTATCCAAGTCTTATTGCACATGTTTAGAGTATCACGCATCCAAGTCTTATTGTACATGATTAGAGTATCACGTATCCAAGTCTTATTGTACATGATTAGAGTATCACGTATCCAAGTCTTATTGCACATGTTTAGAGTATCACGTATCCAAGTCTTATTGCACATGTTTAGAGTATCACGCATCCAAGTCTTATTGCACATGTTTAGAGTATCACGTATCCAAGTCTTATTGTACATGATTAGAGTATCACGTATCCAAGTCTTATTGCACATGTTTAGAGTATCACGTATCCAAGTCTTATTGCACATGTTTAGAGTATCACGCATCCAAGTCTTATTGCACATGTTTAGAGTATCACGTATCCAAGTCTTATTGTACATGATTAGAGTATCACGTATCCAAGTCTTATTGCACATGTTTAGAGTATCACGCATCCAAGTCTTATTGCACATGTTTAGAGTATCACGCATCCAAGTCTTATTGTACATGATTAGAGTATCACGTATCCAAGTCTTATTGCACATGTTTAGAGTATCACGCATCCAAGTCTTATTGTACATGATTAGAGTATCACGTATCCAAGTCTTATTGTACATGATTAGAGTATCACGTATCCAAGTCTTATTGCACATGTTTAGAGTATCACGTATCCAAGTCTTATTGCACATGTTTAGAGTATCACGCATCCAAGTCTTATTGTACATGATTAGAGTATCACGTATCCAAGTCTTATTGCACATGTTTAGAGTATCACGCATCCAAGTCTTATTGCACATGTTTAGAGTATCACGTATCCAAGTCTTATTGTACATGATTAGAGTATCACGTATCCAAGTCTTATTGCACATGTTTAGAGTATCACGTATCCAAGTCTTATTGCACATGTTTAGAGTATCACGCATCCAAGTCTTATTGCACATGTTTAGAGTATCACGCATCCAAGTCTTATTGCACATGTTTAGAGTATCACGTATCCAAGTCTTATTGTACATGATTAGAGTATCACGTATCCAAGTCTTATTGCACATGTTTAGAGTATCACGTATCCAAGTCTTATTGCACATGTTTAGAGTATCACGTATCCAAGTCTTATTGTACATGATTAGAGTATCACGTATCCAAGTCTTATTGCACATGTTTAGAGTATCACGTATCCAAGTCTTATTGCACATGTTTAGAGTATCACGTATCCAAGTCTTATTGCACATGTTTAGAGTATCACGTATCCAAGTCTTATTGTACATGATTAGAGTATCACGTATCCAAGTCTTATTGCACATGTTTAGAGTATCACGTATCCAAGTCTTATTGCACATGTTTAGAGTATCACGCATCCAAGTCTTATTGCACATGTTTAGAGTATCACGTATCCAAGTCTTATTGTACATGATTAGAGTATCACGTATCCAAGTCTTATTGCACATGTTTAGAGTATCACGTATCCAAGTCTTATTGCACATGTTTAGAGTATCACGTATCCAAGTCTTATTGTACATGATTAGAGTATCACGTATCCAAGTCTTATTGCACATGTTTAGAGTATCACGTATCCAAGTCTTATTGCACATGTTTAGAGTATCACGTATCCAAGTCTTATTGCACATGTTTAGAGTATCACGTATCCAAGTCTTATTGTACATGATTAGAGTATCACGTATCCAAGTCTTATTGCACATGTTTAGAGTATCACGTATCCAAGTCTTATTGCACATGTTTAGAGTATCACGCATCCAAGTCTTATTGCACATGTTTAGAGTATCACGTATCCAAGTCTTATTGTACATGATTAGAGTATCACGCATCCAAGTCTTATTGCACATGTTTAGAGTATCACGTATCCAAGTCTTATTGCACATGTTTAGAGTATCACGCATCCAAGTCTTATTGCACATGTTTAGAGTATCACGTATCCAAGTCTTATTGTACATGATTAGAGTATCACGTATCCAAGTCTTATTGCACATGTTTAGAGTATCACGTATCCAAGTCTTATTGCACATGTTTAGAGTATCACGTATCCAAGTCTTATTGTACATGATTAGAGTATCACGTATCCAAGTCTTATTGCACATGTTTAGAGTATCACGTATCCAAGTCTTATTGCACATGTTTAGAGTATCACGCATCCAAGTCTTATTGCACATGTTTAGAGTATCACGTATCCAAGTCTTATTGTACATGATTAGAGTATCACGTATCCAAGTCTTATTGCACATGTTTAGAGTATCACGTATCCAAGTCTTATTGCACATGTTTAGAGTATCACGCATCCAAGTCTTATTGCACATGTTTAGAGTATCACGCATCCAAGTCTTATTGCACATGTTTAGAGTATCACGTATCCAAGTCTTATTGTACATGATTAGAGTATCACGCATCCAAGTCTTATTGCACATGTTTAGAGTATCACGTATCCAAGTCTTATTGCACATGTTTAGAGTATCACGCATCCAAGTCTTATTGCACATGTTTAGAGTATCACGTATCCAAGTCTTATTGTACATGATTAGAGTATCACGTATCCAAGTCTTATTGCACATGTTTAGAGTATCACGTATCCAAGTCTTATTGTACATGATTAGAGTATCACGTATCCAAGTCTTATTGCACATGTTTAGAGTATCACGTATCCAAGTCTTATTGTACATGATTAGAGTATCACGCATCCAAGTCTTATTGCACATGTTTAGAGTATCACGCATCCAAGTCTTATTGCACATGTTTAGAGTATCACGTATCCAAGTCTTATTGCACATGTTTAGAGTATCACGTATCCAAGTCTTATTGTACATGATTAGAGTATCACGTATCCAAGTCTTATTGCACATGTTTAGAGTATCACGCATCCAAGTCTTATTGCACATGTTTAGAGTATCATGCATCCAAGTCTTTTTGCACATGTTTAGAGTATCACGTATCAAAGTCTTATTGTACATGTTTCGAGTATCACGTTCATTTCCATAGACGCTTTATATTCCAAAATTAAAAGCGTAAATCTAATTCAAGGTTTTTAATTAAATTGATGATAATTAGAACATGGCGAAGGACTGGAAATTCTCTTTTAAATATCAATAAGCTGACGTTGGAATCGGACAAGATTTTGATGCCTAGTTTTTGGAAATCTTTGAAAATTGTAACTCTCAGTTCTGAGTAAATAGGCAAATGAATCAAAGGAACGTGAAGATTGGTATTTTTAGCAAATGTATATTAATATTATTACCGACTTGATATTACTAAATGTACATATTCAAAAGTTGCCATGTTCATAAATGACTTCAGAAGTCATTAATATAAGAAACACAATTCGGCGAAATACGTTCTACTAAATATACGATCATAAATCAAACTAAACTGAAAGAGAACTTATTTTATAATCTCAAAAACATAAGGCTATACTTTTTGTGACAGCGACATAGCTAGTAAAAAAAAACATGGAATAAAATTGGCGCGAAAGACATTTGGCCAAGAATTATGTAATGAGATAATTTTCTTACTGATTTCAGTGAAAAATTCTGTATTTAGCCCCGTTTATGTATGCGACAGATTGAAAATTACTTTTTAACGCGGTTATTTGAGTGTAGCTGAAAAGGAAAGGTTCGCAAACAAAACCTTACTTTGTGTATAAATTAACAGGGACGAAAACAAAGCAAAAACTTTTTGTAGAAAGTAGATATTTAAACGGTCATCTTCGTTAAATTACTAAGTGTCTAGTTAAGTGTACAACACATCTGCATGACAAACTTAGATTCCAGATGTAAAATAATTATGTTATTCGACTTGAATGTTGCTTCAACATCTGCTAATAATAGTCCTTTCAGTTGAATTAAATCACTTAAATAGACATTTTAAACACCACAATATATTCTGGTATACATTCTCGAATTGCCTGTTTTTGTAGGAAATTGACATAGCCATATATTATGCAAGCAGAAATCCAGACATATTAAAGAAACCGTGAGAATATACATTAAGCATTAAGGCATATATACCCTTGTGTAAATTAATTGAAACAAAACGAATAATTCCGTTATCATTTAATTTTTTTCGTATTTTTCCAATGGAACATGGCCCAGTAAACATATCAGTGATTCATATGTCCATTTTACGAAGTCTTTCCTTGCAGATTGACCACAGATTCTCTATTGGGTCAAAATCAGGAGATTTTCCAAGCCAACCTATAGTATTAGGCTGGTGCAAATATAATGACGTATTAATGTCGTTTTTTGACGTTAAAAATACGTCAAAAAACGACATTATTACGTCATTATTACGTCATTATTTTTCCACCAACCTAATACTTTGATTTTTTACAACGGTAAGGTTTGCTAGTGTGTTCGTACAGCGTTACAATTTTTCGTACGATACCTTGGAATAACGTCCATCACAGACGATGGTCATAAAACAACTAATCGACAGTCGAAACAATAGTATCTGGGCGTGATGAAAATCTTTTTGAAGGCCAAACAAATTCCATCATACACACTGAAAACAGATTCATATTACTGCACACAACGGCCAATAAAATTATCTGAGGAAAATAGAAATGGATTACACCTGTCACTCCAGTGGGGTCTAAAACTGACCGTATAGTGAAATAAAGGAAACTAAAGCTGCTGTTTCAATTAATTTGCATAACGGTGTGTATTGGATGTCTTTATATAAGCTTGATGATTATTGCATCGTGGAGTGTGACAGCAAATACCTTCAAGTGTCAGATACATCAACGGTGGTGTTTTATGCTTATGTATAAGAAATGCAGAGTTGCAAAATAAATTCGTTGTTTGCATCTAACAGATGAAGTGATTAATTTATGTATCTCATTCGTTTTTTCCACATTGTTCTATTGCGCTTTAACACTAGTGAGGACCTTGATTTTTTTCTGTTTTCCACGTGAAACCCACTGTCCCCAATCCTGAAAAATCTCTTCTCAGTAATCTGTCTGTCTTTATCACTGCTCTCATCTCTATGTTTTCGATTATTTCTTTGACAGACTTTTCCTCGAGAAGCGTTACAATATTCGTACGCTTCGTTGGAGTAAGGTCCATCGCAGTGTGTTCGTGCAGTGTTACAATTTTCGTACGCTTGCTTCAAGACAGACAATGACCGTAGGACAACTAATCGACAGTCGAGACAGTTGTGTCTGGGCGTGACAAAAATTTGATGCAATCACGGATGACGCAATATATTTCAAGGCTAAACAAATTTCATCATATATCCCGAAAATAGATTCATATTACTGCACATCACTGCAAATGACCTACGAGGAACAAATAGCAATCGATTACACAGTATCCTTCCAGTGAGTTTAAAACTGACCCATGTTTAAAGAAAGGAAACTAAAGCGTTTGTTTCAATGAATTTACACAATGGTATATATCTAACGCAGCCTATTCTATATTCATTATCGTTAACTCCTAGATTAAATGTGTTATTATTGATACAATATATCAAGGTATTTGAATTGCAAAGTATTTGCTAATTCCACATTCCATATGAAGGTTAAAATATATGAAGGTTAATAAACTTTAATCTGACATCTGTGGAAGATGATTATCAGGTTAAACGTCTCCAAAATAAAGAGAATAATAGGAAAAAATTGAAAATGTATGAAAAAACATTTACTAAAAAACAACTGACATGCAACAAGAAACCGGGTATCTGAAGAAGAACATCATTTCATATTTTGGTATGAAATATTAATCTCCGTATTTTTAATCCAATAACCGTGTTTGTGCTGACACCGTAATTTGGAGTCACATCCCAAGTGCATATTCAAAGATATCTCCTTTGCCTTTCATCATGGTGTAATCATAGTTCTTTCTCAGACAAAGGATGTAACAAAAATAAGTAATATTAAGTAGAAAAAACACAAGAAATCAATATTTTCAAGCAATTATGGAGAAAAATACAACACAGACGATATATTTTCACCTTATCGACCGATTCTTTTGAGGATACATGCTGCTGCTGATAAGAAAACGTACTAGCTGTCAGTTAGTTCAATGTTGATATTTTATGTTTTTGTATAAGAAGAAATGCTGAATTGCAAAATAAATTCGCTGTTTACATCTAATAGATGAAGTGATGAATTTATGTATCTCATTCGCTTTTTCCCTAATATTGCTTCAATTTTTTCTTTCTCTATTTCGAATAATTCCTTTTGTTTATTTTCTTTCATTTTCTTCGGTTCCAATGTTCTGTGTGAACTTTCCGTTTTCCATTTTTCTTCTCATTATTCGGTTTTTTTCTTTATTTTCTCCATCTTCATTTCTTTTTTGTTTTATATATTTTGTTTCTCCTGCTGCTTTTCTTTAGTACTGTTTTATTTTTTTTTTTTTCAATTTGTCTTCTATTGTATCTTTTCCCTTTAATATTTCTTATTAATGGATATCTAACGATGACAATCAGAAATTTATTTGGCCATGATCACAATCGCCATATTGTAACGTTGTAATAACTTTGATAGTTAAATATTTATAAACGTAGCTGCATTTTGAAGTAGGTTGCAACTTAATATGTTATTCCGATTAAAGTGTTTTCATTGAATATAGAAAAAGTTCTACATTTATATGCCTTGAGAGATCATGTCTCTCCAATACCTCCTGCCCTTTGTAGTTCTAAGAAACATTTGTCATCTTAATATCTCTCTCATTCCTTGCTCTTTGCTCGTTAGCTAGTTCACTCTCTCTTTACTTCTGATATAAACCAATTCCTCCGGAGAGTGTTAGATTTTCCAAGATCTACTTCCTCATAGAGATTTTTAGGGTTTGCAAATTTTTCTTTTTATTGTAATTATAAGTGTGCTTTTCGCCGTAATTTTATTTAAACTTCCTTGGGGCTAACATATTCTATTCTTGCTTTTCTTAGCATTCGGTAGAACACCTATTTACCACTTCAAGTTGTATCTTCTTTTCTGGAGAAATTGTTCTACATTCAGTTTCATAGCGGTGGATTTCTATGTGATGGCAAGTCAATACGCTTTACTTTGTTTCTAATGAACTTTGAAATAGAAACATAAGTCCGGGTTAAAACTGCCATGGCCGAATAACAATCCCAAAATAGGTCGGCGTTAAAAAGTACGATATTTAAATTATGTGTTTGCATCACAGACACCGGAATATATAAGTTGCTGATTCCAAACAAATTTTGTATAAACATTCTGCTTATTTTATGAGTAAGAGAAGGAAAACTCTGAATTCAAATCTTCGATGCCTTGCGGCCATGCCCAATCATGGGAAAAGCTTCGAGATTAAATCCTGAGAAAAGATCCTGAGCTGGAATCCATAAGACAGTCCGTTGACATGTTAAACTTCCTTTTAGCAACTCTGGAAACGACGCCGGTGCAAATCTAATAACATCAAAGGGTAAATAAATAAATGAAAATATGGAAAATAACAATTGCTTCGTTTTAGAAAAGAGAGATCATAGGAATTATTTTATCTGATATAAATTCTCAGAATTTCAATTTAAACAATTTTCACCCCAAACAAATTTTCAGTAGCCTATATTTTTGCACTTACTTTGCTAACAGACTGAAACAGTAGCAATTAGAAATAATAATTTCAGGCATTGGGAAAAATTCAGAGATTTTTATTAATCGTTAAACTAAGAGGAAATGTCCTTAGAATTCCTTAAATGACAATTCGTGGATAAATGCCGTTGTTTTTGAATTCATGGCACGCGGAAATTTCTAGTACACTTTTTTTTCATCATTTTATATTCTAAGAGAACAAATGTAGAAATGCCTTCCACTTCAGGAACAAAAGAGCAGAGACAAAATGACATTGATTGCAAAATATATTCGATGCCGTCCTGCGGTCATAATCGCACTTTCGATTGTATTTGCTACATCTAATGTAAATCAGAGTGCAATCCGCATTAAGGAAAAAATAGCTTTGAGGAAATAACTTACTTAGCGGAAGATGGTGATAAATTGTGCACTCTGTGGGGTACTTATGCAGACCTATCTCTTCAAAAGAGCCAAAACCCAAGTAATGACTCAAAAAAGCTCTTTGCAAAATACAGGGATCGAGTAATTGCATGGTTTATAGGATATTTCAAAATGGTACTGAACAAATAAGGAGTCTACCACACAAGAAAGATTGCTATGGTCATACGAATATATAATATAATGAAATAATGGCGAGCAAATATCAGTAGAAACATTCTAAATTATCAATATAAAATGACAATGTTAGATAAGCAATATATATATATATATATATATATATATATATATATATATATATATATATATATATATATATGTGTGTGTGTATGTTCGTGTGCATGTGTGTATATGTGTGTGTTTTATACAGAATTACAGATCTTGTATGAAGAATTGTGAAAACTGCACCCTCTGGCTCAAAGAGAAAATGATAATGTGTTCCCTATTTCTTATGCACTGCTTACATAAGTACATGTAGATTTTAACATGCATTTTACAACAAAAAACTATTTATAACAAAGGAAATTAATTTTATAAATTCAGATAATTATATAAATTATCACTTTTGTCTTCATCGCGGTTTAAACAGCAACATATCTCCTATCACAAAATGGCTCTCACGTTACTTACCCACCCCCCATATCTCTTTAGGAGGTCAGTGAATTTGTTCTGAAAATGGTATATAATAGTCCTACAATTTAATCACATTGGTTAACTGTGAGAAATTGAAACTATTTCAAAAATACTCAAAACTTTATCTACAAATATTATTAGGTTGGTGCAAAAATAATTTCGTTTTCTCACATAGTAACATATGTTAGAAAACGAAATTATTTTTGCACCAACCTAATAGATTCATGTATCGTGTGAAATAATCCTGACTGTGAGGGTTTTTCAGCGTATAATATACACGGGCCGAGTCATTATACCTACACCAATAATTAAATTTATATACGTTTCATAAATGTACTTCAGAATTTCTGGGAGGACGACTAAGTATTGGTTTCACTATTTACATTCTGCGTATTGTCCTCACCTTTGTTATTAATATGTCAGCGTTTCAGATATTGTGCTTTTCAGGTTTCATAAAATTTATCTCGACTCGCGTAACCAACATGAAATAGCAAAATTAACTCTTTATTTAATCTACGGAGATAAAAATGTTTTTGTTCCATTGCCCATGGATTAAAGATATTTTGTGGAATTGGTGATATATTAATTGTTAGTTCAATCTCTTGTCTGGCAGTGTTTACACGGACTCGGTGAGAACAGGAAGAGCATTTAATGAGCAGTACTAAAATAAGATATTCCTAGATGTGGGCAGTGGAATGAGAACATTCTACCCCAGTAGATTAAATAAAAAGTTCAGTTCGTAATTTTCTTTGTTGCACGGATCGATATACAACCGATATAAGCCAGAACGCACAGCAACCCAAATGTTTTAAATACAATAAAGATTTGGAAAATAGCCCTAATGCAAATAGGAAAATAGTTTAAATAAGTTTTAATAAACGTTGAATAAATTAATCGTACGAAGAAAGAAAATTATTAAAAAACAAATAAGCATTGCCTAAGAAGGATTAGAGAATATAATTTAAATGTGCTAACACTTGAGTACATTTTTTTAGTATATCACCCAAAAGCAACGTAAGGCTTACAAAGATTGAGAGCAAGAGTAAAGACGTGTAAAGAGAAGGACGGGGATCAGAATCAAGATATCAGAATGTTTCGACTGACAATACATTTGAATATTTGAAGATTATAACTAACAGGGAAGCAAGTAAGAGGAAGGGAGTTCTGCCGTCGAAAAGTGCGAGATAAGAAGCTGGAGAAGAAGAGGCGATTACATTAGCAGTTTTGACAGTGAATGGATAGGACCGAGATGCCAAACTATAAGAACGCTTAAATCCATGCAGTTGAGGTACCAGGGAAAGTAGCTCGTCAGAGCAGTTGCCATGAAAATATTTGTAGAAAAGACTGAGGGAAGCTTCAGTACGTCTGTGAGAAAGTGACTGTAGACGAGATGCGTATCACATTGCATAATCCTGTCTGTATTTTATCGAGGACCTAGAGAGGAACAGCGGGGTCACCAGATCATATATGAAAACAGTATTCCATGCAGGGACGCTACTGAAAAGTAGAAAAATGCATGGACAATATTATTGATAACAAACGAAAATTAAAACTAAAAAATGTCCGACAAAGAAAGAAACAAAATGTCATTTAAAGATAGAAAAGTAACTCCAGTAAATAAAACATGAATTATACTTTCATACGTTTAATTTATCAATAATTATAATCTTGTATACCCGGGTAGCGTAATGTTTATTGAGTCACGTTCAAATTCTTGCCTATAATTCTTTAGCAGACATAGGAAACTAGAACAAGTGTCGAATGTCAGAAATAGTGAACAGGACTTGCCTTATTCTCGACGAAAGAGAGTTTCTCTTTGATCTTGCATGTAGGACTTCGATTAGAGAGAATGAGAATACGCCGTCCCTTGAAAAGAAACACTTCATTTTTTTTTGTGCCACAAGGAATTGCCTCATTAGTTGCTAAGATTAATATTAGCGTGGTTGGACGGAATCAAGGAGGGACATGCGTGTGTGTTAGTGTTCCATTCTGAAGACCACGTATGTCTAATATGTCTATCATTCGGTGAGTAATTGGTGATTCTCCATTATAAATAGACCATCGTGAAGATGAGAGCGATATTCTGTCGGTGTACATCATACTGTACGTACAGTTGTGATAGGAGAAACGAACTACGATAAATACTAAGAAAGCGGTGTAGAGGGAAGAAACGCCCAATCTGAAACTACGTCCCAAAAAAGAGTTGCTAACATCTTTTGAGCAAAATTTCGTTCATTTCGGCACGAGTACACTTGAGAAAAAGAAGAAGCTATCTCTTCACCTCTTTGCAGGTTTTGGTTAGAGAGCCGGATAGATTGGGTGAGTGGAAATCGATAACAATGAACAATTTGTCTTCTACGTGTCGTGTATCTTCAGGATGTGGGCAATCATGGCTCTCTACAATTTCAATATCTCCTAAACGTTAGTTTCTCTCTCATTCAATCTGTCCCGTGAGTATCAAATTTCCAAACACCCTTTCATTATTATATGCCCTAAAAGTTTCGACTGTCTCTTTGTAATGTTAAATATAAGTGATTTTTCTTTTGTTTTCACTCTCCTTATAACATCGTCGTTCATCTCATGTTCGATCCACGATAGACTCAACATCATCTATAGAACGACGTTTCTGTTACCTCTAGTATCTTCTTCATCTGTGAAGATATTGTATAGCATTCATTGTCATATGGGAGTGCTAATATTGCATAACATTTCAGTTCCCTTCACTTTGTTCTAACGAAATGTTCATAAGCGGGACGACACTTCTCAGATATATCTCCCGAGTAAGACCCTGCCATAGAGGAGAATATGACTGAAGATTGTTTGCACTCTATCTCATGCAGCTGCAGAAAGAAATATAAAGAGGAGACAGGCCGCCCCCTTAAGGTAAGACTTCAAGAACAAAAGAAAGCTGTAACATGAGGGGAACTGGAAAAATCAGGCATAGCTGACAACATATGGAGAGAAAAGGGAGATCACCGCCCACTGTGGGATCAAGTTGAGATCATAGACAAAGAATATCAATGGAAAATTCGTAAACGTAAGGAATCAGCACATATGTTAGGCCACAAAAACCTCCTAAGCCGAGCAAGCATAGAAATGAATACAACATGGGAACCAGTAATAAAGAATACCAGAAGAAAGCGGTAATGACAACAAAAATTGCAATATGAGCTCTGGTAAAAACATGAAATGATAACAGCAAAAATTGCAATATGATCCCTTGTAAAAATGGTTGCTGAAGACATTAGGTTTATACCCAGATATTCATACACAGATGTCCTCAATGACACATGACACCGTGGATAAAGTCGTTAGTTAGATCCAGTAACAGGACCCAAAAGTGTTCAATACCTGGTTAAGTCTGTGGAGAACTTTGAGAGGGGAATTAACACGAGATAACTGACATCCATCAGACATGACACGTGGAACTAGAAAAGTCTATCCCAATGAGTGAAATAAAGGTTTCAGTTCGACATTCCAACCACTTGAAGAAAGCCGGAACGTACAACGGCCGAAACGTTGTCATGAACATGGCGACAAAGATGAGGACAATAGTCCGAATAATGTAAATAGTGAAATTTTCCGGATTCTAAAAACTTTATTTCTCTTTTGGAAAGCACCTTTTGATATCAAAGTGTGCGTTCGGAATTCAGTTTCGAACGTTCTAACTTCTGATAAAACAATTGCATCTCTTTAAATCGTTGTACATATTTTATTTAGATATCACAAAATTGTAATTTTCATGTAGGTCTGTTGCAAGTTGTTAACAAACATACATACGATATTGATATTTTTTTCCTACTGTAGGAGTTGTTGAAGATTTATTTCTATATCTGCTATCAGGAATGGGTCATCTGCAATTAAAAGAACGTGGGGATCGCAGCCACTTCACCATCTCTCCCCAGAATTAATTGCAATTCACAGAAAACAAATCAATTAAATAACTGGAGAATCTTCGATGCCTTATCTGAAGCGACAAAAGCAGTAAAATATGAGAGGAACAATTTTGTCATATACAAGAAAATTATTTCATAGAATTTGTATTTGAAGTTTTTACAAAAACTGCTATTCGCAATAACTTATTTGATTAGCCCTGTAATATATTCTCTAAAATGCCACCACATATTCTATTATCAACCTGTCTATCTATCTCCGTACCAATATAGATATATAGATTTAATTTCTGCTACCGGTGTCTAGTGTTATTCAAAGATAGCGCTGTGGCACGGCCTGAGTCAGTTCAATGTAGATTAAATTTCAAAATCAGCGTTGACTTTTGACTTATCTGATCGAGACTTTCTGCAGAACAATGCCACAGAAGAATTTCCGTATAGAATATGAATAAATAATGAATCGAAACAGCTACTATTGTAAAAATAAAGCCAGTTTATCTCATTGATGCTATACGAGAAGCATTTTTGATCCCAAATCATCAGTAATGAAATAAGACGCGCAAAAATAACCTCATGATAAAACTTGATTTTGTTAGCTTTCCTTCACGATAGAAACTCTTTATATATTATTTTTTGTGTTGCGTATAATCCGAGTTCAGTCAGTTGTTCTAATGACGAATTTAAAAAAAAAATCCAAATTCGATAGTAAATATCTTTGATATCTAATCATTTCTTAATTATTATATTTGCGGATATTTCTACTTTGCTAGATTGGGTTCATTTACTCAGTCGATCGTTTCGTATAGATGAAACAGCCTTGCAAATTACGATACATAGTGAAAATGTTTTTGGCATCACGGCGTGGTGCAATGGTTAGCAAGTTTGTCTTGCTAGAACAATAACCATTGAGTAGTGATTTGATCCTCACTGGGTGCACCATATTTTCGGCTTTTTGCTACATCTAAGCTACGCTTGGAAAATCCTCATAGTGAAAATGGTTTGTGCAAATCATTGTGAAAACCGTGAAAGTTTTCCTTATGCCTAAGCTTGTCGGTTTTTAATAAGATCCCTAAATCTTAAATTTACACCATACATGCATACGTACATCAACACACACACACACACACACACACACACACACACATATATATATATATATATATATATATATATATATATATATATATATATATATATATATATATATAATTTTCCTTAATACTCAGGTCGATTGGTGCGTTACACATGCTTTAATAAATAAATAAAAATGGTTCGTCTATTTCAAATTAGAAGGATCATCTTTCATAAACTTTGAAGTATTAAAATATGTCGGATTAAAAATAAATACATTTATTCTTTATATATATATATATATATATATATATATATATATATATATATATATATATATATATGTGTGTGTGTGTGTGTGTGTGTGTGTGTTTTCTGCCTGTATGTGTGTATACACACATATTTATATGGTGCGATTGATAAATTGGCGTCTAAATACACAAAAATTAAAATAACACTGACCTCTCATTTTAACAGATATATTTACTAAAATTACAAAAAAAAAAAAAAAAAAAAAAATACTTGAAATGCAAAATAGTAACTTTATTCAAGAAATCTTCCCTGGTTGTCTCCTCCTTTAAGTTGGTGAATAATATCAATCCTTGCATTCAGTTCATCTTTGGACTTAGAATGTCTCATTCTACCCCCACCCAGCATATAATAATCAAGGCTGTTGAAGTCTGGGGAGTTAGGTGGCCAGATATAAGAGATGGTGTGGTCGCATAAATTGTCTGACAGCCAGGTTCTCCAGCATGGGTAGCATGGTGCAGATTCCTTTAGCCAGACATAGTGTCTCTAGCAGTCCTTCTCTTCACCCAGAGCAGAACTACCTCCTTAAAGAACTTAATGTTAGACTCCTTGTTGAGTCTGAGCTCCGGACAATCAACTTCGGGGGTCCTTTATTTATCAGCAAGATTAGAATGAATTTTTCCAAGCTGTCGTGCCTTCGTAATCACCGTTAGACTCATCCAAATCTTTTCCCTGGACTGTCTTCAGATTGACAACCAAACAGTCTGTAATGTTCGCACTGGAAATTCAGGTGAGAATGCGAACACATACAATATGCTGTATATGACGAGAATTCAATGTTGCAACATGTTTTGGCAAAATACAGCCCTTCGTTGTTGAGATTAGAGGCCTGGATGGAGGCCTAGCTGATAAAGTATGGATGTCATGATCTACTTCCAAAGCATTTTCTATGTTTGGACATGATCGCAAATAAACAGATGTTTAAAATAAGATTTCCCTTCCACAGATTGACTCCCTTCCACGATTTTCGAGCTCCAAGTATCCGAAACGGTTGCTCATGCACAGCCAGTTGTACGCCTTCAACCCTTATCTGGTTTGGAACTGGATATTGTATATATGGTATGATTACGCGTTTTTCTAAAGTCAAAAAAAATAATAATTTTAAGTTTAAAAAAAAAATATTGTTTAAAAGTCATAAAAATAATTACAAGTACGTCTCCTGTAACCCACTAGAGTCATAGCGGCACGGCATATACTGCAACTGAATTGGCAGTGGTGTGTCTTGAGCAAGATAGCCTGGCGGAGCCCAATATTTTAGAGGCTAGTGTGAATTCAGAGTTTTCTTTCTCCTTGAATGGTCAACAATCAAGGCTACAGCAACCATTCTCACTTTTTATTTACACAGACATTTGAGAAAAGATGGATTTATATCTTTCCCAAGGTTAACAGCACGTAAGTAAATTTAAAGGATTTGAATGGAATTCGAAATCGGTTCTCTGATTCCAAAATCTGAGCGATTATCTATTAATCAATCGTGCCTACACAGTATTCTAATAATTTAGTATAATTTCCCTTAATTCTATTGTTATATTATTATTATTATTATTAATAATAATAATAATAATAATAATAATAATAATAATAATATACTTATATATTTATAACGCTGTATGCATTGCTTGTTATTACTTCTTCCAACTTTTTCCACAATCACGGTTTATATATATATATATATATATATATATATATATATATATATATATAATTAATGAAAAACAGACCACTTTAAGGTATCATCACAATAATTTATTTCACCAAAATCATTTTAAAGGACTCCGGATCATCAGGTAACACTTCCAACAACGAAATGAAAGGAAAAATGATATTGAAAATTGATGGGTAGTGTAATTTTTGTAATTTAACAGGGGGGGGGATGAAGGGTAGTTAAAGAGACAAGGTAGAGTATAGGGAGGTGTTCATTTCATATCTCTCTTAAGCGTGCTTTACATTGGGTTAGGTGGAGTGACCAGACCTTGAACTATTTAGATGGTTAACTTAACGGAAATGATATATAGATATGGGAGGGGAGTAGGGAGAAAAGTAAAGGAAAAATGGAAAAGAGAGAGGAGACAGAAGACAGTAATACAGATATATACAAATGAGTGTTACGACAAGGAGAGAGGGGGAGAGGGAAGTAAATCGAAAGAGGTTGTAATTGTGTTTTAACAAATTTAAGTAAAGGATAGATTTCAATGGTTGATAGGAATTTAGATGTCTACAGAAAAAAGAATTGATGTTTGTTATCAGTTTAAATATTTAAGGGTGTTACAGATTTGGAGCGAGAGTAAAGAGGTGTGATACAGGAAAGGATGAAAAGAAGGGCAGGGGATAGTTAAAGGCATCTGGAGATGTCGATTGATATAATATTTGAATAGCCGGATATATTAACTATAAATTAATAGGAAGGGAATTCCACAGACATGAAGCTATTGAAGTAGAATTGACGGCCACATTTAAACGTTTCGTCAGTGAAAGTGTGGGATCGTTATACCAGCCTAGTAGCACGTTTAAATTCATGTAGTGTGAGAACTAGCGAAAGTAGCTCGTCGGAGAAGTTACCGTGAAAGTATTTATAGAAAAAACAGTGCTGGGCGACGCTACTTCTGTAAGAGTGCGACTGTTGATGATATGCCAGATCAGGACCAACTACATTGCATATCCATCTCAGGATTTTGTCGAGGACCTTAAGGCAAATAGCAGGACCACCAGACCTTATATGCCAGCAGTAATCCATGCAAAGGCGAATGGTTGATATTTAGATTTGAAGGATGGACAAGCGAAAATAACTTTTTGTCGCGACACAGGGAACCAACTTTCCTTGCGGTGGATAAAGCTATTGATTCAATATAATTGTTCCATCACAAGTCAGAGGATAGTGTGAGTCCAAGCAGTCGTAAGGATGTGCTCTCGTGGAGTTGAGCATCGGATATTTTAATGGGCGGCAATGATGGTTTCCTGTGGTGAGAGCAGCTTCGTTTTAGAGGCATTAAATAAGCCAGCCAATTCATGCCCCAGTCTACAACCGACTGGAGGTCCTTTTTCCGACTAACGGTCGGATTAGATACCAGATTTGCTATTGAGGCAGGAGTAAATAGTAGTGTCGTCAGCATACATGCCTACTTGGGAACTGATGACATCGGGGATATCGTTAATGAATATATGGAACAGAGTAGGGACTAGGATAGAGCCTTGCGGAACGCCTGCGTTCATGGGAAAGGAACTGGAGGAGAATCCGTTAAGGATACCTTCATTACACGGTTTGACAGGAATGATCGTATTACATCAAATAATTGACCTGAAATTTCTTATCCCTTAGTCTTATGAAGGTGGCCGCCATGCCAGTCCCTATCAAACGCCTTAGAAATATGTACAGCAACGGCATGATCTTCTCTGTTTTTGTGGAGTGCTCAGTAAACAATTTCAGTTATGGCCGTGAGCACATCAGCTGTAGAACGGGCAAAGTGAAAACCATATTGCTTATCCGAGAGCAGATCATGGAATATAAAGTAATTAACCACTTCGGCGTTGATTAATGATCAAAGAGCGGTAGGAGACTGATGGGACGGTAGTTAGATGGGTCAGAAGGGTCTCCAGTGTTCTTAAAGACAGGCTCACTTGATGAGGACTTTAACAGTCTGGGAAGCAAGATTCATTGAGGCAGTAGTTATATAATTTGGAGAGGGCAGGCGCCAGTTCAAGAGCACATTTCTTCAGGACAATGGCTGGTATCCCGTCACCACCGCTAGCATTATGCGAGTCTAATTTTGAGATGATGTCCAATACCAACGATGGGTTTATGTACAATTCGCTCAGTAGATCCTCGGTTCTAGTGGGAAAATCGGGTGTGGGTACGCCACATGAGTTGGAAGAGAATTTCCGGGCAAACCACTCAGCCTTATCAGCTGAGGAGGTAGGACCTCAAATTTTTTGAAGAAAGGAGGCATTGGAGGTTTGCTTTTGTTAAGTACACTCTTGCAGAGAAGCCAATAATCCTTGGAGCCGAAATTGCGAGATGCAATACGTTGTTTCATTCTATCAGCAAATAGTGACTTTGCTTAATTGAGGACACGCTTGCACTCGTTACGGGCTGAGACAAACAGACATCTGTTGCGATCTGACATGTCATTACGATATAGGCGAAAGAAATGATTCCTATAGGCAATGGCAGCTGACCAAGCAGCAAAGAACCAAAGGGAAGAGCGCTATTTAACCATAATCAGATTTTAATTTATTATATTTCCAACAAATGAATAAATTTACTTTTTATATAATTAAATGTACACAGATGCATAATAACTAAATATGCATACAAAACATAAAAAAAATGATTCAATAGAAATAAATATCATTTATTCATTTTAATGGGTGATAAAAGTATTCCTACAATACCCCCAAAATACATAATCTTCATTGAATACCTTGTAGAGCATCCATTATTCACTTCTAGAGCAGCCAACATCTTGTAAATCTCGTTTAATCATCTGCAAACTGCAGATGGTACTTTCTTCCATTCTTCCATGCATATGGTCTGCAAATCCATTCAAAACATCCCCAAACCAAGATGCCACCACCAACGCATTTCACTGTTTCTTTTACTGTGTTCTTTTTTTTGAAGACATCGCCATCTTTCCTCCATACATGATTTCTAGAATTACGTCCAAACAACTCAATTTTGGTTTCATCTGTTCACAATACTTTTTCCTTCTGCTTATGTTCACGAACGAAAGTCATCTTGACAACTCTTTATGTTTTCAATATCAGTGGAGTTTTCCTTGTTCCTAAGGATTTCATTGCTTATTGTCCGTTTAGGGACAGAGTTTCCTGATGAATGCAAATCATTATGCAAATCTTGAAGATTAACCATTTGATTTTGTTTAATTTGACGCATTAATTTCCTCGGAGATCTTGAATAAATCTTCCGTGGAGCACCTGTTTTTCTCTAGTTTTTGAAAACTTTGAATTTTTTTTGTACCTTGCAATGAATGAACTGATGGCAGTAAAGGGAATATTAAGTTTGTCTGAGATTTTCCCGTACCTTTGAGCTTCTTTGCAGGGCTTAACAATCAGGTTCTCTTTGTGAAATTGTCAGTTCTTTACCTATTGCCATGATGAACACCGCCTTTGCACAAATACAAATTCCATAATGTTTTAGTTTTTGTTTTTAGGCTAGAAATATCTACTGATAACATTATTTGAACATTCTGTAATATTCCACTTGAATAGTCTAGAGTATTAAAACAATTTAAATTTTTTTAAATTCTAAATTTGCATTGTATGAATACGTTTTTGACACATTAACATGTATGAATGGAATTTATTTCTATTAAATGAATTTTTTCAGTTTTCTACGCATATGCATCTGTGTACAGTTAATTATGTGAACAGTATATTTATTCATTAGTTAGAAATGCAATAAATTAAAAATTCTATGTTTACGATTATGTGTTTTCCCTCACTGTATGTATATATATATATATATATATATATATATATATATATATATATATATGTGTGTGTGTGTGTGTGTGTGTGTGTGTGTGTGTGTGTGTGTGTGTGTGTGTGTGATGAAATGTCATAATTAAAATATTGGTAACCATGTCTTGTCACTTAATCAACTTGGGTGACAGCAGTAATTCAAAATAATTTTTTCTTAGATATGCCGAATTTGTAGCTTTCTGTACGTTTTCGTCTTCTCATTTAAATAGACAATTTCAAGAAGGACTTATAAATTATGAGAATCGATGAAAAAAAAAAAAAACACTTGGAAGGATTTAGCAAAATCCAGGCCGAAATAGAGGTCAACGCAGTTCACAAAGATAAAAGCATTTGACACTGAATGACAGGAGTATGTTAATAATTTAAGGCAAAAATTAAAACAACACCATAAGGCATACACGATTGTCAATAACGCTCGGTTATCACTATGCTTTCAGTGCAAGAAATAAATCAGGATTTATCTATTACTGTAAAGTTCATGATGTTGTAGTAAATAATGTGACATGAAAGCGCTTATATTTCAGTAAAATAGATATAGTATGAATAAGGATTAAAGAGGAAACATGTGGTGTTATGAAGTGCATTCGATGTTTATTATTGTTTTGAGGAACTACGTCTAATGGTGGATCTATCATCCTAGCTACAACTTCACTGCCTAGTAGGAGAACGACTAAAACCGTATCGTGTAGAAATTCCAAGATTCAGTGCAACGCATGTTATTATGCATCTTGTTACTATTATGTCGATACAATTATAGTTAATCGGCACATATATAATATAATGTGCATCCATGCATTGAAATCATTTCTGAAATATGTGTGTACGTTGAGGGAATCAGTTGCAAAATGCTGCCAAAATTTTCAGCCTGTATTTCTGACTTGTTATAAATATAGGAAAACGTCAAGATTCAACAATCTATAATTTATAAGTAATGAATTACATTAAACCAGTTCAAGTCTTATTAAAGATATTAAATTTTGTATATATTTTCATGAAACTATTTTGTATCACTAAAAAGGTTCACTGATCGTCCTAATAATATAATCTTCCTCTAGGATAATCAAATTCGAGTAATTAACTCAAGAATAATTCCATTTAATTAAATAGTGTCATTTGACTAATTAGTTGGTAGACAACAAGGCTAATATTGTTCTGCTTTTATGCGTCATGTCCAGTCAGGATGTGACTCTCCACAACATTCTGTCATTTGTAGGAGTTAGCATTGCTTGCAATTTTGCTGTTCTTCCCATTCTTTGCCTTGACATCGATTGGCGCAATATTGTTAGATAGCCTAATCGTTATCTGTCTATATCACTGAATTGCCATACTATCCGGCCATTGTACGATCTGACGTTTATGTCTATCTCCCTCTCTATGTATATAGACATGTCTATATCTCCGAGATGAGGTATTATGATTACTTTTATTATTTACATTATCTGGACTGTTATTCTCATGTTCATGTCTATATTCATAACGTTTCGACCGTTGTACACTCCGGCCTTTTTACTCAAGTTCACATGGCCCAGTGTATATAGACCTTGGTTAGATCTAATGACTAGACCCAAAGAGTTGTGAGTTCAATACCAGGCCACAGCAGTGGTGAATCAAAAACTTGTAGAGTTGAGTTAAAATGAAATAATTGAAACCAGCGGGTGATACTCGTGGAACTAGAACAATCTTCCCCTGTGGACGAAATAAAGGGTTCAATTCGATATTACTAACACCTGAAAAGGCCGGAGTGTACAACGTTGTTGATATGCCAGTGAAGATAAGTAAAACAGTTAGAATAATGTAAATAATGCAAGTAAGTGTATTCGTTGTTTATCACTTTCCCTCTATCCTTCAATAAAATCTTCAAGGCTGTCGTACGATCACCGAAGGTAAGCAATGTCAATCCTGGTCAGTACCTAGATTGGTGACCGTTTAGGAATGACAGGTGCTTTAGGTTTGGCTGTGTAGGTGATGTAATGGATATTGATTCGTAACTGGAAATCGAAGAGCCGAGATCCAATTCCAGTCCCGTTCGTTTTATTCATCGACGTGCAAATAACCTTGCGAAAGTTAAGTATTCAGATCTTCTCTCACAGCTATTAGTCAAATAGTACGAATTTCATCAGTAGATAATTATTGCAAAATCTAAACATATTTTATTGTTTTAAATAGCCTCCAAAGGATTGATAAACCGTAGAAAAAAACATATCAAACCAAGTCCTAATTTCTCATTATTTTTCTGAAAAAAACGAACTACCTCCCCACTCTCTCTCTCTGATTCTACATATAAGTGTCCTTTTGATTTTAGTTTACATTAAACTTTTTGCCATTGTTCATATGCTCCATTTATAGTATTCAGAACATTATTCTGTATAATAACGTCTCTAGTATCTTTTATCTGCATTGTCCGGCATTTACTGCATTATAGAAAAATAAATATTACTTGATTATGCAACAGACTTTGTTTATTCCTTAGTAAATTTGACTATTTCTTAATACTTTCATAAGCATGACACCTTTTCCTATTCCAATGTATCTTCAGGTTCCGGTTTCACAGTAATCATCATCTACTTATACAAACTTACAGGTAATTAAATATCTGTAACTAAAATATGAGAATAAAGAATTTGCTTTTGCAATTTTAGATATGCATATTATTATTAGGATTTTATTTTACTGTTTCAGAAAGTAGCTCACCCCTCTGCATTGCTTTATCTTTTCAAGAGTCATGTCAGACTAACAATAGTGTATTCCTGATATATCTTGGCTGGTGCTAACCAGCCCTCACTTAACTGGCTTGACAGCGAAAACGTTTACAATGTGAAGCATTTCTAGACTACTATTACTATTAAGACAATCACTTCTCTATCGGTTTTTCAAAATTTTACCACGAGCTCCATTCTTTACTGACATCAGCTCTGATCTTTCCACATAATGTACGATGTCCTGGGTACATATGATTTAGTTAGCCCTTTCCCTTACGTATTCCTTTGGCAATCTGAAATCTTCTTTCCAATTACGGCTTTTGCAGAGGAGAATGATGGATAGGCTTTCCAGAAGACTACAATCTTACCGTCTTCAAGTATAGACTCAGTATTTATCTATCCGCCAAATACCCACTATCTTCCATTACTGTTTACACAATTTAGATCATTCGGACTTTTGTCCTCATATTTGTTGTCGCATTCACGACGCTCCGACCTTATCAGTTTATATATGTTGGAATTTCGAACAGAACCATTGCAGTTCACGGTGGTAGATTGTTCAAATTCGGTATAATATGATTTGTTTGGATATCTCAGTTGCAGTTAACTCCTTTTAGTTACTCAGGTTTTTGTTTTCTCTGTTGTGGCCAGGTATTGAACAGCTCTTTGGATTATGTCGCTTTTTGGATTAATCAACTAACGCTTTTATTCACTAGTTCATGAGTCCAAAGTATATCACGTGAATAAAGTATGACAGTACAACAATCGAAAGTTCGTGAATATGGCAAGAAAAATGAAGACAACTATGTAAATGAGGAAAATGTGTAAATAGTTACTAATATTAAGTTGGTGCAAAAATAAGGTCGGTTTTTGACGTATTTTTTAACGTCAAAAACCGACATTATTTTTGCATCAACCTAATATATACATATATCTTCAATTTAATCTTCTTACGTTTATATCAAGCACGTCATTCAGTAACCCTCTTTAGTCTTGGGTCTTGTATTATTTGCTCTTTAGCAAAAAATAAACTCACTTAATCTTAGAAATAACTATGTTCCGTAAAATTAGTCCTTATTTTTGTAAATCTCCACAGTTTAGAATCCATCTGAATAATTCAGGATTTAGCATTTTCTAAATTGCTTCCACATCTAATGAGAGATTCTCAATGTCGTCATAAAACCTCTCAGTTGCAGCATTCTGTAAACATATATGCGCACAGGTGCCAATAGGCAGCAAACGACAGAAAAACGAAGTCGGATTCCAAGTCAATAAATTTTTCTAATAAACAACTTTAGTGCCGCTGCATTGACAGCCAAACTTATTCGACCAAAAATGGGAACAGCGAAACGCAAGGTTTGCTGATCAATAATCCTTCAGATGAATATAGGAAAGCTGGCGTCTTTATTCTATTGCTCCTTCCATCTTACTCACCACCCCGACTGACGTCTACTCGTCGTTGATTCACGCCTCTAATATCCATTGCTTATTGCTACCTTTACTCTGTCTGTTCAGTCGAGATATTTATACGTCAGATTGTATGCAAATATGAAGGTAATTTCAAAACGTTTTATGATATCTCAACACTTCATCGAATCTGAGCTTCAAGGCTTGTCACAGTGAAACATGTATTGAAACAAATAAGAGTGCTGAAAATCGGATTGAGAAATGTAGATATTAGAAAATTTACAGGAACCAATAGATTAAAAGAGAATTGGAGTCGGGTTTATGAATTTGTTTGTTTGGTGACTATTATTCTTTTTTACAAACATTTCCTATTTTTTATTTTCTTTCTATTTAAGAATATCGTTTTTTTTTTCTTTGGTTCTTGTTGCTGGCGGTTTTTTTTTTTTAAACTTCATGCATTCTTTTTCATTGTTATTGGCATGTTAGATTTCTTTTGTTATTTTTCTGTCGTTCTTTCCTTCGACTTCACTATTTGATTGACTGCTTTCTTTTTAATTCTCATCACATATACTGTTTTGTGAAAGTTCCTTATTTTTTGCTTCTTCTTTTACATTTCTTCATTTCTTCATCATTTCTTAACATTTTATTATTACTCTGTCTATTACATTTCTCTCGTTTTTTCATTCGATTTCATTATTTTCTATTTGACTATCTTTTTTTTTAATACTTCCAAACGTATTTTTCTTCAATATCTGTATATATCTATGAGTTATAATGATTACTTGCATTATTTGGACTTTTATCCTCATCTTCATTGCCATATTCATAACGTTTCGGTCATCGTTCGCCCCAGCCTTCTTCAGGTGAGTGGAATTTCGAACCAAACTCTTTATTTCGTCCACCGGGGTAGATTGTTTATTCCACGTGCCATGCCTCTTCCAAATGTCTCAGTTATTTCCGTTTAACTCAACTCTCAAAACACATGACCCAGTGGATAAAGACGTTTGTTATTATCCAGTGAGTAGACCAAAACGGTGTGAGTTCAATTCCCGGCAACAGCAATAGTTAACCAAGAGTTGAATTAGCAGGAAATAACTGAGAGATGCTGAAGAGGCATGACAAATGGAAATAGAACAGTCTACTCCGGTGGATGAAATAAAGGATTCGCTTCGAAATGCCAGTTACCTGAAGAGTGCCGGAATGTACAACGGCCGAAACGTTGTGAATATGTCAATGAAGATGAAGATAAGAGTTCCAATAATGTAAATGATGCAAGCACTTTTCTTCAGTTCTTCTATTTTGCTTTTGTATATTTGTTTCACTATTGATTCTGGTCTTCTTTATTGTTTACTTTCCACTTCAAAAATGTTTTGTGATCAATTGGTGTATTTCTTTCTTGGTTTTTGATTATAACATTTATTTTTGGATTAATAGATATCTTTCTTTTTTCCTTTCTGTTACTATCGCTAGATTTCTCTTTTTCTCCTTTTCTTTTACTATCGCTGTATGTCTTTCTTTTCTGACTGTTATTCATATTACTTTCTTTTTTCGTATTTATATTAGGTGCAAAAATAATGACGTAATAATGTCGTTTTTTGACGTTAAAAATACGTCGAAAAAAGACATTATTACGTCATTATATTTGCACCAACCTAATAGATTTATCCTTTTGGTTTGGATATTTATTCCTTTTTGTTTGTTGCCTTTATTCGTTAGGCTATTTTTTTTTCTTAATGATTTGCTTGATTCTGTCTTTCTTTCTTTGTTGATATTCTTTCTGGCGACTTTATTTTAGGCAATTTTTCTTTCTTTTTTTCATTTTCTAAATAACTTACTTACTTTTCTCTCCCTCTCTCTTTATTTCCTACTGTTTTTGTGATCATCCCAGTCGATATGTTATATTTTGTTCATTCATACTTTATCATTTCTTCTTCATTTAATTCATTCATCTTAATGATCTATCTGATGTCTGCCCTTCATTCATTCTTGTTTTTCGTTCGTGTTTCATCTCCATTTTCCTTTACTTCATTCACACCTTACTTTCTTTTCTTTCTTTTTTATTAAATTACATTGCCACACATAAAACCTTTTCGTTTCTTTTATTTTTCGTTAAGTTCTTCTCCCTTCCCAAAAAAGTACTTTAGTCATCTTCTCGCATCACTCTCATTTCCCTTTATGTCTTACCCTTCCTTGTATAATTCTATCTCTCATTTAAACTTTCCTTTTGTTGTCCATTCCAATCATGCGAATTGCGCATGTGAATATCTGGCAAAACGCGTCTTCATTTTATGATATTTTTTATTAACGCTTTTTTTTATTAATATTTTCCTGTTTATTTTTGTCGTTTTTTTGCTTCATGCTTTCAGTTTATTTAGACATTTGTAGACGATCTCAGTATTTGGATGTTGTAAGTGCATGGCCAATAGTCATGTCTTTCTACTGAAATAAACACTGGGCAAATAAACGACATTCAATTAAGAATTTATTGATGGGATGATAAAGATCGAAGCAGGTGCCGACATTTGGAAATCTCCGAGTTTATATAACGCTGCACCAATGGCAAAAGGAAATAACAACGCGTTACATCGATTATTACAATTGGACTAGTCTTCATATATACATACATACATACATACACACACACACACATATATATATATATATATATATATATATATATATATATATATATATATGTTATCTTTCTAAAAGCTTCATAAATATGACTGCAGACGTAAGGTTATACTGTACATTTCAGTGAGCGTCTAAACGAAAAATATTACAATGGTTTTTCTACATTGGAGTTCGTCATACACATTTATTTATAGTAAAATGCATATACTGTAAGCATATATATGAATGTATATTTGTGTGTGTGTGTGCGTGTGTGTATGTGTGTGTGCGTGCGTGTGTGTGTGTGTGCGTGTGTTAAAATTATATATCCGTGCGTTCATGAAAAGTAAGTTTTAAGAAGACATTGTCTGGTACAATTCCCGATGCAGATGTCATGTCTATGCGAAGATAGGCAGTTAATATTTTTAAGAATATGTTGCTGTGTGCATAATTTAATAATAAACACTTAATTTCATATATATCCGAAAGCTGAAAGAAGCACCATATATATATATATATATATATATATATATATATATATATATATATATATATATATATATATATATATTGTGTATTTAGGCAGCAATCCTTCTTTTATGCAAATTTCATTACAAACGACTGACAAGGTCCTACGGCTAAATTATTTTATGCCATTTTTCATGTGTTTTCATAATTCTTTACTTTTTAGGCAATAATTTATATAAAATTCCGTCCGAAAGTTTTATGTATCCAAGAACTTTCGGCTCTACTTTAACCATTATCAAGGATCAATTCCAATTTAATTTTAACTGAATTTATGGATTGCCTTATGAATGTATCTAGATTTATAAGAATGTTTTATTTTCCAAACATTCCTAGCACATTGTAACCGTTTTCTTAGTTGATCTTTTTGAGTGTTGGCATTTTTCTTTTTTTATCAATAAGGCTTCCATAATTTTTAGCCTGTTTTACAATTAGATTTTTATTATCAACGAGTATGTTACAGGTAGAGTTTAGTAGGTCTCCATGTGTATTTAAATGATATATAATTGAGCTATGGTCAGGAGATATAGCGTCAGTCTTCTTGTTGAAGATGTTGCATATCCAATATAATTATTTATAAATTTGTATTAATCAGGAACACAGTTCATTAATGTACAAATAAATTCGTAAATAACGTTGGTTCTTTATTTACATTATTCTGACTATTGCCCTCATCTTTGTCGCCATATTTATTACAACGTTTCGGTCATTGTACGCACCGGCCTTCTTCAGGTGGTTGGAATGTCGAACTGAACTCTTTATTTCGCTCACTGGGGTAGACTGTTCTAGTTCCACGTGCCATATTTAATGGATTAATTATTAGTTATCTCCTGTTAGTTTCCCTTTGAAAGTTCTCCACTGCCTTGACCGGCTATTGAACTCACACTCATTGAGTCCTGTCACTGGATCTAGCCAACGCCTTTATCCACTGTGTCAGAGACAAGGAACACCACTGGAAAATTCGTAAAATAAGGAATCAGCACATATGCTAGGCCACAAAAATCTCCTGAGCCGACCAAGCATAGAAATGAATACAATATGGGAACCAGTAATAAGGAGTGCCAGAGAAAAGCGATAATAATAAAATAATTTGCAATAAAAAAAAAAATGAAATGTTAACAGCAAAAATTGCAATATGCGCACTGGTAAAAATGGTTGCTGAGACATTATTTTTATAATACCCAGAAATCCATGTACAGATGTCCTCAAGGACACATGACACATGTAAATAATGTACATAATATCTCATCTCAGAAATATAGACAGATAACAATATGTTCTCTGTAATTTTGATCTTGCATGTTAATTATTATGTCTGACAATGCGTTTAGCAGTTTTAAAGTTTTCATAATAGATAATTAATTTAATTTTCTTGTTTTTGCCAACTGGAGTTGTGCATTTCTCTATAATGTTTCGAAATGAAGATTCGTCTTGATTATAGTTACTATGCATTTGTTCTTTTGGAAAATGTTTTTATTTTGAAATATTGAATTTAATGTGGCACAAGGGCAAATGACGGGTTTTGAGAGGTCGATTGTCACTGACTATCCTACACCTAGTTAATAGGGTTTACATTACACTCTTTCGTTACAACTTAAACATATACCACAAGAACTCATTCTTAATTTTGCCGTCTTCTAAGTATTTTGTAACAATTCTCATCGTGTGTCATTGTCATGTTGGAAGGTTCAGTGAAGTCCCAAAGATCGGCTTCGTGCACGCTGTTTTATATTATATTAAGAATACTGCTATTTATCCATGCGACTCTGTACTCCCATTAGTTCTCCTGGCCCAGAAGCAGCAAAAGCTCCCCAGTGTAGAATGCTGCCACCACCGTGCTTAATTGTAAGGAGAATATTTGTTTCATTTGTGAGCTTCATTCACTTTGCTCCATACATAACGGGTTTTTATGGAATCTAAATAATTCTATTTTGTTTTCATCTAACCATAAGACAGATATCCAATATTTACTTCCATCTTCTGGGTGTTTTCTAGCATAAGCTGATCTATATTTTTGGTATTTAGCTTTAAACAATGGAATTTTCCCTGGGCGACGACTTCAAAGTCCTGCTCGATGAAAACATCTAGTGACTGTCTTCGTTGATATATTCACTCTGATGTCTTTATATCATTGACAATATCCTTTGTCATAAAGTGAGGATTCTTGGAGAGATTTCTAACAATTTATCTTTCCATTCTCTCAGAAATTAATCATCCTCGATTTTCGATGCTGTTTAGGTCAGCACTTTGTGCGGAGTACGCCAGTACTTTATTTTGGTATAATCTAAATTTTTTGTAAGAATTTGTGCCTTGTGTTTCTGTTTCAGCTCATTGTCTTGTTGGAACGTCCAGTGACGCCCCAAAGATAGATTTCGTGAATTTTGTTTTACATTATATTTAAGAATAACTAAATACTCCTCATTATCTATGACACCCTGCATTCTCACTAGTTCTCCGGGTTTAGAAGCAGGAAAACCTCCCCAGAACAGATTCTCCCACCATGGCGCTAAATTGTAGGAAGTGTAGTTTTTGGTTTCTGAGCTTCATTCACTTTTCGCCATACATGACGGAAGTTCATGTGACCAAATAATTTTAGTTTGGTTTCATCTAACCATAAGACTTAAGAATTCCAATAAGAGTTCCAATATTTACTTCCATGTTCTAGATCGCTTCTAGCATGAGCTAATTTGCATTTTAGACGTTTAGCCTTATGGAAGGGAGTTTCTTGCTCGATGGAAGTATGATCGTAGATACATTCAAACCTGATATCTTTACATTATTAACAATTTCTTGGTAGTTAAGTAAGAATTGTTCATCTCCAACAATCCTTACTTAACGACAAAAATTTATTTTCCATTCTCTCAGAAATTAACTGTTTTCTGCCAGTTCTAAATTTATTCCCAACACAAAAGAGTCCCATTGTATTTCTTGATGATGCAATGAATTGTCGATCTAGGAACATTTAAACGCTTAGAAACTGTTAAATATCCATGTTCTTGTTTGTACGAATCAATTATCTTCATTCGGATTTTTTTTTTTTTTTTTTGCAAGTCCAGCAGATTTGTTGCAGAACGAATGAGTTATCTCTGTACGTGGTACACATATATTGTCTTCTTCCTTACCTTCTAGAACTTTATAGAATCAGGTCAATATAATTTCATTTTGAAAGGGTATTTATATGTAAAATTAACAAAAATAAAATTCCATTTCTATAGAGCAATATTATTTCATAATTTCCATAAGTGGATGGAGGCGTATAATTTTGGACTGCAGCACATTTTAGAAAATCTATAACTATGAATATATTAGATCGAAACTTATAAAAATGTCACAAATTATTCAAAACTAAATATGCAATCATCTGTTTATGGTAAATTCAATAAGTAATTGAAAGTACTCGAATTTCCTTTGAAAATATGCAAAGATTCAGTGGGTGTGAATATTTCTGTTCATAACTATATATATATATATATATATAATCTTCAATCACCAGCACTTCAAAGCCAATACCCACCTTCGTACACAAATTATTCGTGATTTGTTGTTTGCTGCTGATGCTACTCTTATAACAACATCCTTTGAGGAGTCCGAACATCTAAGAAATGGTTTCTCTGCCTTTGGTTTTACACTTAGCATAAAGAAAGCTGAAGTAGTGCACCGACCTTGTATTACTACGAAGAAATTCTCTGGTGAGAAATAAAAAACACCAATCTACAAATTTCCAGAGAGACCATTGAAAGTGGAAGAAAAAGCCATGATCTATGTAAAGTCTTTTTCCTATCTTGGTAGAAAAGTCAACTATAGTGGAACTTTAGATGATGAAATCATGCATCGGAGTTCTAAGGCTACCAGTGCTTTCGGCCAACTGCGCCATCGCTTGTGGAATGAGCGGGGTATTAGACTGGATAAGAAAATTCGGGTTTTCAGAGCTGTTGGACTTGTCATCCTTTTGTATGGCTCAGACTCGTGGACTCCATACAGGTACCATGTACGCCTGCTGGATGTTTTCCATAAAAGCTGTCTGCGGGCAATCTGTGGGGTTAAACTTCAAGATAGGATATCTCCGTAGACCTCTTTAACAGGTGTAATATTGGAGGAATCGAGACTTTTCTCATACAGTCTAAGTTATGGTGGACTGGGCATGTCTTGAGAATGTCTGGGGACAGAATACCCAAGATCGTAATGTAGAGCCAGTTAGATCAGGGCTTCAGGAATGTAGGACGCCCATGGCTAAGATACAAAGATAAGTTGAAAAGCAACTTGCCAGTTGTCAATATACCACATAACACACTTGACCGCTTAACCTTGGAGCGGGTAGAATGGAGTTCTACGTGTTTCAGTGGATTCAGCAGTTTTCAATCTTCTTGTCTGAATCATCTTCAAGAAGCGAGAGCAGGATTTAAAAGGTCACCCAATCTAACAGTGACCTCATCTGACAATGCTCACTCTTGCTCCATATGGGGCCTCCTAGTCTTAAAAGCTACTTAAGATTATTGCACAAAATTTCATGACTGAATCAACTAAGTTGCCAGATCCTCATATTTCGAAATCGAAGAGTTCATTATATATATATATATATGTATATATATATATATATATTGTAAAAATTTATATATTTTTAACTCGGCGATAGTTGCTACTCAGAGATTCATATATATTTGAAAACGAATACACATTTATTATTAATTCCACAATTCACTTTCCGCTATTATATACACGTACACACACAAACACGCACAAAACACACAAAACTCTCACAGACACACACACACACGCATATATATATATATATATATATATATATATATATATATATATATATATATATATATATGTATTCGTGTTCATCCATTTTAACCCTTTTTTCCTTATTAATATTGGGTCTTAGAGGCATTATAGACTTACTTGGAGTTGATATATATATATATATATATATATATATATATATATATATATATATATATATATATATATATATATATGTTTGTGTGTGTGCGTGCGTTTGCGTGTGAGACAGTATATTGTAAATAACGCGCCAATGGTGGTCTAAATAGAGTAGCTTACATTCTCTTGTAAGCACCAAGACGCAAACATATATGCTTACAGATTTTTTTTGCTCATTGATTAATTCATTATATATATATATATATATATATATATATATATATATATATATATATATATATATATATATATATATATATATATATACAGATATATATAGCGCAAGTTCAGATGCTGAGGAAAACCAATCCACTACTACTAATAATAAACTACACATTGATTATATAACTATAACTCTAAGTTGCCGATTGATATACTTGCAATTATAAATGTCAGCAACAATGGATATAAATAATCTACAATAAGAAAAGATCATTTAAGGAAGGAAGCATTATGATAACCATAACAAAAATATGAAAAAGAAAATAAAAGCGCTTGGAGAAATTTAAGAGAAACTACTTATACTCTAATAATAACAGTAAATATTATCATATAACGATAAAATAAAAGATAGATTTTAAAAAGAAAGCTGAATTCTATCGAACTTAAGCAAAGATTTACACGAATTTTAAAGCAGTTTTATCTCTGAAATTCGGCCTATATACGTGGAAGTAGAACGGCGGTTAATAGCGAACCATATTAATGTTCAATGTCTACTTATTTATAAATTTGTCCCATCTTTTGTGGAAACGGGTTTAATGCACTTAAGTAAATATATCATTGATTACCCGCCTTAGTCGTTTTAATAATCTATACAAATTAAATGTTTGTCTTCATTATATAAAAATTATTTCTTGACAAAATTAATCGTATAATTAATAAGTTACTTTACTCTTACGTTTCTTTGATTGCAGTCTTATTTTTTTAACGGTGAGATGCACCCTGTGCAAGGTCCACGGTCCACTCCAGATAGAGGGTTAAAATTAGAAGCAGTTTATGCGGACAGGAAAGGCAGATAACTGTTATTCAGCTATAGATAATGGAGTGGATTCATATGCTTTATTCAAAGTGATAAATTCAGTGAATTCCTTCTCCTAGACTAGCTGTTAACCAAGGTTAGATAGTTCAGTCTATCCTGCGATTGGCAGAAGGTATTGACTGATTTTTTTTCTTTGCCTCATCAAGCATTTGCGGGTTATTTAAAGCAAGAAAATATTTTTAGTTTTTGAGATTCTGTTTTTTCTTTTAGATAATAATGATTTATTTATACAAACCTTAGTAATTAACCAACAGCAGAGGCAAGAGAAGTGTTCAGGCATTCCAAAGGTTATTTCCGCGTCCAGACTTACAGCTGTTATTCCCAAGCGGTCACTAATCTAGCTAGTGACCAGGCTTGACTTTCGTTAAGTTTAGTGATCGTTTTACAACGTGATGGTCAAGGGTGAATAGATTCATACCATTTCCAAGGTCCATAGTGAAAAAATTTACATAACAGAAACTATAAGAATTTGATCCCTGTTCGCTGGTTTCACTTTCTGCGCTGATAACTGTCATGCTTCCCGGTATGTAAAAACAAAAAAATAAAAAATAATAATAATTGTATATGAATTGCAGCAAAAAAAAAAAAAAAAAAAAAAAAAAGAACAGGAGTTTGTAGAAGCTGAATTAATTTGGTTTATGGAAATATCCCACAAAACAATGGCCAACTTTAGAACATCAAAATACAATTAACATTCTTATAACCGGAATATATTTTCGTATAAAATAGAAATGCGCAAAATAAAACCGCGGGCATTCGTAACGATTTTTATAATAGGAAACTTAGATTTATATTTTCTTTTAATATATTTCTGTTGTTTTTTTAGTGTTTCTTTATTAATATCGTCTAACATTATTTTTTTATCGGGATTTTTTTTTTCGTTTTGTGTTATTCCCTTACGACGCTATGAAAACAAAATTAATGCTTCCACTTTATTTGTTAATGAGAAAGTTAAGTTAATCAATGACTGTGAGAGTTCACCCGAACAGGGAAAAATAAGAGAAATATTATTAAACTCCTTTCAATTCATATTATATTTCGTATATATCTATTTTCGTATATTTTATAATAATAATTATAATAATATTAGGTTGGTGCAAAAATAATGTCGTTTCCTCACATAGTAACATATGTGGGAAAACGACATTATTTTTACACCAACCTAATAATAATAATAATAATAATGAAACACACACCGAATAATGAAAGCTAACCGCTGAGGCATTGTGATAAGAGACCGCAAAGAAAAAAGTACTTCCTTATTGATATGGCTGTCTCTGATGATCTTCAAAAAGCTATCAAAATACAAGGACCTTGAAACCTCAAAAATGTAGCACGTGGAAACATCAAAAATCCCTGTTATATTTGGAGCCCTCGGATTGGTTGTAAAAGAATCTAGTAGACTTATTGAAAGGGTTCCTAGAATCCCATGCCTTAAAGAAATACAAAAATATTGTTCTCACGATTACAGCCCTTACGAAGGGATTTATCTATGCAAAACATGTGTGTATGTATGTGTATGTGTGTGTGTTTTTAACTGTTCGGTGGAAAATATCATGGCTGCTATTTCCAACGTTAGCTCTCTAGGCGGGACGCCGAAGGAAATGTATACAAACCAAAAATCAAAGGAAATAAAATAATAATAATAATATTACTACTACTACTACTACTACTACTACTACTACTACTAACTTCTTACATGGCACAGGGCTCGTCCCTGGGCTGGTGGTATCACGGCTAGGACTATCTTGGACCGGCTCCGGCCTGAACGAGCTAGGACAAGCCAAGACCAGATATGACTAGCTTAGACCAGATATGACTAGCTTAGACCAGCTCTGACCAGCTTTGACAAGATATGACCAGCTAAGACCATCTTGGACCACCGGCCCGAGTGAAAACATTCGGGTCCCCACGTTAAAAACTGACCTTGTGTCACAACCTGACTCAGTGGGGATCAAGTAAATATCTACTACTACTACTAATATTATAATAATGATACTAATCAGTGAAAGCTTTTGCTACACATAAGGTTACTAGAATTGTACATTTTTTAAGTTGAGCTGAATGCTTGTCCAGAAAGTGCTCAATGCATAATTAGAGCAACAATTTTTATTACAATTCTTTTTTTTTACTTCCTTCGTTAGTTAATTAGTTAGTTCATTTACATAGATCGCCGACATTTTACTCTCTGCCCTAATTGACTATTCCCTCTCGATTGTGTCAAAACACGGAACTGATATATCAGAGATGTCACTTGGTTTCGACGAGAAAAAGAACCAATAAATAAATAAATAAATAAATAAAAGAAAGAAATAAAAAAAAGATTGAAAGGAAAAATGGCAAAAGAAACTAAATGGAAAAAAATTGTCAGTTTGAGTTCTTTTTTTTTTATACACATTTGCTTATAAATAAATTTATTAATAACAATGTTTGCAAGACAGGTTTTCGGCTTGTAATGAATAAATCAATAAATGTTCAAATAGCTTCGAACAACTTCATGTCCAGACACACGATATGAATCTGACGAGCGGTTTGTCGGCGAAACTTTGAATTCTATTAATTAGTCAATTGAACATTGGCTATAATATACATCCTTGTTCAAATTAATTGAAACAAATTGAATAATTCCGTTAGTATTTACTTTCATTTCGTATTTAACCAAGGAAACATGACCGAGTGCACATGTTAGCACTTCGTGTGTTTATTCCCCGAACTCGTTCCTTGCGGATTGACCACAGATTCTCGAGTGGATTTTAATCGGGAGAGTTTCCAGGTCAGTCTCTAGTACTTTGATTTGCTCCCTGATAAGGTTTGCCAGTGAGGTCGTGCAGAGTTAAAAAAAATTTCGTACGCTCCCTCGGAGTAACGTCCATCGTAGACGATAGCCGTAAAACAACTAATCGACAGTTGAAACAATAGTGTCTGGGCGGGATGAATATCTAATGCAATCACGGATGATGCAATATTTTTGAAGGCCAATCAAATTTCATCATACACCCCGAAAATAGATTCATATGACTGCATACCACTGCAAATGAAATAACCTGAGGAAAAATAGAAATGGATTACACCCTGTCACTCAAATGGGTCTAAAAATGTCCGTATGTTGAAAGAAAGGAAATTAAAGCGGTTGTTTCATTTATTTTGCACAACGGTGTATATTGGATGTCTTTATATATATTTGATGATAATTGCACCGTGGAGTGTGACAGCAAATACCTTCAAATCTCCTACAGCTCCTGTATTATTCTATTGCGGTTTAATACTAGTGAGAACTTTGATTCTTTCTGTTTTCCACGGGAAAACAACTGTCCCCAATCCTGCAAAATCTCTTCTCAGTAATCTATCTGTCTTTAGCACATACCTCATCTCTATGTTTTCTATTATTTCTTTGATAGATTTTTCCTCGAGCACTTTTTTTTCGAGGCTCTTCAGGAAAGTGCTTCGTGCTATAATAGCGACTGACTCAGTGCGGTTTTCATGCTATGCTCATCTTGTTATAGGCTCAAATTTCAGATCAGGTATTCGTTGACATGAGATTCATGCCAGTCACTAAATGCGTAAAGTAATTGACTTCACACCTGCATCTGATAATATAAGTAAAAACAGGGAATGTTTGACTGGTGCTTATATAAACAAGCGCCTCAGATGTGATTAGACAGTTTCAAGCTGTCTCAAACACAATGTGTAGGATTGGGGAATAACATAGGAGAATCGTACAACAGATTGACGAAGATATCTGACGATAGACAGGAATTAACTCAATGTTAATTCATGAAAATTCAAGTCTCTTGTTATTACTGACCTGGCCTCTCACTCCATTACATATCATAATTTTCCCAGAACACAGATAAGTTACTTATACTTATCGATTTTTTCAATTTAATATATTTTAGATTTAATATTTGGCCTGCCAGTAAAGCGGAATCTTATCGGAAATTTTATTTTACTATTGATTATGACTATTCTATCCTGTCATGTAATGTTGAAGAATTGGCCAATTTAAATCTGAAATGTCAGATTATTTGTTATTTTTCCTTCTGAATGATCTTTGCCCATGATCAAAATCTAGTCGCTTGCACAGTTCTCAATGGAATACCTCTAGCACACAATCGCATAATTTATCGTCGTATTTCTTGAATAAACTGCAAGATTCCAGATTCGATTATAACGTGACTTGATATCTCACTTTAATTTAAACGCATTCTATAATTACCATTTCTCTGCTTATTAATAATCTTGGACTATACAGGGATGAATCTTATCACATTTGAATGGCACAACGTTAAAATGTTCTATTTTTCTCTATCTTACTCTTACTTACCCATGTTATGTTGTATTAATAAGTCTAGTAAGAACATGAAAATTATGTTTTCCTTCATCAAATAATTATTTCTTCAATTCTGGACGTCGTCAAATTAACGTTGACCGTGGTGGCTATATGACTTCGGGAACATTATTCGAAACTTTTATATTCTTACGAGGATATGAGAAACTTTTTATTTTCCTGCTGTCTTGTGTCTGTATACCCTGATTTCAACTGAGCTGACATCATGTTTGGGATGGTGAGGCGAACTACATGTTCAACGTGTGATTTTTTCACATGTTGGTTATGTTATTATCTGCTAGAATATCCCTATGAGGCACCTAACTCTTTTGACGTTATGATGTGATATATATATATATATTATATTCGGTTGTACTCAGTATATATTGATGTCATCAGAGATCAACATCTTAGATCAAAGGTTCCTGATGAACACTAAATTCGGTAAATATCTCTGGTACTTCCTGGCGTGTATCATACATTACACCCATATAGGTTTTAATGCCATTACATTGATTTGTCACCTGAAGTGTACATATAATTTGTTTTTGTTCATAATTTTTGAATGTCGGGTTTTGTGGTTCAATGTGTTCCGCCTATCCATTTGTTACATTGAAAAAAATATTCGAGAGACAATAAACAAAACGGTAGTTTTTCTTTCTTTATTCAGGAATAATTCATCCAGATGACGTATAGTTGACTCAATAGGGAATGAGATATAGTAGCCGTGGTAGGCTATTTGTCGCAGCTATGAAACACAGACAATATTTAATACCGTGTTATAGTTGAATGATTTTGGGCGCATGAAATATGAGGTCCCATCTCCTTCAAACATCTCTAGGCTTATCGAAAAAATTGCAAGAAAATTCCAGGAATATATCAATTTCCGAAAAATAATAAACAAGGAGTGGACATGAAAATATCAAGCAATAATATTAGTTAGAGCTAACGATTACCATGAATGCTAACAAGGCAACAAAAGGCAATTTTGCAGCAAATCATTTGATAATTAAGCTTTGATGATACTGATCATATCAGTACCTACACGTTCCATGCCGTGATATAGACGTCGGTAAAATATGCCTGCATTACTATCTACGTGCATTAATTTCTATTCATCGTTGTCATCAGACAATATGACAAATGACCGTTGAAGACGCTTGATGTTTACATTTCATCTAAACAAAAGGTGGGGTTCGTGGTTAGAACAAATTCCATGACGCTATATTCTTGCCTCACACCGGTATTTTGTGCTGATAACAGTGTCTAAATTTGCCTCTACTGCTGGAGTTTGCATGACTAGAGAAAATGGTGTATATATTGATTCCCCACCCAAACGCGCGAGCACACACACACACACACACACAGATATATAATGCAATTTAGACAAATCATTATAGTAATCCATCGAGTCAAGAAACTAATACTATGCGATGGAGCGGTTCGGGGGAAAGGAGAGTCGGGGTTCTTGGGGCAAAATCCGTTGGGTTATGATTACTTGGATGATTATCGACACGAAATTTGTGAGTACCAGGGATATATCGAGTTTATTCAGTTGATTCTTTGACATCGAGGCCTGTTGGTACAATTGGTATGATGCTTGCGTTGTATCGAAAAAGTTCAGGTTCGAATCTCGGTAGTGGTTGCGCACTGCTGATGTGTCCCCAAAATACGAAGAAACGGCTGTCCAGTACTTTCTGCAATATGTTGAACATTCTTTCAGAATCGATCAATTACTATAATTATATATAACGACAAATTTGGAAATACGTATGGATAATCCCAAGGGGAATGAAATCCTGAGAGCTCAATGTTAATTCAGACCGAATAATTTAATTTAAAGAAAAACAGACCACTTTAATTTATTTCACCAGAGAATTTTATTTTTCTCTGGATCATCAGACTTCACTTTCAAAAGTGGAAACGGAAAATGAATTTAAAATTTACATTTATGACGGGCAGTATTAAACTTATAGAAATTGACATAGAGGGTAGTGAGGGATGGTATGAGAGGGATGGGTGAGTTTAGAGAGGGAAGGGAGAGTTTTAAAATGTATTTTTATATTTCTTTTTATTATAATACTTAATATTGAGGAAGGAGGGGGTAAGGATCAGACAATGACCTATTTAATCGGTCAGTTCAATTGAAATGATACGTGAAAAGGAAAGGAGAAAAAAGAGAAAAAAAAAGAGAAAAAAGAGATGGACGTAGGGTTTTTGAAGGAAGAAGAGGGGTGCTATAGCTTTAGCCTTTTAGATAAAAACAGATTTTAACTTTGGATAGTAATTGAAATGTTTAAAAACTCCACGAAGAAAATAAATTTAATGCTTGTTAGCAATTGAAATATTCAACTTCTCCACAAATAAATTAGGGATTTAATATAACCCGAATACTCTGTTAATAAACAACAATAATAAAAAAAAATTACTAATAATAATATTTTAATATTGTAAATGACTGTTAAGGTAAAATCTTTATCAGTTTCAGTCTAATTCCTGAATTTAATTTGTAGCTATTTTTAGATGAGTAATACATCGATATATATGCATATACATATACAAATACTTGCATATCTCCACATACATCCATATTTATACATATTTTAATTATTACTTAAATTTTACAGTTAACGTTAGGTGGTGAATTAAGTTTAAATTTCAAAAAATATTTTGAATTCTAATGTTTGTAACATCATGACTAATGGTTAAGGGGTAACATATTTTAATTTAAATCTAAGGGATTAATTTAAATTGAGATTATCTCCAGATTAGTAAATTTCATAATCTTACAAGTCTAATAAGAAATTATTTAAAGACAAAGTAAGATTAAAAGGTAATAAAAACATTTTCTGTCCTTCCATTAGAACTCTTTCCCTCCCTCCCTCCCTCCCTCCCTCTCTCTCTTTCTCCCTCTCTCTCTCTCTATATATATATATATATATATATATATATATATATATGAACTACACCCATGTATACATATATATGAATATATATGGATACTGCTATATCCTACACATATATTCACACATACCACATATAAAAATTCGTAAATATATATATATATATATATATATATATATATATATATATATATATATATATATATCTATGAAGCTCGATATATATGAATCGATACATATACACATATACCTATCTAAATTTACGAATACACATATACATATACATATTTACACACACACGCGGCCATTATATATATATATATATATATAAAGAAATATAGTCTTAAGGTGTGCCATATTTATGGAATAAAGTGCTCAATATCAGAGATAGAGCGTGTGTAAATATAAAACTGAACATAGAAGTCAACACTTAGGGGCGACAGTCTGTTTCATGCTATATGCAATCGTCAGGCCACATATGCTGTTATTTTCTCGGCTATTTATATATATATACGGGTTAGTCGTGCATTGTGGGTATTGTATTATGGCGGTTATTTTACCGGAAGTCGTTTGTTTATTTATTTGGGTCAAATTATATTGCTTGTTTTTATTTTTTATTTTTTATTTTTTTGTTTCTTATTTTATTTATTTATTAACGTAGTAAAAATTTGTTTATATCACATATTTAACAGTTTTGTTTTGGTTTGAGAATTTAATTAAAGCTATTTGTTCAATTTTGGGGTTGATTGTTGCGGTTCATTCTAAGTATTATTTTGGTGGGAACAGTTTTTAATTGATTATCTTTATTTGGGATTGGTTTGTTTATTTTTTTACTTGGATGAATTTAGGTCAATTTATTTTACTTGTATATTTTCTCTTTTCGGTTTTCGATTTTTAAGTAACATAGTATTTATTTATGTTTTATTTCTATTTTTATTTTTATTTTATTTTTTTATTGTTATTTTGTTTATTAGTGTATTTATTTGTTTTTATTTTATTTTTCCCGTTTTTCATTTTTTAGGTTACGTAGTAAAAATTTATTTTCATGTCTGCATTTTGAGATGAGCTCGGATCTTTTCTTTAATAATTTATTTTGGTCGGGGAAAGTAATGATAGCTATTTTTTCCTCCAAGCAAAGTTTGCAAGTTTTTGATTGGTTGTTGTAGGCTGATGATTTTTTCCTTATCTTCCAAGATATTTTTGGTGTGATGTGCGTTTTGTTTTTAATTTCCCAGATATACTTAGAAAGCATTGTACTGTTCGCATATTTACTATTTGTGAAAGATGTTTTGTGTGTATAATTTCTTTGTTTCCAGGGTCCTTCAGTTACTCCTATGTATATTTTTTCTTCATTATCTGGTATTTTATCGTGCCTTGGTATATTACGTTGTTTTGTAAACAATTTCCGTTTAAGGGACATTCGTTCTTTATTCTGCAGTTGCACGTGGGTTTAATTTGTTCGTGTGGTTTGTTGATAATCTTCCTATTGTGCTTTTTTATTATTTGTGCCATGCTCTTGGTGCAGCTGTAGCTGATTTTTACTGTGTTTTTGTTGAATATCTTGTGTCAGGTGCTTGATTCTGGGAAGTATTTGTGTAAGAGTTTGAAGAATATTTTTCCTACGTTTGTTTTTACGTTCTTGCTGTACGGTGGGTTGAACCATATGATATTTCTTCTGTTGGCCTTTTTGTATTCTGTGGGAGTATGTGAGTATTGCTGGGAATCCGCTATCTTTTAGGGTCGTTTCCTAGTCTTTCTTAGCTTTGTTAAATAGGGGTTCATTGGAGGAATTGTCAGAGAGACTGCGGTTAATCGATTTTGGTATATGTTTGATTATAGAAGGTGGATGGTTGGAAGATGTGTGTATGTAGAGTGGTTTGTCATTAGGTTTTCTATATGGTTTATATGTGCCTTCTCTTAGGTTGAAGGTAAAATCTAGAAAATCTACTTCGTTTAGGTTAGTTTTTATATCTATGTCGAATCCGTTATTTTTAAAAATCTTTATTATTGCTTTCCTAGTTTTGTCTGTGCTTTGTTTGTTACAGTTTCTTAAGATTATGAGACCGTCGTCCCTGTAGAGTCCTGTGTCATTTCTATCTATTATTTTGCTCAGTTCGTGTAGTAAGTAAATGCATATGATTTCGCATGCCTAAGCACCGTCAAAGCTTCCCATTGTAGTGTCAAATATCCCATCTTTCTGTATCCATGCTTCTTCATTGTGGAATAATAATGATTTACGGGAGTGCTTAATGATTTCGCTTGGTTTTATTATTATTTGTTTCTGAGCTAAGTCGATGGCCTTATCTAGCATACGTTCTGTTATGGATGGGTAAAATTCTTTTATGTCTAATTGTAGGAATTGGCAGTTTTGTTTGTTATTTATGCTGTGGAACCAGTCAATAGTTGTTTTCGTATTTTTCCACTGGTTTACTCCTAATTTATTCCTAAGTTCAGAATTAATTCTTTCTAGTACCGTTTTACTTATTTTACCTAGTTCACTTTTGACTGGGTTTATGAGTCTACATGCAGGATTGGTTTTGAAATTTTCTTTATGGTCTTTTAGTGTGATAAAGGCCCGTGCCTTGCTAATAAAACTTATTCGGTCATCTAGGTCTAATTTTTGGGCGATTGTTTTAGCTTCCTTATTGATATCGTGTTCTGTTGTTTGAGGTGCCTTTTTGTATGTTTTGGTTATGTTGTTCTTGAGTAATTTATTGTGTGTAGGAGGACTTAGTTTGTATAAATTTCTCTTTATGTCAGCAGTACACGCTCTATCTCTGATATTGAGCACTTTATTCCATAAATATAGCTCTCCTTAAAACTATATTTCTTTATATTCAGCTCCTGGTAAACAGTAGAGCACTTTCGCTACATTTATAGCACAGTTTGGACATCGAAAAATTTAACCTCGACTACTCCCTAAAAAACATACCCATCCCATCCCCTATATATAAACTAAAATTAATTGAAAAAATAGAAAGTTTCCTAAAAAGAATGAGATGGAAAGTCCACTTTTTAAACCGGGACCTTCACAATAACAACACACTTAAGGAAAAATACGGCTTCAAAACAAAAAAATGCCCCCCACAACAAAAAGAATTAGACGATTTCGAGAAAGACTTAACTGACCTAATTAGAAACATAAAATTCCACAAAAAAACAAGATGAAGTCCAAAAAAAAAAACCAAACTAAAAGCAGATATAACTAAAATAAACAATTCAGCAAGTGTATTTATCACTGCTGACAAAATTTACCAATATTTACCATCGTAGTTTTTTTACCATCATAGTTTTTTTTTTTTTTTTTTTTTTTTATAGTCAGTTAAATTGAGAAGGATTTCCATGTCTGCATTTAAAAATCATCTCGTTATGTTGGTTTAGCAATTTATCAGGATCGTTATGCTTTATCATTTGGATCTTCTCTTTAATACACAGGTCACATCGGTCTCTGAAATTTATATATATATATATATATATATATATATATATACACACACACACACACACACATATATATATATATGTGTGTGTGTGTGTGTGTGTATATATGCACGCGCGCACTCTCACACATATATTAAAATATGTGTAATTAAATACTTTAGAGACATTTTGTCTACTTATTTTTAATAGGATCGTCTCGTAATTAAGGACAAGTTACTTAGTATCTTTATTAAAGAGAGAAAAACGTATCATGTTGATGCATATTCCTTTTATTCCGAGTAATTCCGACATTAGCAAAAGGTCCTCATCAAGGCCAAGTTTAAGCTAATCGTCTTAAATAGATGTGTTTTCCTTTTTTTTTTAAATCTTACACATTACAATCAGTTAGTTACATGCCTTGACGTTTTCACGCGAGCCTACATTACACAATTGAAATTTTACGGTACATAATCTTATTTCCGTTCAGTTCACCCGTAAAAAAATAATTTACAAATAAACACAACAATTTTGTCTTCAAAAAAAAGATGAACACAACAATTTTTGTACGTCCTTGAAGAGTTGTATCATATGCATGAAAAAACATCCCAATTTAATATGTAGTATTCCGTTGTTTTTCCCTCTGAAATTCGCGAGTGAGGAGTTTTTATTAATAACATTATTTACACTCGGATTAATGTTTTCATTTTTGTTGTTGTTATCGCAATGTTTATCTCGATGCGCTTCTAGTGTCTGTTTATCAGGGAATTTCGAACTGAAAATTTATTTAACCGACGAGATTAGGCTGTTATTTTAAGGGCTTCATTCGTCTCCCTTAGGCTTACTTAGTCATTGTTAGTCATATTTGCAGTGGGTTTATGACATGCAATAACAGCCTAGAAAATAGTGACATTCGTTCTTAAATTTAATGGCATAGTGTGTATTCAGTACATTAGCAGGTTAGTATAGGTAAAGAGTTAGTGACATCGAAGCAAGCCAAAATTGAACACCACTAAAAAAAAGAAGATAAATTACCATTGGCATGGAAAACAGAACGAGAATAATCTACGTCCCAATTTTTAGTGAAAGTTTCATTTATAAATTCCCTGAAGGTTACGAGAATCGACCGACAACCAAAAAAAAATGTCTCAGAACACAACGACCGAAATGTTGTTATAAATAATAACAAAATGAATGTTAGTCCGAAATTAAATAAAATAAATATCCATTATATATTATGTATATTCTCTGTAAGATAATCTAAATGTTATCTTTTGTTGCTTTGGATCGTTACTTTTTCTCAATATGATTTCCTTTTATGACTAAAAAATCATGATCATTATTCATATATCAAAAACCTGACAACAAATATTAAAAACGAGCTGATGTTAAAACGAGTATGATTTCTTGAATAATATCAATATTTCATTTCAACAATCAAATAAAAACATTTACATGAGGAAAAAGAAAAGAAATAGAATTCTTCTGCGGTTTATGCTAACAACATCATCCCAAATATAGCTTACATTGAATCTCCCATCCACATAGGGAAACATCTGTAATAAAATCAATAGAGAGTTTCGTGATGAGAAAAATCAATGAAAATTGAAAAAGGCACAAAAAGTTGTACAGAAATAATATTTATGAACTTTGTATGTTTAAAATATAATTTGTGGCCAGGCGGATGCCTCGCATCTATAAGGAGTTAATCCAATTAAAGAATAATAATTAATCATATTCTCCTGAGATCAAACAAGTGATAAACATGACATTTAATGAAGCAAGAGCCAAAGGCAATGCGTCGTGGAAGTTAACGGATGGAAGAACTCTATTTAAAATGAAATATTTCTGTGTAACACAATAATTTTATTAAAGAGGCCACGCCATGGAACGACAAGAAAAATATATGGATTTATTTCTATTTAAAGGAATAATAATATATCTCTTATCTATATATATGTAAGTGTACCATTATCTGAATGGTCTATGTAGAAGGATATATATATATATATATATATATATATATATATATATATATATATATATATATATATATATATATATATGTGTGTGTGTGTGTGTGTGTGTGTGTGTGTGTGTGTGTGTGTGTGAAAATATTGTAGAAAATAGGAAAGAAACTGGCTTGGTAAAAGATCCAAAGTGGTATACCAATGCACTATATCATCCACGGAGAACACTAACAATAATATGATATACATTGGGTCCACGAAAAATGCCTTTAAAACCAGATGGAGGCAGCATAAATGCTCTTTCAACAACATAAACTTTAGACACCAGACCTCTCTATCTAAATATTTTTGGCACCTGAAAGAAAAAAATAGGACACCTAAAGTAAAATGGAAAATCATTAACAGGACTAGAACTTGCAAAACTTGGGATGACCCATGCCCTTTGTGCCTCCATGAGTAACTACACATTATTAAGCTTCTAAACAATAAAAACCTATTAAACAACCGGCAAGAATTAACGGTTTTCTGTCGACACAACCGAACTTACGCTCTGAATAACTAGCTAAAAACACGCAGACAAAAAAATAAATTTTAAAATCCATAGCCCATATACATAGTTTTAATAGCCTACAAAAATTGATAACCCTTTATGAAGTCGTCAAATAACAAACGTTACGGCCTTTTCATATACACAAATCCCTTTCACAAAGACATATAATAAAAGAATAAAATAAAAATAAATAACTAAATCTCCGTAGACGCTCAAGCCAGACTATGCGAAAACTTCCTCCGTCGTAAATTTAGCCACCCCCACCTTACCCTGACCCGGCATCTATGAAAGTAACTCTATACTGATACAAATTATTATCACCCTACCCCTGCCGATTCTAAACAATCCGCCCTTGATGTTACCATGGAAATTTTTGATTTCAATTCTGACCATACTATTAAAACTCGTAAATTTCAGAAATAAGTTCATTCCCAAAAAATTTCGCTTGAAGATGGAACAGAGCCTACTTTAACTCAAGTTAATTCAAATATTATTTTGTAGTTTTCGGCTCTTGTTTTGAAACATGAGACCTCTTATGTAGCGAGTTGGAATCATATTTTTAAATAAATAATTATATATATATATATATATATATATATATATATATGTGTATACAGTGTAACCCGGATATAAGAGAGTTGCCGTGACCGGAGAAGAAGTATCTTATATCCGGGTTTCTCTTATATCCGGGTTTGATCTATTTTATTTAGGTAAGTATGGCTCTAATTTGGGACCAGAGAAAATCTCTCTTATATACGGGTTTCTTTTATATCCGGATCTCTTATATCCGGGTTTCTTTTAAATCCGGGTCTCTTATATCCGGGTCACACTGTATATATGTATATATATATGTGTGTATGTGTCATATATATATATATATATATATGTATGTGTATGTTTTGTATGCGTATCTGTGAATAATATACATATATATATATATATATATATATATATATATATATATATATATATATATATACACGCACACACACACACACACATATATATATATATATATATATATATATATATATATGATTTCTATATAATTTCTATATATATTATATATGCACGCTACTACTGGAAAGAGTTTTTCTGATGATCACAAAAGCGAGAAAACAAGGGTTACAAACTCATATCTATACAGCTATATATATATATATATATATATATATATATATATATATATATATATATATATATTGAAATAAACGGACATCTAGTCACACCGAAGTTAGAGCGAAACAGTCAACAGTCTTTCTGTGGATGACTATATACAGTGCTGTTTGATAAAAGTGACTCACCACTCTTCTCCGATGAAACGAAATTTGAGCTAAATTCAAAGGATAAGCGATCTAAAATCCGAAGAAGAAACTTTGAAAGCTCTTTGAATTTAGCAGTAAGTACTGTCAAGCGTCCGTTCAGTATAATGTTCTGCGGATGCATTTCTTTTCATGGAACTGCTTTCTTAAAACCTGTTGAAAAGACCCTCAGGAGCGAGCAGTACAGGAGAATTTTAGTTTTGTCTGCTCCCTTCTACTGAAAGGGTAAAAATCGACCCCACCATTTTCATGCAGGATAATGCTCACTGCTACAAATCAAAATTGATGAAGGAATACTGTGATGAGAAGCAGGTGAGTGTTATGACATGGCAGCCCCAATCTGCTGACCTCCACCACATAGAAAACTGATGGAGCATGTTACTCAACTGCTTTCTCGAGAGCCTGTACTTTATAATGCTCCAAGAGGATGAACAGCTCTCAAAAGATTCTGCTTAAAAGATACTTACTGGCAGAAGAGGACTATATGTTATAAGAAATAGCAGAGCTTTAATATTGAATCATAATCCAGGTAGGCAGTAATCGCCAACGACTCTTACTTTCATGCGTTTGCACGCAATCGTCGGGCCGCCTGACGACTGCGTGAAAATAACAGTCGCGGAGATTACTGCCAACCCGAATTATGATTTAATCTATCTATCTATCTATCTATCTATCTATCTATCTATCTATCTATCTGTATATGTATATATATATATATCTTTATATATATGTGTGTGTGTGTGTGTGTGTGAAAATATATAGAAAATAGGAAAGAACATGTTAGGTAAGTAATCCAAAGTTCTTTAGTATTTTTGTTATTATTTAAAAAAAATAGTGCTCGATACAAAAGTAGAGCATATATATAATTATATATTTAAAAATATGATTCCAACACGCTACATAAGAGGTCTCATGTTTCAAAAACAAGAGCCGAAAACTTCAATATGATTAATTAAATTGAGTTAAAGTGAGCTCTGTTTAATCTTTAAGCGAAATGTTTTTGGGAATAACTTATTTCTGAAATTTACGTGTTTTTATATTATATTTACAATTGAAATCAAAAATTCCCATGGTGACAGCCATGGCGAATTTTTAAAATAGTAAGGGGTGTTGTCTGCTAATGATATGTATCAACACAGAGTTACTTTCATATATGTCAAGTCAGGGCAAGTTGGGGGTGTCTGAATTTAAAGCGGAAGATGTTTTCAATCAGTCAGGTTTACTTGGCTATGGAGATTTTTTTTTTCTTTATGAAAGGGTTTTGTGTATATAAAAAAACATTCGTAATATTTGTTATTTGACGACTTCATAAAGGGCTATCATTTTTTGTAGGGTGTTAAAACTTTTTATTGGGGCCATGGATTATAAAAAGTTAATTTATTGTATGTTAGTTTTTAAGCTAAATTATTCAATGCGTGAATTTGATGATGTCGGCAAAAAACCGTTAACTCATGTCTATTGTTTAATAGATCTTTATTATTTAGAAACTTGATAATGTGCAGTTTCTCATGGAGGCACAAAGGGCATGGGTCATCCCAAGTTTTACAAGTTCTAGTCCTGTTTATAATTTTCCATTTTACCTTAGGTGTCCTATTTATTTCCTTCAGATGCCAAAAATATTTAGATAGAGAAATCTGATTTCTTTTATTTATATTGTTGAAAGAGCACTTATGCTGCCTCCATCTAGCTTTAAAATCATTCTTCGTGGACCCAATGTATATCATATTAGTATTAGGACTCTCGGTGGATGAGATAGTACATTGGTATACCACAGATTTGATGCAGCATTTATTTTCTAATGGGCAATCTACTGGGTTTCTACAATTACACAATTTTTCACTGTCAGACTTAAGTGCAGGGTTTTTATTAATACTATTCAGGCATGGGGGTTTGTTCAGGATTTTATTATTGTTTTTTTTATTATACTTTCTAGGTTTTCAGTGCAGCTGTAACTCAATTTTAGGGTGTTCTTATTAAATATATTGGTGGGGAAGTTTTTATCAATTAGGGCTAAGAATTTATGTCCTTGTTTAATACTAACCATTTGGTTGAATGGAGGGGTATTTAGCTGTCCGCTACCACTTTTTCATCAATGTCGATTTTCGTGCAAAAAGCGGATCACATCTTCATACATGTTTCTGATAACCCCAGCTTCTCATTGGACAATAAATATTAAAATTATCTCGAATATCTTCACGTGCATTGTTCTCAATAAGCAACACAAAACATATTAGGCTCCAGACTGAGTTTTGTAAGGCGCTTTTTGAGTGGTTAACAGATATTAAAAAAACAATTTACCTGCTCACCACTACGTCCGAATAACGTCAACCTAGTTTTTGACCTGACGAAAAAACAATGCTTATTGGAGCCTGTCACGTGATTAAAAAACATATAAATTGAAGGTATGAGCGAACCCAGTCAGTGAGAATTTACAACTTGAATTTGCTAAACGAGTTCACGACGCTTGAATCATTACTGCAGCGAAGTACAAAATTAGAACTTCAAGTTCTTTAACATGAAATAACTTCACTGAAATTCAAGCTACAATTTCAACGAAACAACTCACTCACCAACTTCTCCAACTTCTTTTAAAGCTAAAAGTTTATCAACATATTTTCAGCTTTACAAGATTTTTAAACTCTTTTTCGGTGAACATTTTGAACAAGATAATTCAGCTTTTTGTGAGCTCCGATAAAAAAATGTTTCATTAGTAAAAACTTTAGCCCAGTCAAAGGGAAGTAACTTCTATTAATAGTTAATGTAAAACTGTTGTCATTTATAAATATAAATATTGTACATGTTATGAAAAGTTATTTTCTTGTGTTCTTTCTCTTGTTTGCTTTTTGTTTTCTTACACATTCGTAAAGTAAAAAAAAAGTGTGGGTTGATTTATGCCGTCAACACCACTACATAAAATGGTGACCTCGAATACGAATGTGCGTGGAAAAGTATTGAGCGATATTTAATAGGAGACAAACTCAGATTTCACATTGGCAACTCTGATTTTTGTACCGTCGTTTAAAAAATTTAAATCACCACATCACCAACTGATATCCTAATTCCGCGTCGAAGAGATATTAATTAGCATTATGGCTGAGCAAACTGATGCACATGCAGAAGCCGCAATAACTGTTAATTTGCCAGCTTACAACAATGTCAATGTTCAAGTTTGGTTCGCACAGTTATTGCTATATTCAACGCCAAGAGGATAACTTCCCAAACTTCCCGATATGCCTATGTTGTAGAGAAGCTACCGGCGGAGGTAGCGATTGAGGTTTTGGATCTCCTGGATGAGATGTCATTTAATAAACCTTATGATACCCTAAAAGAATCTATACTCCATAGAACTGGCCAATCTGAGGAACAAAAGCTATGTGACCTCTTTAATAACTTGAGCTTGGGATAAAGTAAACTTCTGCGTAAAATGCGAGTACTATTAGGAAACAACACAATGTTTGACACAGTGTTAAGACAGCTTTGGTTGGACACGCTTCACGTAAACACTATCCAAATTTTGGCTTCCCTCCCAGACGAAATTGAACTATAAAAACTAGCTGAAATAGCTGATAAAATAGCTGATAACCAGCCAGCTAGTCCTGTGTATGCTGCGACCCGGAGACAGCCAGTAGCATCGGTGGTTGACGCAGACGACATGCGTAAACTTAGTGACAGGTTAGCACAAATTTCTATCCAGGTACAGGATATTCAGAAGTCTATGCAACAACAGAAATACAACTTCACTAATCGAACTCCTCCTGAATCACGACGACGTAGACACAGATCCTTGTCACGAAATGGGGAAAACTATCAGGACAGCGTATGTTGGTATCATGCTAACTTTGGCCACCAGGCACATAAATGCCGTAAACCTTTCAGGTTTAGCGCGAATTTCTTTGGCAGAAGATCGACACAGCAAGCGGGAAACGGCGTTCACGGCAGCAAGTGAAGACGGCGTTCGCTACCGGGGGAAAAATATTAACCGTCTTTTTTATGTTAAGGACGCCAATTCTGGTTACCTATTCTTGGATGACACGGGCGCACAGGTTAGTGTGATTCCGCCTACAACAAACATGGCGACCAAAGCTACATCATACAACCTCCAAGCTGCCAACGGTTCTCGAATAGAAACCTATGGTGAAAAATCACTTACATTAAACCTAGGATTACGTAGATCGTTCACTTGGGTATTTACCATCGCGCAAGTAAAGTCACCAATTCTAAGAGCTGATTCCCTGGCCTATTTTAAACTCAACATGAACATGTCTTCCCGATACTTAGAAGATAAATATACCGATATTGCAATTAAGGGAATTACTTCAAAATTGACAACGGCAGGTATCAGTACAGCCCTACCTACTGCCAACGGTCTTCAACATTTATTACGGAAATATCCAGAAATTCTGACACCGTTCAACTACATGGACCCAATCTTACACAATGCGGAACACAGGATACAGACGACTGGTCTTCCCGTGCATTCATCTCCGCGGCATTTACATCCCGATAAATATAAAAATGCTAAGATTGAGTTTCAGCATCTGTTGGACTTAGGGATAATCCGTCCATCATCCAGCCCATACGCTTCTCCTTTGTATATGGTGTCGAAATCGGAAACTGGAGCTTGGAGACCATGTGGTGATTTTCGGCGACTTAATGCTCAAACAGTCCCAGACAAATATCCGATCCCGCATCTACAAGATTTTGCAATAACGTTACAAGGAGCGTCAATTTTTACAAAGTTTGACTTGAGAAAGGCTTTTCATCAAATCCCTGTGGCAAAAGACGACATCCACAAAACTGCTGTGACTACACCGTTTGGTTTATTCGAGTTTACTAGAATGCCCTTCGGTTTAAGAAATGCAGCGCGGTCCTTCTAGCGTGGCTTGCATTTCACATTCGCCTATATTGATGATGTTCTGATTGCGAGTAGGAACATCGAAGAACACACCGATCACGTGGAACAGGTTTTCCGGTGACTGAAGTACTTCGGACTCAAAATTAATTCTACTAAGTGTGAATTTGCTGTACCGAAGCTGATCTTTCTTGGTCATGAGATAGATGGGAAGGGGATTACATCCGTCTCTCATAAGGTCGAAGCTATTCAAAACTTCCCACAACCAACTGCACTTCCACAGCTACGTAGATTTCTTGGTTTAGTAAACTATTACAGACAATTCATACCTCATTGTTTGCAAGTGCTGATTCTTTTGACAAACCTGTTACAAAATCAAAGAAAGAAGAACAGCAAGATTATTCTAACTGACGATGCACTTTCGGCATTTAATAATGCCAAGGAAGCCCTGGCTAATTATACTAAACCATCTTACGTTTGGGATAGTGAAGAAGCAACACTTACTCTTACTACGGACGCATCTGCTGATAGTGTGGGAGCCGTATTACACCAGGAGAGTGATAACGGAAGAAACCACTTTCATTCTTTTCCGTGAAATTGAATTCAGCACAACGCAAATATAGTGCTTTCTCACGTGAACTGCAGGCTATATATCTATCTGTTCGTCATTTCCGACATCTGTTAGAGGGCAGAAATTTTATAATTTTCACTGACCACAAACCTTTAGTATATGCCTTGCACTCTAAAACAGATAAGTATAACCCTCGTGACATAAGACAGCTGGACTACATCGCACAGTTTACGTCCGATATTCGCCACATTAACGGTAACGACAACATCGTTGCTGACACCCTTTCTAGAGCTACTATGAATTCCGTCAAGTTACAGCCATTAGATTTTGAATGTTTAGCCAGAGAACAGCAGAGGGATGCCACCCTAGAAAAAGTGAAAAGTGATACGTCACTGCTCATTGAGCAACGACCAATTCCTTTCAGCGCGGCATACTTGTTTTGTGACGTTAGCACTAAACATCCTAGACCGACGTGCCCCCTATTATGCGCAGACAAATTTTCGACCATTTTCATTCAAACTAGGACAGCTAAATACCCCTCCGTTCAACCAAATGGCTAGTATTAAACAAGGACATAAATTCTTAGCCATAATTGATAAAAACTTCCCCACGAATAGTAGGCTTAGTAATATATTTAATAAGAACACCCTAAAATTGAGTTACAGCTGCACTGAAAACCTAGAAAGTATAATAAAAAAACAAATCCTGAACAAACCCCCATGCCTGAATACTATTAATAAAAACCCTAGACTTAAGTCTGACAGTGAAAAATTGTGTAATTGTAGAAACCCAGAAGAAACCCATTAGAAAATAAATGCTGCATCAAATCTGTGGTATACCAATGTACTATCTCATCCACTGAGAGTCCTAATACTAATATGATATACATTGGGTCCACGAAGAATGATTTTAAAGCTAGATGGAGGCAGCATAAGTGCTCTTTCAACAATATAAATAAAAGAAATCAGATTTCTCTATCTAAATATTTTTGGCATCTGAAGGAAATAAATAGGACACCTAAGGTAAAATGGAAAATTATAAACAGGACTAGAACTTGTAAAACTTGGGATGACCCATGCCCTTTGTGCCTCCATGAGAAACTGCACATTATCAAGTTTCTAAATAATAAAGATCTATTAAACAATAGACATGAGTTAACGGTTTTTTGCCGACATCATCAAATTCACGCATTGAATAATTTAGCTTAAAAACTAACATACAATAAATTAACTTTTTATAATGCATGGCTCCAATAAAAAGTTTTAACACCCTACAAAAAATGATAGCCCTTTATGAAGTCGTCAAATAACAAATATTACGAATGTTTTTTTATATACACAAAACCCTTTCATAAAGAAAAAAAAAATCTCCATAGCCAAGTAAACCTGACTGATTGAAAACATCTTCCGCTTTAAATTCAGACACCCCCACCTTGCCCTGACTTGACATATATGAAAGTAACTATGTGTTGATACATATCATTAGCAGACAACACCCCTAACTATTTTAAAAATTCGCCATGGCTGTCACCATGGGAATTTTTGATTTCAATTGCAAATATAATATAAAAACACGTAAATTTCAGAAATAAGTTATTCCCAAAAACATTTCGCTTAAAGATGAAACAGAGCTCACTTTAACTCAATTTAATTCCAATAATTATATTGAAGTTTTCGGCTCTTGTTTTTGAAACATGAGACCTCTTATGTAGCGTGTTGGAATCATATTTTTAAAGAGAGTGAAATAGTGTTAACATTGAAATCAATACCTACTTCATGGCGTGAATCCCGTAATCATATTCTCTAACTTTTTTTCTATATTGTAAAGAGGAAGAATGTTCAGTGTTACGAGCAAAGACTTCATGAATATGATAGAAAGTATGCCTGAACTTAGAAACCAACATTGCATGGTGACTTTTGCGAAATGGCGAAAGTATACAACTTTGTCAGGAACTTGAATTTGTTTATAAAAATTGTATATATATATATATATATATATATATATATATATATATATATATATATATATATATATATTTCTAAGTATCTATTTCTCATATCTCTTATTCATATGCTATAATTCTGATGACATGTTATCCTTTATATATCTGAAAATAAGAAGTGCATAAACAAAACTGTGATCTTTTTTACAATAAATTGAACTAACCTCTAGGCGCATATCGCACACCGTAAACGTATTTCTTGTTCTATTCATATATTCATGCTCGCGCGCACACACACACACAGAGAGAGAGAGAGAGAGAGAGAGAGAGAGAGAGAGAGAGAGAGAGAGAGAGAGGCAAGCACAGGCAATACTTCTTTATATAGTAATATGATCAAGGATGCCTATTTCGAGAAAAAACAAAAAAAAATTACCAACAAATCGTTTTTAAAGCACAATGACCAGTAATACATTTTATAGAATTAGCAGCAATACATTTTAATAGCAAAATGACCAACAATACATTTCCTCTTTAATTAAGGGCACACATTATGTTAAAATATATTTAGTTGAAAGCATAAAACTGTGTTCAAAATATTTAGATTTCAGTATTAAATAACACGTTAATATGCCGCTAAGCAAAATCAACAAAACAACAAACCACCTCCCAACACACACGCCTATGCATACATGCATACATATATACATATATATATATATATATATATATATATATATATATATATATGTTTACTTATATATATATATATATATATATATATATATATATATATGTTTACTTATATATATATATATATATATATATGTTTACTTATATATATATATATATATAGAGAGAGAGAGAGAGAGAGAGAGAGGCATAGAGAGAGACAGATAATATTAGTGGTTAATACACGAACACAGACATATATATATATATATATATATATATATATATATATATATAAAGAAATATAGTTTTAAAATGTGCTATATTTATGAGATAAAGTGCTCAATATCAGCTCAATATCAGCGTATGTAAATATGCATACAAAAGTGAATATTGCAATCAACACTCAGGAGCGCTATGCTGTTTCATGCTAGACGCAATCGTCAGGCTTGACTTCAATGTTCACTTATATATATATATATATATATATATATATATATATATATATATATATATATATATATATAGAAAGAGAGAGAGAGAGAAAGAGAGAGAGAGATAATATTAGTGGTTAATTTACATTTATACTTTATAAGCAATAATGCTTTATCCCTGTTATAATTCACGCTATATATTTACATGCTTTGAAACAAAATCATTTCGATTTTTATATTAATAAGGTTTTCTATAATCTACACTTATAAGAGATTGCCTAAATTTGAACAAGCCGAAAATAATGTTAGACCTAATGTTTAAAATTATGATCTACGAGGTTGAAGTGACTACATTCAAAGAGATAATGTTGATAACATTTTAATGTTATTCTTTTTATTATATGTGGAACGGAAAAAGGGGGGAAAAAACAAATATTTACGGTATTCAAGGCCAATATGAAAATTTAATCATTGATTGATTTATTTCTACAGTTTATCAACCAATTACAGGTCATTTAGAGCCAAAAATATTTTAGATTATTATATTTTGGGTTGCAGATAGCAATGATTAATTGATAAATGTTTAAACTGATAACTGGATTAAGAGCATTTTAGCGACTTTTCACGTACAAGCTGCTAAGAATGCCTAAACCTTTGAAACTTTGCGAAGCGTAGCAGTTATGTTTACCGATTAAAATGCGCTCCCTAACCATGGCTGGCATCCAGGCTTTGAAAAGCACAACTCTGAATTCAACACCGGTTTCATGTCGTTTTGCAACTCTAATCTGTTATAATTTATTTTTTACAGATTCCACAGGAATAAAAGGGGTTCGTGGCCCTGTACTTCACAGGACAAGTTGATAGTTTTAGTACCTTTTTTATTTTTGTATAAAATATTTCAAAATGGTAAATCCAACTGTAGCATCTTACACAGTGATAGCGTAAATTTTCCTTTTCTATTGGTAGATGAGTGTTGTGAACTTTTCACAAAGGCGCCTGTTGCTAATGCTAGTCCGTGAAATATCATTCATGATATGTGATAGAAAATGTTTCATTCCAGAGCTTGCCTACCCATTTATTTATAAATCTATCATTCGAACATGCACTAAATTTTGCTGTCACATTTCGCCTGGTGTGTCTGCTATGTATATAGAGATATTTTTGATAAGTGTTGTGGTAGGATCCACCTAATTTGCATAGTGGAGTACCGACCATATAAATATGGTTGGTACCGGGAAGAGAGAGAAGGAATCAAGAGATTCAACCAGAGACTCTGCCCGACTGCGACTCAGTCAACACACATTCCAGGAATGGTCTTCCCAGGAATATACAAAAGACTATATGTAAATATTGTGTACACTTTCTTGTTTCAATACATTTTGTGCTAAGTACATTTTGTGTTGCATTATTATTCCATGCATTAGTCAAATTTCAACAATAAGATACAAAGAATCATCTGAAATGTTATTGGTCCTGATCCGGCATCTCTGTTCAGTCTCTTTTTCACTGCCGTAACGTAATGTTTCCCTGTGGCTTTTCTATAAATAATTTCATAGTAATTTTTCTGATGAGCTTTCCATTTTTCTACCTAGATTTATAAATTTAAGCGTAGTATTGTTTAGGCGGCATATTTTCATCATTGTACAGTTGAATTTGGTAGATGGAACCGTAGCTCTATGTTATAGTTTCTTCTGTTGCATTTGTCATCATTGCATTCGCTGCCAGTTGTTTGCTTTCCAGTCAACAGTGGTTTTCCGAGTATTTAAATGCAATGTCCCGCACTGTCGGCCAGGGCTGTAGAATACACCCCACTGCAGCTCTGCAAACCTATTAAAACCTCCCCACCATGAGAAATCGGGTTTGCCGAGGGTGGCGACGTTTAATATCTGAGAACAGCTATATGGAGGCTAAACAATCCCTGACTTGGGCCTCATTAAGGGGTCATACGCTAGGCAAAACGACTCTTCGATACTTATTTGCTCGAGATGGGCGGTGGGAGAGGTTCGATCCGATCAATCATGTTAAGCTCTAGCAACTATATAATTAAATCCCAAATTATTTCACGAACCCATAACGATCTCGCACCAAATCAATTTAAAAATGGTAAAGGGTCAACCAAGAGAAAGAAACATTGACCACTTTTTCTTATTAAGGTGTCAGGAGTTTTTTTTTTTTTTTTTTTTAGTTTTATTATTGAAAGTAAAAATTAACAGCTTCTAAAATTCCTATCTCTGGTATATATACTGGTAGATGTATAACGATTTCAAGCAATGCGAATAGGTTTAACCGATCTTAATAGTTATTGGAATCCCTGACGGGTGGTGGAGAACAGCACTAATGAATAAAATATCACATTTAAATGAAATAACAAGTCAAAACGAATATCTTTGACTCTGATTTAGAAATAGAAACCAGAACGCAATTCACTAGAATCATAAAAATCGATTCCCAAGAGGAAACACCTCTGGCGACTATGTCACTATTCTTGATCGAAAAGGGAAATACCAGCAGGACCAGTTCTTGAACAGTGAAATATAAATGAGAAGTAACGATCAACTTGTGGCTATGAAAAATAGGAAATACGCTGATAACATACGATTATGTTTTCCACAATTTGAAAGTTAAAGCATACCCATGCAAAAAATAAAAGCCTCGAATGGAATTATCAGAAACAGAGAATTCTATATCAACACCAGAAAAATACATGCAGCCTTAGGAAAGCGATGATTCTCTAATTCTATAAGAATAAGCTTAGAAAGAGGGCGTTAACAAATTCAGACACGCATATATCTTAATATTTCCTAATCTCTCAAACCAAGATGTAATGAAAAATGGATTTACCATTGACAGTGTTAACCAATCTCTTGAGATGTTTGAAGTATCAGAAGCCTGGGCATTACAAGTAGAGCAGGACCGGACAACCGGTATGTAGGAAATATGGACGCCCAGATAATATGGAAGAAGAGTGTAATCATGATATTAAATGCTTAAATTACTAATTGAACCATCCAAGCTTTTAGGAATTTTGCCACACACACACACACACACACACACACACACACACACACATATATATATATATATATATATATATATATATATATATATATATATATATACTTAAAAGTGAACACTGAAATCAACACTCAGAAGCAACCAACTATTTCATAGCCGCAATCATCAGGTCACTTGTGATGTGTTTTTTCACGAGTACGTAGTAAAAGAAAAAATTGAGATGGTTCTGAATGAGTATTTAGTATTTTCTTTTGGCCTGGGAAGGTAATTATAGCTATGTTTTCGTTCAATTTTTGGGTTCATTGTTGTAGTTTATTCTAACGGTTATTTTGGTGGGATGGGTTTGTTTATTTTTCATATTATTTACTTAATTTATATATTTGGATTGATTATTTTTACTTTTTTTATCTAATATATATTTTCATTTTTGTTTATTCTTTTCAGTCTATTATATCGGTTGTTATGACGGGAGGGGTTTGTTAATTTCTTTATTATTTGCTTGGATTGAGTTTTTTTTACATATTTCTATTTATTCTTTTCAATTTTCTTTTTTTCAGATCTGCATTTTGAGATGAATTATGATCGTCTATTTAGTCATTTGTTTTAGTTTGGGAACGTAACAATGGCTATTTTCTCCTTCAAGCAAAGTTTGAAGTTTTTGGATTGATTGTTCTAGGATGATGTTCATTTCCTAATTTCCCATGTTATTTTGGCTCTAATTTGCATTTTGTTTTTAATTTACCAGATATATATAGAAAGCATTTTGCTGTTCGCGTATTTACTATTTGTGAAATATACTTTGTGTGCATAATTTCTTTGTTTCCAATGTGCTTCAGTTACTCCTATGTATATTTATTCTTCGTTATCTTGTGATTTTTCCGGGGCTTAGTAGATTAGGTTCTTTTGTAATCAATTATCGTTTAAGAAACATTTTCTTTCTGCAGTTATACATGGGTTTAACTTGTTCGGGTGGTTTGTTGATAGTTTTCCTGTTTTGCTTTTTATTATTTGCTCCATGTTCTCGGTGGAACTGTAGCTGATTTTTACTGCATTTTTGTTGAATATAATTTGGAGAGTACATGATTCCTGGAAGTGTTTGTGTAAGAGTTTGTTGAATATTTTTCATACATTTGTTTTTACGTTTTTGCTGTATGGTGGGTTGAAGCATACGATTTTTTTCTTCCTGTTGGCTTTCTGTCCTCTGTGGTGAGTGTTTCCGTGGATCCATTATCTTTCAAGGCTGTTTCGTAGTCTTTCTTAGCTTCGTTAAAAATGTTTTCTTTGGAAGGATTGTCGGAAAACCCGCGGTTAATTGATTTTGGTATCTGCATGATTACAGATGGTGGGTAATTTGAAGATGTGTGTATATACAGTGGTTTATGCTTAGGTTTTCTTCATGGCTTATATATGCTTTTTCTTAGGTTAAAGGGAACATCTAAAAAATATACGTCGTTTAGGTTAGTTTTTATGTCTATGTCGAATCCGTTATTTTTGAAGACCTTTATTATTGCTTTTGCAACTTTCTCTGTGTTTTGTTTGCTATAATTACTTAGGATTATGAGACCGTCGTCTCTGTAGAGGTCTCTATCATTTCTATCTATCATTTTGTTTAGTTCGTGTTGTATACTTATGATTTCGCGACTCACTGCACCTTCAAAGCTGATGATTGCTTCTAGCATTAAACAGTCTGTCGCCTCTGTGTGTTGTCTTCAATGTTCAATTTTATATTTACATATGCTCTATCTCTGATACAGAGCATTTTATCTCATAAATATAGAACACCTTAAAACTATATTTCTTCATGGATATATATATATATATATATATATATATATATATATATATATATATATATATATATAGAGAGAGAGAGAGAGAGAGAGAGGGATAAATATATAGAAGTATAGATATATAGAAGATAGAGGGGAAATATATATCACTGCCAAACAGTAATATTAAATAAATCGGAAGAATCCATTACAAAGCAACTTACTGTGAGTCATTTCCCACCTATAAATTACTCAGTCTACGCCTAAAGCCAATCACATTACACATAGAAATGTCGCCATTGCGTTTCTCAAATCTCAAAACAGACATCTCTGGAAAGTCCCCCCGCCCCCAAATATGACTAACCTACAAGAAATCATCTCTAACACCCAGAAAATTAAATTCCATATCCTAAAAGAGAATGGATGATACGACAAAAATACTTCCAAATAAAAAAAACAACACAAAACTAAAAATAATAAAACTCAAAAGATAGAAACATGGGACATTGAATGGTCCAATGGAACTGTCGTAGACTAACGCCAAATTACAAAGAATTAATCATGCCCTTCACAACACTAGATCCTACTGTTACGTTTAACCAAGAAGCATTTTAAACTGGTAATGTTGATGTTAGAATATATCAACAATGCAATGATATTCAAAACTCTGGTCTCAGGTTCTGTGGAGTTACAAACGTTTTAATAAAATTAACGTACGCTAGAGAAAAATTTGCATGAAAAAAAATTACAGACAGTTTTACAGATAGAACATGACAACATGGAATATCTGATAAAAAAATAACCAAATATGTTCAGTATTAAAATAGTAACATTACAAAAGTAAGCACTAATCATTTAAATAGATCTTTGTATGTAAATGATATTACTGTAAGTTACTGTTCCAAAAATACGGATAGCATAGAAAGGAATCTGCATAAATGCATATAAAAGACTAACAGATGGCCAACGGGATAAAATCTTCAAAAACTAAAACAAAGCCAACGGGATTAAATCTTCAAAAGCAAAAACAAAGCCAACGGGAGTAAATCATCAAAAACCAAAACAAAGCCAACGGGATTAAATCTTCAAAAGCCAAAACAAAGCCAACGGGATTAAATCTTCAAAAACCAAAACAAAGCCAACGGAATTAAATCTTCAAAAGCCAAAACAAAGCCAACGGGATTAAATCTTCAAAAGCCAAAACAAAGCCAACGGGATTAAATCTTCAAAAACCAAAACAAAGCCAACGGAATTAAATCTTCAAAAGCCAAAACAAAGACAACGACATTAAATCTTCAAAAGCCAAAACAAAGCCAACGACATTAAATATTCAAAAGCCAAAACAAAGCCAACGACATTAAATCTTCAAAAGCCAAAACAAAGCCAACGGGATTAAATCTTCAAAAAGCCAAAACAAAGCCAACGGGATTAAATCTTCAAAAGCCAAGACAAAGCCAACCAGATTAAATCTTCAAAAGCCAAAACAAAGCCAACGGGATTAAATCTTCAAAAAGCCAAAACAAAGCCAACGGGATTAAATCTTCAAAAGCCAAAACAAAGCCAACCAGATTAAATCTTCAAAAGCCAAAACAAAGCCAACGGGATTAAATCTTCAAAAGCCAAAACAAAATACGTGCATTTTTGGAATAAAAACTGCATAATGATCCCAGATTACAAATCGAAGTGACAGAAATCTCACGTGTGGTCGGGTACATGTTCCCAGGAATAATACTCGACAAGAATCTAACCCCACACCTCAAATATGTGAGAAGAAAATACAATAAATCATTACAATAAATCATTACAGCTGCAAACGTTATTTAAATTATACAGAATATTAATTCGAACTAAGCTGGAAAAAGGATAATTTTATATCGATCGACATGGATACATTATTTGAAAATAGTTAACCACAAATTCCATGAAGGATTGCGAAAGGTATTAAGAGCATTTATAACATCCCCTGTAGAAGGTCTGTATATAGAAGCTGTAGAATCTTCAAAAAACGTAGACGGCAAAAAACTAGTCATAGAATATAAAAGTAAAAGCAAGCCTCTTAATCCTGCATAAAATGTCACATTTGATCCCAAATACAGAAATTTCTCCCAACAAAAAGAGAAAGGCTTATAAAAATTTTGGACCCCAAATAGAACCCAACATTAAAGAAGTAGAAATACCTCTATCTACAATCCATAATACAGTCATACGAAATTTATCTTGTTGGATCATAAGAATAAAAGAAATAAATCTAAAACTCCGGAAACGTCGTAAAATAAGAAATCAACTTATATTCCAAGATGAATTAGAAAAATTCAAAATCAATTATCCTAGACACTGAAATATCTTCATGGATAGATTAAAATACAAAAATGAAGCAGAATGTGCAGCTGTATATAAAAAGAATAAAAAAAAGAAATCTACAAATATAGACTTCAATTTCAAATGCAGAGATATGTTCAACAGACCCAGCGTTCAACTTCATTTCCAGAAAGGAAAATTAATCTATATGACATATTCTATGACTTCCCATAAGTTATAACAGCGAAAAACAACTGACAGACCCCTGCTGCTCAAATTAATATGCAGACTACAATCATTATACAAAAGTAATGAAATGTTGCTGTATAGTTGAAAAGTCTTCTCCAAATGAAACACTTCATAATAATTTTAAGATCTCTTATATGCACCTGAAAAATAAAATAAAAAAATTAATTCAACAAACGTGGCAGAAAGGAAGGATCGACAAAGCAATTAATAATGTTCGCACAAACAAACCGATCCTCGGTGGATAGAGTCTGGTATCTAGGAAAGAAAGGAAAACGTGGCAACTCTGGCTTCACATGCGCCTCAAATACACCACCCGGTCATATTTGCTGATGAATGATGATGAGCAATCATGTACAACATACGATGCCGAGCTCACAGTGAAACTCATTGTAACCGAATCTCCTCACTTAGTGCCTGGAAGATTTAAATATTACAAGAAAACCAAAATGAGGAAACTATTTGGAAATAGTGAAACTGTTAATATAATGTTCTATCTTAAAGAAATAGGTTTCTACCAAAACATATAATACCTACAATAGAATATCTACAAACGTTATATTTATAAAACATACGTTTACCCTGAAAGTAAAATATTATGAAACATATTTGTAGTTGAAAGCATGTAATTGGCTTAAAAATGCATTTCCCTGTGACTTGGCAGACAACATGGTTCTAGAAACTTCTGAATCTATTTTTGCTGTTACCATCACGAGATATATAATCAATAGAGATAAATGAGCCTGTTTCAGATGCTGTCATGCAAGCCCAAGATGATACACTGCCTCTCTACATGATTTACAGATGAACTTATACATATACTTTCTTTCTCCACACTTTTAGCCATTGCATCAATTTGGTAGAGGTTAACCTTGGGCGCATCCGTCCATTAAACTTTCTTCCAGAACTTTTGTGGCTCATCTCTGTACTTCCTTGCACATTTAAATCTGGCCTTGCGATTCTTACTGGTGATGAGTGGTCTGCAGCTAGCGGTATGACCTCTTTATTTCTGCTCTCGAAGTCGTTTTCGAAGGAGGAATTCAGAAACATTTATTCCTATATTGTGGAGGTTGTTGGTGACGTGTTCTAATAGATTTTACTCACTAGAAAAATGTATAGGTTCGAACAAAAGGTGGTATGTCCCATGTTGCTTAAGTCATCTAAATGTAAATAACAGGAAATAAAAGATAAAATTCTGAACCCTTGTTTCATATACATCTTTTGATCTTAAGCCCAAATGTTTTCAGTGACGTTTGGAGCGGACGATATATGTGAGAAAGGAGGAAGATGTGAGAGGCATTTTAAACAAATCCTTTCTGGCAATAAAATATTTTACTATCTGCCTGGTGCCTCGTCTGGCATAAGGGATCTGGTGAGATTTCTGTAATCAAGCTGTTCCAGAGAGAGGGAGAATTGACCCCACTTTCAACATTTATGCATTTTAAAAAGGTTGGTTTTCTATCTGGAGTTTCTTTATCTTAGAGGAAAATGTAATTGGGTTGAGAATCTAGTGTTTTCCTTCTCGTAGGATTGATTACTGACAAAAACTGGTGATCCTATTTAACTGGGCGGAAAAATATGAAATATCTTTTCAAGGGGTATTCCTGTAGAAGTTAATATGACTAAATCGACTGGAATTCGGCGATATCTCCTCCATGTCGGTAAACATTACAAACTCACGCATCCGGCAATCTGTAACGGAAATCTTGGATACTGATACTATGATAGGAATGTTCGGTGAATGTAACACACATAGGCAATATCGAAAATGCTTAGAGGAAGAAATATCAAAATATTACAGTTAGGTAATAAAGGGAAAAGTATGACTTATTGCAATAAAAGACAGAAAGTGTGGATAGTTAGGATCGTCTAAGCCTTTAAGAAATATGACACGTAGAGAGAGAAGAAAACGAATGAAAGAAACCATTTTTTTTTTATAAAAGTGATTTAGGCGATCGCCTCCTGCACGTAAGACACAAGCTTTTCAATCCCACTATAGGTATTAGATGTAGTGACATGTATGGTTTAAATGTCTATATACAGATGAGAAAAGTGAATCATGGACGGTTGGTAAAAATACTGAAATGAAAGCAAAAAGTAGAGAATTTATTTCTGATGAAATTTTATTAGATGATGTAAAAAGGTATTAGAAAGCGAACACGATGGAATATCTTCCAAAAGGAAATCATCTTAAAACCTGAAGAACATGAATATAGATTTAGATTTAGGATTTATCTGCAGACTGACAGAAAGAATTCTTATTCGTTAAAGTTTTATACAGATTAAGAAGATAAACAAATCTAGAAAATAACATGAAAAGCAAATTTGTACGAGTTTCTGTTAATTCGACGATGTATAAAAAAAAGAGATGTGTTATTTACGCATATGCATGGAAACGAACAAACGTCAGGAATATTAGACTGGATGGTTGTTTGTATTTGTAACACACACACACACACACACGCACACGCATATATATATATATATATATATATATATATATATATATGCAAAATAAATATTGTTCATAATATGTTCATACCCACTTCCTATAACACGGGATTTTCAATTTATTTACACGCACACACTGGTGATCCTATTTACTTCGCATACGCATATACACAGACAGGCACATACACACACGTGCCTACATACACATACGCGCGAACACGCAATACACAGACAAACTCTCTCTCTCACACACGCACACGCACAACAACGCACACACACATATACACACACACATACATATATATATATATATATGTATATATATATATATATTGTCCATTTAGGCAGCAATCCTTCATTTATGCATGTTTCTTTAAAAACGACAGCCAAAGTATTACGATTAAGCTTTTTACTTAATTTTTCTTGTGTTAGAACAAGTATTTTCTTTTGGGTACACAGTGTGTGTAGAAACTGCCCAAATGTTCTATAATTCCGAGCGTTTTCGGATATACTTTTAGACATAATCAAGGATGATTTTATTTATTCAGTTTAATTCAGTGTGTCCATTGTATATATGATTTTAATTTTCCGACACAGCAGATTTTGCCGTGTTCGTAGTTAATATTATTAAATGTTAGCTTTTCTTGAAAAAAGCCAACACTTAATAATTTTTAATGAAACATACACAAATATATGCGTGCGCGTCTGTATGTGTGTGTGTGTGTGTGCAGAGGAAAAACTAACATAAGCAAGAACAGACACAAACACATCCTCATGAATAAAAACATATACTTACCAGCGCACAAACATAAGATAAGGAACAAATAGGAAAAAATATTAACTTATCATGTTTCGCTTTTATAAGAGAATGCAATATAGAGGAGAAAATGAAAGGAGGGACTTCTGATATTTTTTTATTATTTTTGTGCTGTTTGTTTTACACTGGCTGAAACATATTTAAATGACATCCATTTAGTTAAGCAACGTTCGTGTGTTTCATTTACTCATGTTATAGTAGTAGTTTATGCAGGATTCGACTGAGTAATGTATATTCATTTAAACATTATTAACATATTTCTCACAATATTATACATTATCATCACAGACAACCTAGAATAGTGATACACGCATAAATTATAAATACGAATGCTACTTAATAAGATGTGCGTAGCCAATGAAATAAAAGCCGCATTAAACATTATCGAGGGAAATTGCCTCGCACCAAACAGTGAACCTACATTTATGGAAATAAGCAGAGAAAATGATTTAGTATATTAATTTCACTTTAAATCAGTAGTAAAAGTGCGTCCAAGAAGGCCTACTGAGTTGGTCTTCCGGCAGTTGGAATCAGCCATGGTCATGGAGGTAAAATAAAGATAATTAATAGGGAGCAGTTACGTTTTCAAGATTAGATGCCAATTTTCATTACATCGAACGTATCAGATTTGATACCAATACAAGAATGGTGTCATCGCATAGAGAACAGACTTAGAAGTGAGAAGTGATTTTCGTACATTGACAAAGAGATATAGAGGACTGAGGGTTACAAATTTATATATATATATATATATATATATATATATATATATATATATATATATATATATATATATATATATGTAACACTAATAATCTTATAAATATAAGCAGCTATACTCGTCCGGCAAAACTTTAGGTGTTTTAGCTTGTAAATGAACAAACCAATACTGAAGAGAAAAAAGAGTAAAAAAAAGAAGGAACTAAAAACATGCATTCCGGAGAAAATAATCGTCGAGAATCTAAGTTCAGAGTCCAAAGAAAAACCTCCGATACGAGAAAAGTAAAAAAAAAAGAAAAAAACAAAGTGCTCAATACGTTAACTAGAGCGGATAGGTAGATTTGTAGCATATATATATATATATATATATATATATATATATATATATATATATATATATATATATATGTGTATATATATATATATATATATATATATATATATATATATATATATATATATATATATATATATATATATATACAGCGCTGTGCAAAGTAAGTGAACCTCTAAGATAAGATTTTACAAATTGTCTCTTTTTTTCGGATGATCAACAAATCTTAAAATATACATTCATTAAGAAAAGCTTTTATGAAATCGATTACAGCCACTTTCGAAAGAGTTTGTCAAGCTGGAAAACGAGTATTAATTAAAAATTAATACCTACAAAAGTAAGTGAACCCTTAGTATTTGGTGACTGATCCCTTTAAGGTTACAATGTAAACCAAACTTTTTCTCTAATATTTAAGCTGTTTATGACAGAAGTGAGTAGCGATTTTGACCATGCTCTTTGGCAAAACTCCTGCAATTACTTGATTTTACTTGCGTCTCTTGCAAGTACTGCCTTCTTTCACTTGAATGAGAAATTTACTTTTGGGTTTAGATCCGGAATTTGACTAGACCATTCCAAGTCTTGAAATTTCTTTTTACGAACCCATTTTAGTGGATTACCTTAAAAGTTTCCAATCATTGTCCTGTTAGAAGTTCCACCCCTGACGTAAATCTAACATTGGAACTGAGGACAAGACACTTTCATTCAATATTGTTTGGTGTCTTGCAGAGTCCATTGTGCCGTCACTGCATTCTATTTTCCTATTTCCAGCTGCAAAGCACCCCCAAATCATAATAATGGTATTAAATTCTTCAATGGTTGGTAGCATATTCTTTTCTTCAATTATGGCTGCGCCAGATATACTACATGTTGTTTCTCCCTGAACGCTTTATTTTGGTTTCATCCGACAATATAACCTTCTGTCAGAATGTTTCTATCTTATTAATATGAGCTTTGGCATAGATGAGATGAGCATGTTTCTACTCTTTCATAAGCATTGTTTTTTTCTAGGCAGTCAGTCATCAAGATCGGCATTGTTCAGATTTTATCACGCTGTAAATGTACGCAGGCTGATTCAGACATTGGTCAGTGAGCATTGGAGATCCTCAAAAGTCATAACAGGAGCTGCATGGTCTTGACAAAACAGAGATCAACTTGTGCTTCTTGACTGTCACGCGATAATACCAAAGTCCTTTCATTTATAAATAATTTCTTGTACGGTCAAGAAGTGCACTCCAAATTGTTTTTTTGATAGATTTTTGTAGCCTTCTCCTACATTATTGGTTTCAACTATGCGATTTTTTGAAAGCTTCGGGAATATATATATATATATATATATATATATATATATATATATATATATGTGTGTGTGTGTGTGTGTGTGTGTGTAATTTAGTCTCTAACTGCGAACTACACAATGAGTTCTATTGTTTGATTGCAGTATACACACTTTACCAAAAGAATGAACACGTGTTATTGTGACGTTTACATGTTCACTAAAAAATTTACACTGGTAACCATGCGAAACGAAATTACAGTGTGTAAATATAAGTATTCAATTACTTTTGACCATTTTAGTTTTTAATATTTAATTACTATTTTATTCCAGCTTGATAAAAATATTTGAAAATGATTGTAATTCATTTAATAAAAGATTTTCTTAATGAATATATACTTTAATTAAGATTTGTTTGATAATTAGAAAAATGATACAATTATTTTAAATATTATCTTAAACGTTCATCTAAATTTGCACAGCACTGTATAAATAGATAAATACAAAAGTAAAATTTATCTTTCCCGACGCGTTTCGTCCTCAAGAGAAATGAACATTGGCATTGATAAGTTTTCCATTTGTATTTATTTACATTGTCCTTTTACAGATATACTCTCTCTGAATTTTTCTCGCACACTCTCTCTCACAGATACACACACACACACAACACACACACGTATATATATATATATATATATATATATATATATATATATATATATATACATATATATATATATATATATATATATATATATATATACATATATATATATATATATATATATATATATATATATATATATATATATATATATATATATATAAATTAAGATTTCAGGGATTTACATTCAGTTATGTATATATAGGTATACATTAAGAAAAATATATATAAGGGTGAAATTATATGAATGAAATATTTGCTATTTTCTCGTGCCTCTATACAAGTAAGACAATGTTAATATCTCGAAAACTACTTTCTGTAGTTTTGCCAGGTTCATATAACATATATAGCAACTTAGTTTTTGGCATTTGACTGAGAGGTCATAAAGTGCACTTTCTGACCATGAGACAAAGGATCGAATCTCATCATGGTCGATTTTTCAGCAAGGTGACTTGTTGATGCTATGAGTCTGAAGTCTGAAAGAGGTGAAAAATTATAGCCGAAAGCGCTCTGATATACAGAGCATTTAGATAATTTATATATTATTTATCTGCAGAAAAATATGAGAACAAAAGAAAAACTGAATAAAAAACTTAAGCGCCGTAACTTGGCAGTGATTATTTAAAAACCGTGTATACTCACACGCACACAAACACACACACACACACACACACATATATATATATATATATATATATATAATATATATATATATATAT
>OZ010571.1:145150875-145240875 GCA_963932145.1 Acanthosepion lycidas | reverse complement strand
ACTTGTGAGTGACACCTTCCTATGGAAATTATTGCGCGGCAAAAGATCGGTTTGAAGACCCCATCACGCCTACATTGACAAACTTGTAGATGACTCTGGATGTCATCTGGAGGAACTGTCGACCGCAATGTCTGGCAGGGATGGCTGGAAGGATCGAGTCGGAAGAATCCGAAAATAATTCTCGACCTGATGCATAAAATGGAGGGTCTAATTTGATTTCTGATTTTCCGCTTGTAAAAATCATCCAGTTTATTAGAGCATCTGAGTTCTTCTTTTACCTGCTTTATCCATAACATTCTATACTTTGTAACTCTTAGACATGTTAATCTTTTTGCAATCAATCACTTTCACTGCTCTGAATTAATTTCAAACAAGACATGTTACTCGCGTATTTTCCACGTATGGTTTGGATCAAAGTATTCTGTGAATGACGAATTTTTTAAAAATGTTCTTTCTCCTCATGTGTTCCAAAAAATTTGACTCTCTGATTCTACGTATAAGTTTACTTGTTTCCATTTTTCTTAAAGCTTCTTCGTTCATCATGCACCGTCCATGTTATTCTTTGTATAAAGCAAATCGCTGTTGTTACAAATCTCCTCTACATCTGTGATGAGATCGTGTAGTATTTACCGATATACAGAAGGATTGGTACTATGGAACGGTTCACGACTATTTAATTAGTTAATGACTAAAGGCCTCAGATTAGTAATATTTTGTTTAAATTTTGGAAACCATCTTTTGATATTTCAATGCACTTTCTTGTAATAATTGACTCATGAAAATTTACAGAAATATTGTCTAAAAATGCTATCATAATGGCTATAAATAAGTGATTAGTCTTGCAACGAAATTTCGTTAACCCTTTTCAGAGATTTAGAATGCGAGTTCTATATCGGGTAAAGTTCTAGCATTTAGATTGTTCGGATTAACAATCGTCTGAGAAATCATTACTAAGAGATTTCCTTTTGAAATCTTACATTTCTCCTGATATTGCAAAACTGTTTTTAGCCAATGATAAAAAATGATTTCAATTACATTTCGAAATGTCTACTGCGAAGTTACGCAATAATCACTTAAATCGCAACAAAACAAGTAGTTTATTCTTACTAATATCTTAATGGAAGTCTGTCGACATGGTACGTATGCACGGATTAATCACAATCTGATTGGTTCAGTTTTCTCGGATTGTATCTCTAATTTAATTACAAGTTACGTTCTGTTTTATATGATTTATCTATTGTCTTTTTCCTTAAAATGTCATAGAACTGTGTTTCTCATCACACAGAAATAGATTTCCTCAAACAGAAAGTGTTGTCTGTGTTTAGACAAATATTTCTACGGACAGCTGGAGGAAAATATAATATTTATTACTTTATCATTTAAAAAAAATAATTTCGTATTAAAAGCGATATTTGAAAACGTTAATGAGTTGAAAAGAAAAAGTATAACAGACTTTAATTTATTGTAAAACTTGAGTACGATCTGTAAGTTTATGCTACTATCACATGATTACTACATATATTTTTTTCATAATTGTCGTGGAAATATATATATATATATATATATATATATATATATATATATATATATATATATATATATATATATGTTAAAATGTGCTTATATGCTGTGGAACAGACAATTATTTTCAAAAGAATGTGTATTAGAATCAATGTGGTCATGGGTCAGGGTAAAGATAATTTACAAATCAAACTGAAGATAACTGCCGGTTGCAGAAATTCCTCTCCCTAAGTTAAATGCATATTCCGAGGTTTATATATTTCTATCTATCTATCTATCTATCTATCTCTCTCTCTCTCTCTCTCTATATATATATATATATATATATATATATATATATATATAGAGAGAGAGAGAGAGAGAGAGTTTTAAACAAAAAATAAACTCTAACATAATCAATGTGAATGTTTAAATACACCCAGAAAACTGGCAAAACAAAGTAAAATTCATAGAGACCGATGGAATAGTTTGCAACTGGAATAATACCCACACAAGCACGCCCCGCTCATCAGTGGGTCTATATATCCGATTGCCTCAAGCCAGGATGAAAACCCGTGTTATTTGGCATAAGTGGGAGATCCTTTCACTAAGCTATCGGCTACCGGCAGATAGGAAATTGAATTTTTATATATTTATTTTTGAATGAACACGCCAGTGACGCAGAGTGCTCAATTCATGGAAGAGCTTTGTATGATCAGCAGAAAGCAATTACTGTTTAAAAATTAGCGCTTTCTCTCTAAAGTACTCGACCGAATTTTTTCTTTTTCGAAGGCATATACATATAATACTTTCCACTATCATCTTTTACTCCGAAAGAACTGCCTCGCGTCATAATATATTGCCAGACGCATCGAAACTGACATAGCAATAAATGTTGTACCTTTCGTATAAAAAAAACAAAATTTTCTCTGCTTTGATGGAGATGACAGAATAGTAGCGTCTCTCAGAATATCATTTGACACGAATTGAAATAGAGATCTTTATCAGAATTGTGTAAAATTGTCAGTCATTGACGATTTTCAATGGTTTGGAGTGATCAAAGAATGGATAACGACGCAAATTTTCGGCAAGAGTTTAAAAATTGTTTTGTTGTTGAAAACACGGTCACCGTGGAAATAAATAGGCGGTATTATTTTCGGATCGTCTCGTGTATATTATTTCCTTGAAGATAAGTACGTATGAAATTCCTATCAATCCGGGTATGCTTGAAAAGTGAAGAATACAAGAGTTTCAAAATTGAAAGTAGGCTTGGCTACTCTAGAAAGAAATGAACGGGAGGATGTAAGAAAGAAAGAAAGAAAGAAAGAAAGAAAGAAAGAAGGAAAGAAAACAATGACAAAAGTCGAAGACCTAATGATAGAGTCAGTCGCTCAAGTCTTGACCGGCTGTTCGGTTGAACTCTCAGCCTTCGGGCGGGGAGGAAACCGAAAGCGGCTACGGCGAAGGGCGGATTCTCTTTCGGGGAGTTAAACCGACCCTGAACCCGTTTATACGGGTTCAATGGACATATTTTTGGCCGAGCCCACGTTAAAAAGGCCTTGTGCCACATGACGCCCTCGTGGGGGGGGGTGACTGAATATCCTCATTCTTGCCTCTTAATGTGTATTTTAAGTATGAGATTATCAAAGTACACTTTCCTCATTATATTACAGAGGAATTTAATCTGTCTCTTTCAGATTCTTCTGGTTCCTAGTATAGGCGTAATTTTGATTTACATTTTCATCAAAACCACCTTGTTATTTAATATTCATTATATTGGTCATCTCAACAGCCTTTTTCTGTTTTCACAAGTCCATTCTTCATCTTTGAGGTGATTGTCCAAAATTCTCTGCCTTAGAGCAGTACAATTAATGCGTAACATTTTAGTACTCTTTTATTTGTTTCAAAAGTAATTCTGCCCTCCAGATGTGTGGAATTGGTAACAATAGAGATGAGGGTTTATATTTAGATTAAAAGAAAAGAACTTAAATCAGGTGTAACATTTATTTTTACTGCTTTATAGTAAACAAAATAAGCTAATGGTGAGTAAAATATAGCAGCTTGTAAAGGAAAAGACATTATATTATGTTAATGAAAATTCATTAAATTAAGTATGCCATGAATGCAAAACAAATAACGTAACGAGGATTTTTTAATCGCTGTTGCATGATGATTCTTTCTCTTCTAATGTCATTCTCAACTTTTTTTTGTATTTTGTTTGTTTTTTTTTCTTCAATTATTTTACCCAATTTTTAAATATGTGCTCGTTATTGCAATCGTCATAGCTGAATGCTGGCTTTCTTTCCATAAAATCGGCACCTTTTTCAATTGTTTTTTTCAAATTCAATCAAGGTTTCATCACAATCATGGATCTCGTCGCTATCTTGTTGCAGGTGTGTCTCATTGTCATCCTTTCCTCTTATTTCCATCATCTTTTGCACCAATGCACGGCCATTAGGCTGAAGTAAGCATAACCGATTAACCAAAGTAAATTTCCTTAAAAACAGAAATTTCAAATCCGATACATATCACCCATATATTTAAATATTTACATCAAAATCATGTTCGGATATGCTGGATTCCCGATATGAGGCAATCCGGATATGAGGTTCTCAGGATATGAGGGATTTTACTGTAGCTTAACTAGCTTTCGAAAGACATATTTCATGACTTTTTGTAGACATATTTTCCGTTCATAAGGCCGTCAAAATTTAACATGGATTATAGAAAGTTTCTCTCACTATTTGAAAATCAGTGAATTTAGAAAGGAAATTAAAGAATCATAAAGGGAATGAGATAACGGACTATGATAAGGGCAAATGAGAGTATTTAATTCTTTTCTTTTTTTTTTTCTTGATGGTTATAAAGGATTCAAGTTCTTTCTCCATTGGAAGCAATGCTTTATTTTTATTCTTCAGATCTTAAAAACATAAGCATCTTCTTAATTCTTTCTCGCCATTAAATAACAAGTTTACAAACATTCGAAGAGAAACATTTCATTTTGTTAGGCATTTTTTATAGAAAAAAAAAATTCTATTTTATATAATTTACTGTTTCACAGAAAACTATTAATGAAATTAATGAAAATTTCACATCATCTACAAAATGAAAATTTCGTTTCATTTTTTTATTAGGACACACAAACACACCCTCGTGCGCGCACGAACACAGACACACACACACCTATATATATATATATATATATATATATATATATATATATATATATATATATATATATATATATATATATATATATATATATATATGTATACACATATATATATATACATTAAGAAATGGACAAAGTCCGACAATTTATTTATTAAAGACATTTTTTTTAATGTTTAACGTTCTTTTTATAGATACAAGTATTTAAGTAAATGCTCTGTTTATAATAACCAATATTAGATAACATTTACCAGCCTTGACAGGATTCGAACCTGCATCAAATTGAAGTTTATAAGCAGTAAATTCGACCTTGTCGACTGGACGATCCTTTGTGGCCGAGCGGTTAGGCACACCGCGATAAATGGCGGTTCTGTATAGAATGCAGGTTCGAATCCTGTAAAAGGACGAATATTTTCTATGAAAATTTCTCGGACATTCCGGCAGGTAAATGTTATTTAATACTGTTTATTATAAACAGAGCATTTACTTAAATACTTGTATCTATAAAAAGATCGTTAAACATAAAAAATGTCTTTAATAAATACATATATATATATTAAATGCTCTGTCTGCTTAATGTTTTAGTGTATTTTTCTAATTTTCAACGATGTTTTTGTATATTTGTTTCGGAATTGTGTATAAGCAGGAGAGAGAATTCATTTAACTCCATTCTGATATTGCTTGGAATGCTCTCATTTTGAAAGAGTTAGGATGACGACATAAATAATGATTATTATGAGCGATTTCACCCCAAAACGAACATGATTCTTTTATTACGCTAAAACAAATGAGACTGACATTTGTTTCTTTTTAATCAAACAGGTGCAGATGAATACATGCAATTTAAATAACATGATTCACACACACACACACACAAATACACACACACATGTATATATATATATATATATATATATATATATATACATTAAGAAATGGACAAAGTCCGACAATTTATTTATTAAAGACATTTTTATGTTTAGCGTTCTTTTTTATAGGACGAATATTTTCTATGAAAATTTCTCGGACATTCAGGCCGGTAAATGATATTTAATACTGTTTATTATAAACAGAGCATTTTCTTAAATACTTGTGTCTATAAAAAAGAAGGTTAAACATAAAAATGTCTTTAATATATATATATATATATATATATATATATATATATATATATATATATATATATATATATATATATATATATATATGAGAAAAATGTATAATTTTTTATCTATCAGGATCAATTTTAAGTACATTTATAACAATGTGAGAAAAGATTTCGAATTTAATCAGACAATCGTGATTTTTATGCGAAAACACATGCGCATAGACGAGAGAAGATACTGATAATTTTAAATTTTAATTTGATTTTAATTAATTTTTCTTGTTTTGGTTAAATAATCTAGCTGAATTTATTTAGATTCTTTGCTTTTTTTCATATGTTTATCACTTTTGTTATTAAAAATCGCGCATTTTGATGATAGAAGATTTGCCAAGAAAGGTGAGTTGGTGCAAGAAACTGGATGTAAACTTACTGAGGATGATCTAGCGAGTAAATCACTTTCTATACACTCTCCTCTTTGTAAATACATTTCTCTTTTAACAGAAATAGAAGTTGTTTTATTTTTTTAAAATGAAAATTAGGGTCAGACTCATTAGAGTGAAAAATTAACTATGTTGTTTTTAAACGATGCATTTAGTTTTCATATAATATTTTATTTAAATTTCTTGAAGCTTCCTCTGTGCATTTCTTCTTGCAATTATTTTTTTTTTAATTTGTCTATATTTCTGAGATGAGGGATTATGTACACTATTTAAATTGCCCGGACAATCATCCTCAATGTTTCGGCCCTGGTACCCTCTTGCCTTCTTCAGGTGATTGGAATGTCGAACTGAAACCTATATTTCGCTCGTTGGTATAGAATCTTCACGTTCCACGTGCCATGTCTAATGGACGTCAGTTATCTCCTGTTAATTATCCTTTCTATGTTCTCCGCCGCCTTAACTAGGTATTGAACTCACACTCTCTTGGTCTTGTCACTGGATCTAACTAACAATGATCACACTTTACAAGGCTCAAGTGCCATTCTTGTCAGATTGTTACAGAGTAAGCGGCACACTTGATAGGAATACGCGGAGAAGATACGGACTGACCCTAGACTTGAACAGGTTATGTTTGAAGTCATCGGGGAAGCTTCCGTCAGCGGTCAGTGGAAAGGTGCTGCTCTAGTTAAATTTACATCTCATCATTGAGATACAAAATAAATGACGGTGGTTCGCTACACTATACGTAGCAGGTGAGGTCTTACACGTGAAGGTTAGAACTGGTGGAACTAATTAATGTAACACATCTGAATACTTTTCAATGAAATAGCAAGAGAGTATAGAGTGGCTTTCAACATTTCGTCTGGGAGAAAGGAGTTCCTCGGCGGAAAGTAATTTATCATCCACAAGTCCATAGAAACGCGTTTAGACTCTATCGAGACTACAAAGTGAGGAATGATTAGCTCTTGCCCATATATGGAAGCAGTACTCCATTTTTGGTATTATCCTACTATTGAAAAGCTAGACGATTACAAGCGGTGTCAACTACTTACTAGACCGGTATAAAGTACCACCATTCTTCTCAACGACTTTAGCGGTGGTTCATATATATGAGTGCTATTTGAGGTCTGAGTTCAGCTTAACTCCCAAGGAACGGGCACAACTGAAGATAACAGTGTTCATCGCAATAGGCGGAAATTCAGGGTCCAATCGCTGATGGTGGAAAGACAATAGTTTGACTTTCGAGGAACTGCGTGTGGCCAGTCGGTTTTCTTCCACAAGTATGTTGGAGCCAGATCAGAGAGGGGATAAGCTGTCGGGCACTGGTCATTTATAGTTTTGGAGGTGAACCCATATACCATTATATCATCAGCATAGATATTCGCAATATATTTGATTTTACAGGGTATCTTTACAATTTAAAAATATATTACAAAGGCTATCGATGGCATATCTGAATCAGACTTGATCTATCCAATTAGTAGTTATCAATGTTTTTTTTTAATCACATTGCAAATGGGCCTTAAAGATATCCCGTTGATGAAAGCGGTACTGTTAAATGAAGCTCTCACCTTTCCAAACTGGTGAATTGGTCAAATTCCCTGATCACCTCATTCACCAGATATCATTCCGCTGGACTTCTCTCTATGCGGTTAAGTTAAATATATCTTGGACCTAACACTGATCTGAAACAAGTGTTCACTGAAGCGATTGCCACCATTGATGATGCTATACTATGGCGAACATGGCAAGTAATCGTTTTGTTGTCCTTCCTGCAATTAATGTTGCCCGTATTGAGGTGAATTACATTAGTTAAACTACTTCCATATTTACTCCTCATTTTGTAACATGTCCTTATATGTGTTCATTTGCTCTTGTAATAAACCTTTTAAATTGTAATGCCACTGTACTTTTAGAAAGCTCATTTATGTAAAGTAGAAAGAGATTTGGAACGAGAAGCAAGCCTTGGGGACACTTGCGCTGCATGGGCCTTAGATGGTTAGGCTGTTAACAATTGCCATCAGGAATCTAACATTTAGGAAGGACTTAATATTTGAGAAGACATTTGCAGTGATTTCATAGCTATAGTGCTTGTGTCGTAACATCCTGCCACACTGTCAAATACCCTTTGAAATATTTAATGTGATCGTTGTTGAGATGTTTTATTGTCTAGTTCCTCACTGATTCTGTGAGTAATGACAGGGAACTGCAGTGGAACCTGTTTATCGAAATCTGTACTGCTTGACATTCAAGAGTATTTCCATATTGATTTAATCAAAATATATTTGATAGAGTAAATTATTTTGTTTTTTATCAATTAAATACTTTATTTTTTCAGAATTAATTTCGCTGACTTTTCATGTCATGGTGTATTGGGCTTTATTCCGATGTTTATAATGTAGATCTTTTGATTCGCATTTATATGCACCATACACAATTGATTATTATTATTATTATTATTATTATTATTATTATTATTATTATTTCCTTTGAATTCTGGCGTTTACACATTTCTTTCCGGGTCCTACCCACAGACCTAACGTTAGAAATGGCATCATGACACTTTCAACTGACAATATATATATATATATATATATATATATATATATATATATATATATATATATATATATATATATATATATATATATATTACATAGATAAGGCCCTTTGTAAAACGTGTGCTGTACTTGTCAGAACAATTTTTTGTATCTCCTTGAGGCCTGGACTTCCTGAAATCCCTTCAATTAGTCTACTGCAATCTTTTCCAACCAGTCTTAGGGCTCCAACTACAATAGGGATTGTTGATGTTCCCATATACTACATTTTCGTATGCCATATTGTATTATTATTATTATTATTATTATTATTATTATTATTATTATTAATTTTTATATACTATCTAATAAAGTCTTCAGTTAAAAGTATCCAAATATAGGTATACGTAAATATACATTTGAACATTGTAAAAATGAACGTGACTGTGTTTCACTAGTCGCTTAAGCATTAGGCATGATTATGAAGAATTCTGATATGTGCATTAAAATTCTCAAAAAATCTTTCTTTATCTAGATCGTTTTATGTGAATCGTGCAGATTCTTAAATATGGTTTTACTAATAAAACAACTTCATTTGTATTAGTCCTCCAGTTCAAGGAGAGTAAAAGATTGTATCAATGATCAGTCAAAAATTATTATTATTATTATTATTAATAATAATAATAATAATAATAATAATAATAATAATAATAATAATAATTGAGAACACATGGCACAGTGGATAAAGACGTTGGTTACATTTAGTGACAGGACCCAAAGTGTGTGAGTTTAATACCCGATTAAGGCAGGGGAGAACTTTCAGAGGGAAATTAACAGGAGATAACTGATAACTCATATCCATTAACATGGTACGTGGAACTAGAATAGTCTACCCCAGTGAGCAAAATAAAGTGTTCAGTTCGACATTCCAACCACCTGAAGAAGGCCGGAGCGCACAACGTCCGAAACGATGTAATAAATATGGACACAAAGATGAGTACAATAGTCCAAATAATGTAAATAATAATAATAATAATAATAATAATAATAATAATAATAATAAGCAGCTTCAACTGTATTATATCGAATCTGAATGACATTAAAAGTTTTTAATTCAAGACCAGAAAAATACGTACCCAAATGAGGATGCACCACCCTAAATCATATGTTGATAGGCTGTACGTACCAAGACCTTTAAGGAGGCCGATGTCTAAACTAGGACTAACTCTAAAAACTAAAACAATCAGATTGGAAGCATACCTCACAAAAACCAATGGTCCAATTTCCCTCCATCAAGGTACACCCTTCAAGAAACAGATTAATATACCTGAAATCCTACCAACAAAATAGGAATCGAATACAAACTTCGCCAAACGATTAAAACAGAAAGCAAAACAACTTGGCTAAATGAAATTACAAAAAACAAAAAAACAAAAGAAAAAAAAGAAACTGAGAGGACAAGGGGTTGGGCTGGAAGATATGCAAGAAGCAAAAATTTCGAAAACACTGAGAGGAGGATAATTATGATAATGAAAGTAATAATAATAATAATAATAATAATAATAATAATAAGAAGAAGAAGAAGAAGAAGAAGAAGAAGAAGAAGAACGGAAGGAAGGAAGGTGTTGGAGAAGATGAATAGTTAAAAAATTCATTCGAGCTGAATTAGAATGAACGCAGACGTCGAGATAACGCCCATGTTGTTTGATTGCATTCACAAGTTGATGGCGTCATCGTTGACACCGATATGTCTATAACAGCTTGACAATGATTTCGCGATAATTTCAAAAGTGTTAATTTCATTTCTCACCTGACTATCATCAGCCATAGATAATTAGAAGGTGGTTTTCGGTGAGTGTTAATAAAGCAGAAAATGACGTAATTTGTCCAAATAAGCACGATAAAAGCACTGATCTGTTTTTGCATTGATAAGCGACGATTAACGTTGATTAATTACAAACACGCCCTAAGAAAACAATTGCAAGACTTTTAAATATAGAGTGATTTAGCAGTGATAGATACAGATGATTATTTAAAATGTAAATAGGTTTTTCTCGAATGGAAACTGTAATTTAAGGTCTAGTGCTTCATGGATTTCAGTCATAACATTTGTATGAGTCTAGGGTAGATTTAAGTTTCCTTAGGAATTTCTGCTTGCATTATTTACATTTTTCGGACTTTTATTCTCATCTTCATTGACATATTCTCAAAGTTTTGACCGTTGTATGCTGCAGCCATTTTTTTAGCGGATTGGAATTTCGAACCGAAACCTTTATTTCTGGACCCTTTGTTTCGCTCGCTGGGGAAGACAGTTCTATTTCCACGTGCCATGTCTAATGGATTTCAGTTATCAATTATCCCATGTTAATTCCCCTTTCCAAGTTCTACACCACCTTAACCAGGTATTGAAATCACACTCTTTGGATCTTGCCATTGGATCTAACTAACTCCTTAATCCACTGTCATGCCTCCTTATTATTAAATAACCTATTATTTGAAGCAGCCTGTGCATTTTCATTAATATACTCACAACTTTATATCCGGTCGCCTTATTCAGGTATCTGTCATTGTAACCTATTTAGCATTTTGAATATAACATTTTATTCATTGAAAGTGGGTTAATTGTTCGAATTCTGCTTTCAATATGCAGCGGATATCATTCAATACTGACATTTTATTTACATTTATCTCTCATCTATAGCCTAATTTTTTAACAAGCGTTTTTGTTTTCATTTGCTCTCAAGTTGTTATCACTCAGAATATAAGGGTTTTCTAAAATGTATTTATAGTTATTTAGCTTGTCTTAATAACGCGCAAGTCATAAATCCGTGGAAAAACAAACGTTCATGAATTATTTCAAGTAGGGAAAAATAACTGCTTAGAAAATGCCGAAAATTTGATTTCAGGCATCAACTATTTGTGTCGGTAGATAATAAAAAACAATTGCTATATTGTTATTGCTTATTAATTTAAAGTATGACGCATCCATCCATCCATGTATATGATTTACTAACAGTCTGTTTTTATGCATATACAGCCTGATGATTGCGTTTTGCATGATACCGACTGGAGAGTCTGTGTATTCACTTCAGTGGCCACTTATAGTTTTACATAAGTTCTGTCCTTGATGTTGAGCACTTTAACCCATAAATATAGCATAACTTAAAACTATATATATATATATATATATATATATATATATATATATATATATATATATATATATATATAGTTTTAATATATATATATATATCTTCGAACCACGGGCCACTTTACTGTAGAAACAATTCCAAGAGCATGTTTTCCTGATCACTATCATCTTAGTCTAGATTTATTATCTATTTTTCCCGCTTATTTCAATAAACCGCCTCTTACTCTAACCCTCTACCTCGAGTGGTACCAGTGCCCTGAGAGGGAGAACTACACTGGGAAATAAAGGAAGTTCTTAGTTGTGCCTGGGATATGCACACATGGGTTTAAGCAGGTGACTGTTAAATTCCCAACAGATAAGTAAGAGAATATTTACACCCTCTTCAGAATGGCAAAAACACGTTTGAAGAAAACTCCAGAACCATGCATGAACTCCCAAATAGTAACTGTACATCTCTGAAGCTGAATAAACAGTAATTTAGTCTCGTTTTTTTTTGTGTGTGTTTTATTTTCTTAGTTGCAACAACGATAAGATTGCAGTATTAATGTCTCTTCTCAAAATTACTTTTCTCTTTTGATTTTTATCAAAAACAATATCTATTTTAGTCCTAATACAAAACTCTATCAATATCTTATATCCATGTCCATTTTTTACGATGTGTTTGAGACATTCTCCTAATTTCCAAGCTGATTCGTTCGCTTTTGACTTGGCTGAGATGTTTCTAGCAGATTCTTTCGTTACTTACATCGTATACTAGACAAGTTCACATTGAAAAATCGCTGAAAGCTATTTTCATATTTACACGTCGTACGTCTTAGTGTTTCAAATATTGTCTCTTTGGCTCCAAGCCAATATTTAGACATAACTGTTTTTCTGCCTGTGGCGAGAGGAAGGTTGAGGTTTTGTCATGTTTGTGCCACAAGTTCTAGGAGACCTGTTTTATATTACGCAATCAGTCGATTCGGCTTAAATCTTTTACATAAAGGCGTGCACATATAAACATATATAGTGGCATCGGAATAGATATTTCAAACTCGCTGTCTACATTCTAAACGAAAACATATATATTAATATTTATATCCCGAAAAAAAACACACCTATATTGAATAGCATTTATAATTCTAATATTCGTTTTCAATTTTGTTTTTTCTTATAAATTCTAGTTTATTGCACTCTTCAACCGTTAGAATGAAAATCGTTAGATTAGGAGTGAAAAAAAGAGGAGGCTTGAACGCGCATCCCACACGTCAAGATAATCTTCTTTTCTACATCGTTTTAAATATTCAGCTAAGCGGAGAATAAATCTTTGTTTATCTCGACACAATGTCATCGTGATCATTATGATCATCTCTCCCATGACCGTTTGTGGTCATAGGAATCTGCGCAGCTCAGAACCTGACAAGTTCCCTTTTCATATATGGGTTTAAATCAGGAGAGACATTTGTTCGTCCGTTTGCTCGCCTTGGCAAAAATAGAACTGGCAGATACCGAACCTGTTCCAGACAAACCACAACTGATGTGATCTAGCTTGGAGACTTGTGCTTACGGTCATAGCCCGATGAAAAACCAGTTCCTGTACGATGACCGAAGCAAAGCAACCTCTAGACTGTTCAGTACCTAGATGGGTTAAGGCTTGTTAATAATAGGTGCTATCAGCATGGATTTACGAGTGATGTAATGGTTAAAGGCGTAGTATTAGAGTCAGGGTGACTTACTTTAAAATACCTCGTCACTTCTATAAGACCAAAATGACTATCTAGACGTATATATTTTTATTATCCGTGAATTACCATAGTTCCTGGGAAAGGCATTGTAATGGTTTCCTGCTGTTCTTCGTGGAGTTGTACTTCCCTTAAACTAATAAATAATCATAAGAGTTTTGAGAATTTAGTCTATCTGTGAGATGATAGAAAACATTATAATTGTTGTACTCTGCTTATTTCCAGGCGATTTATTTTCAACACTTTTCTACTTAAAAGTATTCTTCGAGTGCATTGTCTTTATAATATGACTTACATTAGGCGTCACTGATAGTAGGAAGATAGGATAGCAAAAATTGACAGGCACCAATCTATAAATATAAGTACATTAACTTATTATGACGACCCGTACAATGCTAAGGAATTAAAAATGGTTCAATCATGTAACCATGGAAGATTATAGCTGTAATATCTGATGAGGTGGAACTAATGAATCTAGTGTGTCAGGACATTTTCCATGGATATAGCGATAGATCAGCGATAGTCTTGCGACGTTTTGTCTGTGTGGAAGGGCTGGTAGGTTTGAAAATAATACATTAACCGTCGTATTCGCTTTTGACCTCTCTAACGTTATGGAGGAGGCTTTCTCTTCCTCTTCCTCTCCTATCGAAATGTCTGCCTCTGGGCACAGAAGAACCCAGACGGATATATGCCCAAGGTCAGAGTCTCATGTGGAGAGTCAGACAAACCTGACCCCGTGTATACGTGGTCTACGGGCAACTTTTGCCGGAACCTACGGGCTAGGAAGGCTCCACGTTAAAAACTGGCCTTGTGAGACATCTTGCCCTGTGGGGAGGTTGGTAAATAGAGCGGGTAGGATTGGGCAGTCCAGCCAAATATGACGGGAAAACTCGATTTTCAGCTTCTATTAAACGCTTCTAAATTTGAAACATGGCTGAAGTAAACAGAAATTTTCTGGAGTAGTACAAAGGATCGGACATTGTCGTATACCTTTAATGAGGGATCGTATATATGAGTTTTCATTAAGTCCGGGTAAAAAAAAAAAAAAAAAAAAAAAATGAATCCCAGTAGACATCCGACACAGTAGAATTCATTATGAGTTCCACCGTCCAGGAGAAAACACAGTTTCTCTGCTTTGAGAATTAAACTTTACAAGTTTAATTTTGGAGATGTGTATGGATGTATGTGTATATGTATGTATGTATGTGTATTTATGTATGTATATGTATACATATATGTATGTGTATGTGTATGTATATATATATATATATATATATATATATATATGTGTATATATATATGTGTGTGTGTGTGTGTGTGTACATGGGTATATGTGTGTGGATGTGGGTACACTCCTATATGTATGTATGTACGTATATATGTTAGTGTGTATACGCATGTGTTTTTGAACATAGAAATATAGGTCATTGCTAGATTAGATAAACGTTATATTTATTTCTTATATGTTTACATTTGATTTGTAACCTGTAGTCGATATTAATTTTGTCAAATTTTCTTAATTACACAGTGGCCCTTTCAGTAAATGCCCTTCAGTTTTAGTTCCCTCCGCCCCATCTCTCTCCCCCAATCCTTTGTCATTTTTTTCCTCTCCCTCCCTCTTCTTCTGATCTTTAAAATTAGATCATCTATTGTGTGTGTATATCACCACAAAATGTATCCTTTCCGGTTACATCTTTAATGTATTAGACATCCGATAACATTCATATTTCTTTCACTTAAACCGTCTTTGACTCTCCTCTCTAAAACTTCTCCCTCTTAAACATTAATCCCCCACCTTCGCTCGCCTGTTACCCCTTTTTATAGGTCTAACATTCGTCCCACACTCTTATACTTACACTCTCACTAAATTTTATTTTTTATTCCCGGAGTTGTGTTTTCTATTTTCTTTTTGAATTTGTAGGTCTGATGAATTGGATCGTATTTACGATTCCAATGGAATAAATTATGACCATAGAATATTAGTGTTTAAACTTTTTTATTATATATATATATATATATATATATATATATATATATATATATGAGCAGTATAACCCGTCTTCGACTGGGACTTTCATTACTGGAAATCTTTGCACATCCCCAAATAAAAGGGTTGACAATATGAAGGGGGTGGTTCTGAAAAGTAATGTTTTTTGCGTTCTCAGTCTTGTTTCTTCCTCACGCGCAGCCACAGTTGAATAGGCGTTTCCCTTCAGCCGTTGAGTCCTTTGTTCAGTCCAGTTTCAGCCTTGTGCACTGAAGCGTTCAGGTATGCTCTTCTGGAAAGCCGATGGCTATTTTGATCTTCAGACAGTGTCTCTGATTAAAGCATTCCGAGAGGCATTTTGAGACAGACGAACTGAACGTTCTAAAGGCATGTTCTTTTCTTTGGTAGCATGTCTTAGGTAAGTATGAATTGTCAAATGGAATGCCAGAAAAAAACGCTGTAAAGCTACAGGGATCACTAAACTCGAATAACTTTAGGATAGTTTAGAATAATAAATGTCGAGTAATAAAAAAAAAAATCAAGCTTGCTTATTACTACGGTGAATGAAATGAAAAACCTAGCGGGACAATATAAAAATTAAATTGGGAACGGCTATAAACGACAATGAAATCAACGCCTTAAAACTGTAGTAGGAGGCTTTCTGCAACGGAAAAAGTAACCTTACTTGAGAGAAATTGAAACTTGGCCAAGAGGGGGGGTAAGCAGGCTGGACGTACAGAAGTAGAAGCGGAATTAAACGGTAGCAATGAGCTTAGGACTACTTAGACAATCAGTATAACAAAGCGACATTTGATTGGACGTCTAAATAGCCTTCCTGCAGCCAATGGGAGAAACGAACAGGTGTCTCGTTCTGCAATTCATGCGTATGCGCTTGCGTCAGCTGGTGACAAATAGCGTGAGACAGCGCGTGTTGAAAAGCCACACGTACACGGGTTGCTGCACGCGCTAATTATCAAGGTCAGCATCAACCGAGGGACAATGTGCGGAGGTGTGAATCACGACCACACAACTTGAGCTAGTATTGGAAAGTTATGTGTGAAAAAGTAAATTAATTTTTGCCTTTGATTTTTGTGTAAAAAATCAGGTTTTTTTTCTGATCTTTCATCTTCAAGGTTGTTTTTCCAGACAATTTGGATTCATAATCGACACTGAAGAATTATCTATCAAACAAAAAAAAAATCATCTAAATCGAATGAAAACTGTGGAAACGCATAGACAACATCTTCTTCACACACACGCACGCACACACACACACATTTTTAAAATTATTGATATAGATATTATCATTGTAATAATTTAAACTATCTATTTTTATTAAATATTTTATGAAAGATGTATATCCAAGAACAGATAGTAAATAATAAAATGTTGCGGAAAGTTGTAATGGGCAGGAAGTAGTGGAGAGCCATTGTTGACAACAATTTGAACTCAAGACTGGCACTGAAGAATTATCTATCAAACAAAAAAATAATCGAAATGAGATGAAAACTGTGGAAACTCATAAACAACATCTGTTCACACACACAAACACACACACGTACACACACGCACACATATATACGCACTTTTAATTTTGAGAATTATTGATATAGATATGGCCTGGCGTTTGGCATGAAACAATCTGTCGCCTCTAAGCATGAGAAAATGAAAAAAATAAACGTCATAAAGGAGAGAGAATAAATCACGAATTAAAAAGACAGGAGATAACGATTGACATTTTATTTTCAACTATGAAGATCAAAGTTGAATATAAAGCACGAAAGTGCGAGAGAAGAAACTGTTAACCTAGGACTTACAGTCACATCTAGCCAATTAAAATGTTAAGTTTGTTTCGTTTCATGTTTTATCAACATCAATGGGTTATTTAATGCCGACAACATTTTTATTGCTGGTAATTCACTTTTCAAAAAGCTTTCCTGGTAATATTTTAAAAATAAAATGTATTGCAGGTAATATTTTTCCATATATATATTGGTGTTAATATTTTTCCAAAAAAATATTGCTCATAATAATGTTTTACTGCTAATAATTCTTTTGTTCTACAATTTACTGCTGGTAATAATTTTTTACAAAAATGTATTGCTGGTATTAAAATCTATTTTTTCGCCACAGTTTGGGGGTTAAATATTTGCCCATAACTGGACCCTAACCGGAAACCAGCGATTAAGTGGTGGTTCCATGCTCTAAATACCCTCCTCATCAGACACCTTGTTGTCGGATGTAGTTTATCGTTTTATCCAGGTCGCAGATGTAGTTTATCGTCTTACCCAGGACGAAATTAAAATGTAAAATCATGAAACCTATTCGCTAATTTACTACTGCGCTTAAATTAATAAAAATGAATACAGGTAACTTTGCAGATTCTTCTTTGGAGTTTATCAAGCATCTCTGAAAACAGCAGAAGCATCAGGCAGGATGTGACAGTGATATTCAATGCATGGACGAATGGTAGACTTATAAACGTGTGTAATAGATTCTGGCTTGAAAATTGTTTAACACAATACATTGAATTAGCTTTTCCTAGCAGCAGACATAGCAATGGATTTAATATAAACATTCCACTTCATGTCGGCGGAAACGTTTGCCTGTGGAAGGCATAGGGACTGATAAATGTATAAGATAGATTCTGTCGAGAAAGTCCGTCTAGAACAACACTGAAAGAATTTCCTTACAACAAACCTTGCAAATAATGTCAGTGGAAAGCTTTAACTGGAGAAGGTGCAATGAGAGACACTCGTGGAGGATAGAATCAGCCGTGAGGACGTAAGCCAAAAATGGTCTCTAAGATAATTAAAATAGTGCAATTTCGTTTTGAAGGCGTAAAAAAACAGACAAGACATTTCTTGCCCGAGTTAACAAGTGATATTTGAGAACACCTGGAAATTTCACCACATCGAACCAAGCAGACTTTAACATTAAGAAAAGAGTAAACAAATTGTTCTATCAGCTAAGACACCGATTTGAGAACTGATAAACTCAAGAAGGTCGTTGATAAACATCTCATGTGATTATTAAAATAATATTGCTCAAAGCACTCAATTCTTTGCTACCAGAATGCCGTAAGCATCAAGGATTACCGTATGTGTGTCTTGATGCAATAAAAGTGTTCTTTCCTCGGTTGATGGATCTCTCGAGATGATTATAAATAAAATAATGGCGTCATCGACCCTCATCAACTTGTAGCCTGCTAGTCAGCTTTAGCTAGATTTGATGTGAAATTTCCTGTATGCATTGTTCGATCATTTAGATCATTATTCAGGAGGGATTTAAGCTGATTATCTTAGAAACATAGTTTCAGTATACACTAACATCCCCCCTCTCTCTCTCTCTCTCTTTACACACACACAAAAACACATCTACACTAAAACACTATTAAAATCTCTATATATCTATATGTTATGTGGTGAAACGTTTTACCAAAACCAAACAACAACAAAGAAGAAATCAAACCACCATAACTAAAAATCAGATTTTCACAACGGTTCGTCTATATTTGCGATTCTTTTTATACTATTTATTTTTATACAAGCATCTCTAATGTAATATTTCGAATGTGTTTTTTTTTAGTCCCGAGGGTAAAATCTTTGTTGTCGTTACTGGATCTTGTTTATCTAATATCGAAAATTGTGCAGCTGACAGCTGCTTACTGGAAACTCTAAGTACAGCATTAAAAATGGCAAAGAATACGTTTTCTTTGGCTTTAGGCATATTTCTTTTTAAATATGGCGCACGACTGTGGTTAGCTTAGCATTGATTGTTTCCTCTGGAGCAGAATAGTGAAGGACACATAGAAACATGATGCGTTAAGTTAATAATATTCCGAATGTTTCCATACGTCACGCCTGAAACATAAAATTTCTTGTTCGTATATGAAATGTGAGGTGGAGTGAATTTTGTTCCCAAAATAAACGAACGAATTCAGTACAAAACTTCAATACAAATATTTTGATATATTCATTTTAAATTTCAAAATCAACGACTTAGTTTTGAGCACAATTTCCATAAAGGCAAAATCCCTGGCATATATATATATATATATATATATATATATATATATATATATATATATATATATATATTCCAAAGAGGATAGAATCCTGGTAGAACTCAATGCCCAGGACAGAGTAAGAATATAATATAAAAGGCTCAAACACTGAGTCTGTCTATATTTCTGACATGAGGTATTATGTACATTACTTACATTATTCGGACTATTGTCCTTATCTTTGTCGCCATATTTATCACAACTTTTCGGCCGTTGTACGCTCCGGCCTTCTTCAGGTGGCTGGAATGTCGAACTGAACCCTTTATTTTGTTCACTGGGGAAATGTGTCCTTGAGGATATTTTGAGTATGAATTTCTGAGTATTATAAACCTAATGTCTTCAGCAGGCATCTTTACCAGTGTTCATATTGCAATTTTGCTGTTATCGTTACATGTTTTTACCAGAGCTCATATTGCGACTTTGTTGTTATTATTGCTTTTCTCTGACACTCCTTATTACTGGTTCCAATATTGTATTTATTTCTATGCTTGGTTGTCTCAGGAGATTTTTGTGGCCTAGCATATATGCTGATTCCTTAAGTTTACGAATTTTCCAATGATGTTCCTTGATGATGTTCTCAACCTAATCCCACAGAGGGCGGTGATCTCACTTCTCCCTCCATATGTGGCCAGCCACGTCTGATTTTTCTACTTCCCCTCGTGTTACATCTTTCTGGTGTTCTTGAAGCCTTACATTGAGGGGTGCCCTCTATCCTTTATATTCCTTTCCGCAGCTGCAAGGGATAGCGTACACACAGTTTTAAATCATGTTATCCTCTATGGGGGGTCTACTCGGGAGAGATATCTGAGAAGTGTCGTCAAGCTTTGAAGGTTGTCCTGATGTTATATGGACCGCAGATCCTTTGTATTTTCTCTGATAACCCCTTCACATAAGGCAGGCAGACTGTTTTCTGAGTGTTGTTGTCCACCTTCTCTTGTACCCGCCTATCCCAGTTTTAGCCATGTACCCAGGTTAGTTGTTACGTTGTAGGGTACTACTTATACTGACCAATTCTTTATCTAACGTCTCTGGGTCGCCACTTATGACTTTTGCTCGGTGTTGTAAGCAACGGAAAATCCGTTTCTTTAAGCTGTATGGATGGTGGGAGTTAAAATTGAGGTACTGTCCGGTGAATGTCGATTTACGGTATACGGATGTCTTGAACCCATGCTCTGTTCGAGATATTATAACATCCAGGAATGGGAGTGTGTTGTTACTCTCTTTCTCCATTGTGAACTGTATCGAAGGTCTTATTAAATTCACATGGTCCAGCAGAACCTGAACATATTCCTGGTGTGGCCAGAGTATGAAGGTGTCATCTACGTACCTTAACCATATAGTTGGCTTTAGAGATATAGATTCTAATCCCATTTTCAAAGTATTCCATGCATATAATCGCCATTGCTGGTGATAATGGTGAGCCCATTGCTAAGCCCTCATCCTGTCGATATATGTGTGATCCAATTTCGAAGTGTGTTGTTTGTGTACAGAAAGTCAACATCTCCAGCAGATTATCTATTAGAATACTGGCCCGTTCTTCTAGCGAAGAGTCAGAGGCCAATCTATCTCTGACTGCTGAGAGTGCCTCCTCCATGTGTACCTTGGTGAACAAACTCACCACGTCCAAGCTCACATCTGGTTGGTTAGGATGGGAGAATCTTTGATTATTTCCCCGAAGTAGGCGGAGTTTCGGACATATGAAGGAGACTTTCCGATCAATGGATCAATTATATCTGCAAGGAAGCGACTCAGTGGGTGGCACACAGAGCCTTGGCAACTAACAATCGGTCTGGCCGGAATACCAATATCAGCTGAGTGCCTCTGAGGAATCAGTATTGAATAATGGTCTCAACTTCGCCACAACCATCAGATGAGTGCCATACTTGGACATCATTACCAGAGTCGAGGAGGTGGCTTTGAACATCCCTCAGACTCAGGCGGATGAACTGAGATGGAAAGTAAGACAGACCTTGGAAAGAGCCAAACTGCCCTGGTCTAACATAACAAAACTCGAGAGGCTGGCGATTGGATCTCTACAGAAGAACGAAAACATCCATACTACCGGCTGACAAAGGTAATACGAATGTAGTGATTGACAAATCAGATTATACAAGAAAACTGGAAGACCTCATTAGCAATGGTAGCTACTGCAAAGTGAAAAAGGATCCTACTATGAAAACGGAACGAAAACTGTCACATATCCTAATCAAAAACAAGGATCACTTCGCACCTAAGTCGTATGGGCAATTATCGCAGCGTTACACCAAGCTACCTCACATATACTGTCTCACTAAGATTCACAAAGACGGCATTCGCTCAGGCCGATTGTTAGTTAGCAAGTTAAATAAGGCTTAAACACTATCGGCCATTGTACGCTCCGGCCATTGTACGCTCCGGCCTTTTTCAGGTGGTTGGAATGTCAAACCTAACGCTTTATTTCGCACACTGGGGTAGACTTTTCTGGTTGCAAGTGTCGTGTTTAATGGATGTCAATTATCAGTTATCTCCGTTTAATTTCCCTCTAAAAGTTCTCCACTGCCTTAACCGGGTATTGAACTCACACTGGATCTAACCAACGCCTTTATCCACTGTACACAAGGACACATGACACAGTTGATAAAGGCGTTGGTCAGATCCAATGATAGGACCCAAAGAGTGTGGGTTCTATACTCGTGAGTTCAATATTAATTTTTTGTAATTAAAATTTCTCTTTTAGTCGCGTCCCATCTTCCCCTCCTCATTTACATTATTGAGTGTGTTTTCATTTATATTCCCAATCGCCAACGAGTACCTTTGAAAAAATGTTGGCTGAAAGGTACCTTAGGTATGACATTCGTTTTGTTTAAGGCTATATATCAGTTCTTTGGGTACACATCTCTGTTCATATATATATATATATATATATATATATATATATATATATATATATATATATATATATATATATTAGGTTGGTGCAAAAATAACGACGTAATAATGTCGTTTTTTGACATCAAAAAACGACATTATCAAGTTGAAACTCATGTACCCGGAGGATCACCTACTTTATGTAGCAAGGAAATTTATCAGGTCTTAGATCGGTTGCCGCTTTCGAATACAAAGTGCTTTAAGCTTGTATGTATGGGTCGTTTAATGTATGATAATAATAATGTGAAAATATTTTCTGGATTTAAATAACCTGAAATCGATTTCTGGGCCGTAGGAAATTGAATCAATCACTTTATTTTCATTTCTTTTCATGTTTAACCATGAGAAAAATGTTGCTAATTAAGTTATGTTTTGAAAGTAGAAATGTATTCTAAAATGCTTCTGGCAATATTGAAAATGTTATTGAAACATAAATATAGGTCAGAAGTGGGATTCAAAAAGATCCACCTATACAACATACTATTATTCTAATTATATATAAGGTGAAGCAGATGGAAACGTTCAGAATGTTAATGAGAATAGTTTCGAAAGAACGCTGCCATGCAAATCATGAAATTCGTTAGACATATATCAGTACAGTTTAAAGAAATATATGTGGTAAGCGAATTATAAGATCGTAGATACTTAATCAAACCTGCAATGTAATTTTAAGGCCTGTCTATATTTCTGAGATGAGGTATTATGTACACTATTTACATTATTATGTACACTATTTACATTAATAAACAAACATTTTTGAAAAATGTATTTCTTCACAATCTTGGCAAGTATCACTGCCAAATTTCCCTCTTTGGTCGGGATCATCTTTATAAAGAGACAGGACCCAAAGAATATGAGTTCAATACCCGGTTAAGGCAGTGGAGAACATTCAGAGGGAAAATTAGCAGGAGATAACTGACATCCATTAAATATGGCACGTGGAACTAGTCTTTGGATCTAAACAACGCCTTTATCCAATGTGCCATGTGTCCTCAAGAACTAGAACTAGAACAATCTACCCCAGTGAGCGAAATAAAGGGTCCAGTTCGACATTCCAACCACCTGAAGAAGGCCGGAGCGTACAACGGCCGATACGTTGTAATAAATATGGCGACAAAGATAAGGACAATAGTCTGGATAATGTAAATAATGCATTTTTAAGGTATTCGAATGATTACGTTTCAGAAATAATTCTTGCTCTTTATAAAGATGATCCCGACCAAAGAGGGAAATTTGGCAGTGATACTTGCCAAGATTGTGAAGAAATACATTTTTCAAAAATGTTTGTTTATTTGGAGGGATAAAGCTACATTTCCATTAAGCCGCACAATTATTCCACCAGTTATGTGTCATGCCTGATACACGGTCATTTATCTTTCAATACATGACTGACGAAGGAGATTTTTTCTCGCAGTAAGTTGCCATTTCTGTCTGCGGTAGACCAGTGGCCATCCACGTCTAGAGAACTTGTTCTGTCCTGCTAATTACCCAAAGCTGGAAAGAGAAGAAGTCTATTCATACCTTTCCCAAGGGTATAAGCACGCAAGTGAATGTAATGGATTTGACTGGAATTCGAACTCAGCAATTCCTCAATCCGATACGCTATCCATTATTCCAGGGTGCCACCCTTAAACCTAAAAATAGAATGGTGTAACGTCATGTTAATTTAGCAGTAGTTAGAATATGACTCAACTTGCCATCAATGAGATTACATTATCCATTCTTTGAGACTATATTGTGAGTTGTCCTGCTTAATTGAACTTGCTGTGATAGTCCTACATTCAAGAGACCTTTAACGATAAGGAGCTTTATTTCCAGCGATGTTTAAGCACAAGCTCATTATCATCATGATGTAAGCACCTACCCTGACGGTTTGTCAAAGGGTGCCGTTCCGGTGATTCCCAAAACTAGATATCTTTTTAAGGACCCTTAAAAGTTAAGGTGAAGCTATTGGAAGCCAGTTTTCAGTTCTGGAGAGTTAACCTTCTCAGCTTACGGTGCAAAACTGTCAAGAGTCGACGAATCAAGGACAGCCTGGACGAGAATGCGCACAAATAGAGAAAAATGAAGTTCTTGTTTCATCGGTACACGGTATCAGTTCTACCTGAACCAGGACGGAAATATTAGGTTGGTGCAAAAATAATGTTGTTTTCTCACATATGTTACTATATGAGAAAACGACATTATTTTTGCACCAACATAATAAATGTTTAACCCGGCGTTGGCATAACTAGTACATCTTGATTTTAGCATCTATTATGTGTATAGTTAACCAAACTTTATCTGGCTTATGTGCAGAAAGGAATTAATGACAATGTCACAGAATTTAAAACTTTAACCAGTTTTAACATTTATTAAATTATTTCCTTCTTGTATGGCGGGTGCACACATACATAGTATATATATGTAAATATAATCAAATGAATAAATATAAATAACAGACAGACTGTTTCGTTGTATCACAACTTTTCAGTGTGGCTAGACGCCAGATTGCTGCAAGCCGAGATGAAAACCTGACGGATTGGGCTATCGTCGCATGGCACAAAGAAAGGGAAATTTCAAGGTATCCGAAAAGAAATACGCCAGTGGCCCGGAGACCTGAATTCATTTGAAGAAGTATGCGTTAATAGCAGTAGGAGCCACTGTTTATATATATATATATATATATATATATATATATATATATATATATATATATATATATATATATATATATATATATAGCGTTTCACCCCAAGCAAGGCGGGAAGCCACTAGGACGCAAGGGGTTACAGAAAATTTAGAGCAAGATCAGATAGCAGTGATAGAAGAAAGGATGAGGACAAGGGTAGTGGATAGATCAAGGCAACTGGAGATGCCGATTGACATTACACTTGAATAGCTGGAGATTATAGGTTTCAGGGAAACTTGAATAGGGAAGGAAGTTCCACAGGCAAGAGTTGCGAGACATGAAGCTATTGGAGTAGAAGACGGCTACATTTTCGACAATGAAGGGGTGAGAGCGGGATGCCAGCCTCGTAGGGCGCTTGAACTCATGAAGTCTGGGAACCAGCGAATGCAGCTTCTCGGAGCAATTGCCATGAAACTATTTGTAGAACAGACAGAGAGAGGCGACGGCGCGTCTGTGAGAAAGCGCTTGTAGACAAGATGCCAGAGCAGGGCCAATTATATTGCATATCCGCCTCTGGAGCCTATCACTAACCCTGAGGCAAAAAGAAGGGGGACTAGACCATATATGGCAGCAATACTCCATGCAAGGGCGAATTGTTGATTTGTAGATCTGGAGGATCGATTCCGGTGATAAAAATTTCCTGGCGCGGCACAGGGAGCCAATTTTCCTTGTGGTGGACGAAGCAATTGACTCAATGTATTTGTTCCATCTCAGGTCAGCAATCAACGTGAGACCGAGCAGCCGCTGTGAGTTGCTCTCGAGAAGTTGATCTTCAGACATTCTAATGGAGGGCAGGGAAGGATCTCTGTGATAATTAATAGTGAGCAGTTTTGTTTTGGAGGCATTAAAGTTGACCAGCCAATTCTTGCTCCATTTCACAACCGATTGGAGGTCCTTTTTGAGACGCACGGCCAGGTTAGTTTTGTCAGTGACACTAGATTAGTTCTTGAGGCAGGAATAAATTGTGGTGTCATCCGCGTAGATGCCAACTTGGGAATTTATGGCGACAGGAAGGTCATTTATGTAGATAAGGAACAGAGTGGGGCCTAGGATGGATCTTTGAGGAACACCTGCGTTCGTGGGATAGGAACTGGACGTGAAATCCGTTGAGAACGACCTTCAATTCACGGTTTGATAGGTCAAACAATATGGAGAAATATAATCTTAAGATGTGGTATATTTATCAGAGATAGAGCGTGTCTAAATATAAAAGTGTATATATTAGGTTGGTGCAAAAATAATGACGCAATAATGTCGTTTTTTGACGTATTTTGACGTATTTTAATATATATATATATATATATATATATATATATATATATATATATATATATATATATAAATATATAAACTACCCAGTCTTTTCCTCTCTGTAACTCTTTCTTGCAGGAGAAACTTTAGTAGACCCTCATTAGGCTATCTCTATGGGTACCCTATCAAATATATTTTTCATAGATTCATCTGATCATACATTCACAGTACAGATCCAACAGTCCACATACACAGTGTCAAATCATTATGATTCACTTCTTAATCCTCTTATAAGTAAGAATTCCCACTCAGATATCTTCTTTGTAACTTATAACAGAATTCTGTGACGATGCTCTCACAATCGCTACAATTTTAACCACTTCCAATATAGTGTCGGCGGATATCTGTCTTACTTATCATCATACTAGGAACCTCTTTCTTTTTCCTCCTCATCCGAGACCTTACAAAAATCTCATTTCGGAACACACTAACTGGAGTGTCTCTCGTGCCTAGAATCTGTTGAATAATAGTAATCGTGTAACACACACAAATATGCATAAAAATGCTCATGTAGGAAGAAAGTATTGGGTTAGATGTCTAATTTTATTGGGTTAGATGTCTAATTTTATTGGGTTAGATGTCTAATTTTATTGGGTTAGATGTCTAATTTTATTGGGTTAGATGTCTAATTTTATTGGGTTAGATGTCTAATTTTATTGAGTACAGCTGGAGATAAAATCATCAAGTATACCATTTATTCATTATATATGCTTAGAGCGTAAATAAAAAGAACAAAAAATCTATAATATATTAATTAGAAAAATGTGTGCTTGTAACTTCACTATGAAGCATATTCCTTTTCTATTTTGAAATCACCATTTATAGAAATGTAAATATTACTTGAATTTCTTTTCCAAGAAAGACGTATATAATTTGTTAAGAGGGTTTCTGTTAGTCATAATCCAAACCGTAACAAAGCAGTTAATATGAATAAAATATTATCATTAATGTGTATCGTCACCTTCGGTGAAAGATTTTTGAGTACGGCCATCTTAAATCAAAGAAAAAATTAGCTGGATATGTTGACTTGAATTGTGTTTAACAGTGAAATTTAGACGTAGTTCAATTCTTCCTGGTGATTGAATAAATCCCTATTTTTATGTTAGGTATTCTAAAACTGATTTCTTAAAAATGGCATATTAATTCCACGTTGTAATGCTTCACACACACACACACACATATATATATATATATATATATATATATATATATATATATATATATATATATATATATATATATATATATATATATATATATATATATAAAAATCCGACAATTATTTTTATATTTATACATTCTTTTTATAGATACAAATATTGAAGTAAATGCTCTGTTTTCATAGAGAATATTCAACCTCCGACAGGAATCGAACCTGTAACCTATATGACGGATCCGTATAGGATAAAGGTTCGATTCCTGTCGGAGGACGAATATTTTTGATGAAAATGTCTGGGTCATTCAGGCTGGTAAATTTTGTTTCTTTAATTTTTTTTTTTATATGAAACACATATTTCTTTTTGAGAGTTAGTAAATGTAGATATTGTTCAAAAGATTGAAATTTTAAATATTTTTTGCTTAAACCATGAACCAGATTGAAGTGTTGTAAAAAAAATAACCCGTTCATTAAGCAAAATATATCTTTAATCCATAGTCTGTAACTGAATTATCTGATTCATGGTCAATAACTGAATTACTGCTGCTATTTTTTTTCTTCTTAGTAAATGTCACCAAATAAAAATTCTGGAACTAATCAAATTAGAGTGTTAATGAATTAACGTAGGATATGAAAATTAGGAGGATATGAGAAGCAAAATTACTTACTCTAAATGTGAAGAGGGTAAGATTGTAATGTTGTGGAAAGTATCCACTCGGGAATCAGTTCTGCAAAATAGTTTCCTTGGGAATAATCCTACGCAGTGGAATGTGCTTCTTAAAGATATACTTACAGAATGGGAGTGTTTCGACTCTGTGTACATAGTACGCATCGGATAACTGTAAAGATCTGAACTGCTACCTATAAAAATACGGATCTTGGCTAAACATTTTCATACAATTAGAGATAGGGCATATATAAGTCAGAAATAGGCTTGCAATTAGTGTCTATGGGAAGGAAACTATGAGATGAAAAAAAATCGTACACCAAATGTTCGCTCAAATATTTTTCATCTGTCAAGGCTCGGCATTAAAGATTGGCATCTTGAGCCTCGATGAAATAGTAATACTTTCGGTCTGATTTGCCATTCGTAAAGATAAAGCATGCCTGGAATCAGGTACTATCTAAAAAAACTTAAAACTATTTTCGAAATCGGTAGATTAATTGCTGTTCCCTGATTTTTATTTTGCTTTTACTGTTTTTAATTATGTGTCAAAACACATTTTTCACTTTATGTCACGCAGGAATATCAAATGTCGCATTCTGATTTTCGGAAAAACATTCTTTCAAATTTGCGTAAAACTTAGTATTTCCTCACATGATAATATATATGTATTAAGTTGGTGCAAAAATTATGACGTAATAATGTCGTTTTTTGACGTATTTTTAACGCCAAAAAACGACATTATTACGTCATTATTTTTGCACCAACCTAATATATGATTAAATTGGCCAACACGACTTTTGCTGAAAAAAAAAACACATTTTTTAGCTAATTTGATGATGCTACTTCCGAAAATGACTTTCCCATGGTTAGTTACCATTTCTTTCCTGTACTGAAATTGCTCATTTTTCATGGCAAAATTTAGTTAATAAAGGTCGTAAAAACCCATCAATTTTCAGGTTGGCCGAGAAATTTATGTCATCTACCTGAAATAAACTAATTTTATAAAAAAAAAGTGTTTTTGAGTCAAAAAACTTTAAATAGAATTACCGAGTTTTTCTAATTTATCACCAAAATTCAAATTAACTGATAGACTTTATCAGAAATTCACTTTAGTAAATCTGATGTCATAAAAAAATGGAACCCTAAAATCTTCTGTTTGGTATTCATAAATTTTCCCCATCACATTTATCCCTTCACTACGGAAGGAAACCAAGCATTGAGAGCATTTTGTTTTCACAGTTGGAAAGAAACTCAAGACATTACAATTGAACGCACCTATTTCATTGTACACGATAATGCTGGATCATTAAAAGGAATAACATTGAACATGACAGACAATCAAGAGAGATAATTTTTTTACCATAGATCTTATGTTCACAAAGGTTTTATTTCTGCTGTTAGTTCATTAAATGATTTAATGAAAACATTTCTTGATCTTGGTATATTCGATCGTGTTATTTTTAAAGACATGTTCTGATTGTTATTACAAAAATAGTATTTCTAAATAAGCCGAATAATATTTGTCATTTTAAATACGAACTGAGAGGCTTCTACAATTTTCTTTTGAGAAATATTGTTATCGATTAATATCATATATACAGAAAACAAATGAAAAAAATGTTTGTTTTTCTTTTCCAAAAATGAGGCATTTCTGTACAGCAAAGACGGTAGCTAACCAAGAAAAAGTAAAGTCATTTTCAGATTCAGCGCCTTCCAATTATCTAAAAAAGATGTTTAGTGTCTCGACACAATTTCAATTTTTTTTTTTTTGTTGAAACAGCTTTTCACTTTATTTGACGCAGGAATATCAACTGTAGCATTCTGATTATATACGGTTCATTCCATTTTGTTTAAAGTTGCGTAAAACGTATCATTTCCTATCATGTTAATATATATGTATATAATTATTCAAGTCATCTTAATGCCTTTACGATGTATTATTTTCACAGATGGATCATATTACTGTCTTCTTAAATTATAATTTCCCTCCAGAGTTTACGCCGGCAAAGTTGCGTAAAAAGTTCAGAAAGAAAAAGAAAAAAGAATTTAATTTAAATACGTGTTTGATGATTCTTACGGCGTTTTCTGAAAAGTGAATGAAATCATTTTTTTTCTGTTGATTATCTGGGAATAAACAGATCTGTAAATGCCGAATTGGAAAAGCAGCATCTTAAGATCTTGAAATAAAATCTGAAATCTGATATGAACAGGTGTATAACGACAAAGGAGTATGAGGTTTATTAAGATTAGCATTTTAAGACAAAGCGTGCTATTTAAAAGAAAGTGCTACCCAATGTTTTCTACTTGAGGTGAGAAAGTATACCCCGAAGAATACACCCTATAAATTCAGGCATTATATTCCTTGATTTCGCTAGCTCTAGCATTCATGGCAAGGACCTATCCTGCCATTTACATTGAAGCAAACCAACAACATTCCCTCCGTATTCCATAGGCGAGAAGTAATTTCAATTGAAACAACTTCTACCCGCGAACCATGGCTCTGTGGAACACACTCCCAAGAGGATGTTTTTCCGATCGATACAAGCTTGTCCTTGGCACCTAGGCATAGTGTGATGGTTAGTAAGCTTGTCTTGCTAGATCAGTTACGACTGAAAAGTAAGTTCGATCCTCTCTATGTACCCCATACTTTCGGCCTTGTGACATATCTAAGCTTCGCTTAGAAAATAACCACTAAGACCATGCCCTGTTTAAGACTAGAGTTAAGTTTATCTTCCCCACATATCCATGTAAACTACCCCTTCACGCAAAATATCTACCTCGAGTGAAGCTAAGGCGTTGTACAGGGTTATTCTTACTTTAAAAAATAAAAATAAATAATTATTTTGCTTTTACACCGACCAGTGTTGCTAGTCCGAAGTACAAAACAGAAAGTTTCTTTGTAGAACAAGCTTCCCTATCTTTTTTTCTTATCTTTTTTCTATTTTCTTATTTTATTGTCATATTTTATTCTTTACTAACAGTAATTAGCAGCTGGGTAGATGAAAAAAAGAAAAAAAATAAGACCGGAAAACATATAATTACCTTCCGATTATCCGCATAAAAAAAGAAAAAGTAAAAACTCCCACGGAAACAAGCTCACACCATTGTGATTGGCTGTTAGTCAACTTCCAATCAAATACGTGACAGAGGGTCATGGTTTGCCCATAATATAAGTCAGTATCTGCAGGCTGTTAATTTAGGCGGGCCTGGGGTGCATCAGAGACTGATCAGCTCTGATGGGGTCGACTTGGTGAGGGGAGTATGATGTTTGAAAGACCCGGAAGTACCCAATGACCCAATTCAGAATATCACTAACGACGCCCTCAAGCGGTAAAGAGCGTATATTCAAAGTAACCTATGCTATGTTGAAAATATAAAAAAAGAAGTGATATATTTCGGTAATTCTGCAGTTTGCTCGATTGTTGTTGTGATTCTTTGGAACTGAAACAATCTTAGCTCCAGATTCATAAGCCATTTTTCTTATTTTGCGATTCATTAATTTAATGTAAAGATTACTAACTAGTCAACGTACAGGGATACTGACTGAGCTCCTTACATGTACGACGTAAGATGTATAGGTTTGGTTTGCTTGTTTTGTTTTACGGCCTATCAATCTCAATGGGTCATTTAATGCCGACAACTTTTTTTTCCTTGTAATATTTTTATTTTATCAAAAATCTATTTCTGATAATATTTTTTTCCTCAAAAATGTATAGCTGGTAATATTATTCTTAAAAAAACGCATAGCTGGTGATATTATTTTTTTTAAAACGTACAGCTGGCAAAATTATTTTTTTCAAAAACGTATTATGAAAGGCTTTGTTGTTGGACATAGTTTATCGTCTTACCCAGGAGGCGGATGTACTTTATCGTCTTACCCAGGACGCGGATGTAGTTTATTGTCCTACCCAGGACGCGTAGGAAGTATAGTTTAAGAGGTTATGTAGGAATGATAACGATTACCCCTAGATTTAAAGAAATTAGAATTTTAGCGATCCGGAAATCATTCTCTCGGGAGATTCTTCCTCGAAGCAGAGTTTCTTTGAAATAAACTGTTTAAATAGAACTTCTTTCTGAATAACGCAATACGAACGGAATGGGGACGACTAATTCCAGTATAAAAAGGAATTGTGGGTCTTTGCTGTGAAGGTTAGCACAGGTGGAACTAAGGAATATTGCCCGGCAGAATATTTATCATGAAAAGAGCAATAGATTATATTTTTTCTTGTGAATGGCGTCGTACAATGGGAAATAATTCATCATTCAAAACATCGTGAAGATGCTTTTAAACTATATCAAAGCTGGAAAGTTATGGACGGGCCGCTCCTGTCCGAATATGACAGCACTATTCCACCATTGATCTAACTTTTATAAAGAGGTGATAGATATTTAAGCGGTACAAGGATCAGACCATTTTTTCCAGAACCTTGAACGATGCATCGTATATATGAGTTCAAACTGGGGGGAGGGATAGACTTGAGCCCCAATAGCCATTCGTTATTCTACCACTATTTCCTTGGCAATGTTCTGAAGAGCTCCATTTCTTCTTTCACAAGTTAATAAATTTTTACTTCAAATCCGCCATGTTGTGTTTAGCGTCTCTAGTTACTGTGATTCTCGTTGAATTCCGTTTGTAAGAATGTAAGTGACTTTCAATCAGCTTCTTACCAAGTACCGCTATAGATTCCTGTGTAGTTACTTCCATGAACAGTAATTTTTCATTTTAAGGTTACTCGTTAATTACCTTTCATGCTGTCACTAACTGTTAAACAGTAGTTTCTGACTATTATTTTGAGTCTTGGCTCAGACCTTCTGAGGCTGACCTTTCTCAAATGATAGCGAAATTAAGGATGTCGATTTCGACTGTTTGAGCCGAACGTAGTAATGTTATAGAGATAGAAACTTATTTAGTAGAGTTAATTTTTACACGTCATACAGATTAGACGGGGTTATTTCGTGTTTCGGATAATTTGCTCCCCGATGTGGATGATAGATAGCCCCCCTCTGTCTAGTTCGAAAATAGAGACGTCGACGTGTTTATATAGTAAGTCAAAAGTTCTCATTTTACCTCCGAACAAAACACCTAGCGATCACCCGAGCGGGAGAAGAAAGAAAAGAATAAGAAGACAACTTTATTATGACTTCTCCAAGGCTTCCACAGCACGAAGGAAATATAAAGCATTAACACATTCCGTATACCGCAGACATGTATGACTCTTGAGATTCGTATTCTGAGAACATTTAATGTGAAATAGCTGGCCCACTTCCTTGCAGGCTATCTATCAGTCGATTTTTCCATGAAAATTAAAAAAAGAAATATTGATTGTTTTTTTAATGGCCTATCAACCATTTTCAAGTTCATTTAAAGCCCAAAAGTTGTTATATACCGTACCTATGAGCACTAATGAGTTTGTCACAAACCTCATAAAGACGTTAGATACTATTTTAAGTGGGGGTACCATGCTGTTTAAGCTGTCAGCATGAACTGTCAGCGTAGGAAGCTCTTGCTGTGACGAACTCTCTGCCTTTGAGCCGACAGGAACCGGGACGAGGCTATGCCGAAGGGCAGAGTCTCGTCGCGGACGGTAGACAGGTACCTGATCCCGCGTATGCGGGTGTCTACGGGGCGTTTTTGCACGAACTCAGGGTCTAGGATTTCCGTACATTAAATTTGGCCTTTCTGCCGCATTTTACCTCGTGGGTAGGCAATACATATTGTAATATGCTGTCTAATCTGTCAGCGTGGGAAGATCTTGTGTGTCGAACTCTCTGCATTTGAGTAGAGAGGAACCCGGTCGAGGCTCTCTAGACAGATAACCTATTGCCCGTATTCGGGATCGGTTTTCCCCACATTAAATTTGGCATTGTGCCGCATCCTACCCCGTGAGGAGGCAGGTAAATACCGTAATATTCTGTCTAAGAAGTCCACCACTAACAGGGGTTTACCTACTTCACGCCTTGGCGAGTATTATATTTCGTTGATGTTACAAAAATTCACTTTTCTATTCCAACCTCCATTGTGGTTACTCCTCATTCAGTAACCCGTCCTAGGTTACGACAAAAATATTCTCATATTTTTAGAATTTTTGGAGATAATACTGATTTACAGGTACAAGTCATACTAATTAACGTATAGGTCGGGAAGATGAATTCGTGCCTTTCCCAAGGGTATTTGCAGGTATGTGAAGTATAAGGAACACAACTCAAATTGGAACTCGGCTCTCCGATTCAGAACCGTTGTGCATTACACTACCTTCACATCCAAGTTTACATCATCTTGTATTCCCAAGCAGTTATGTATTTTGGAACTGAGCAGGTTCGAAGTTGCTTAACTTCTGTTATCGTACAAGAACAGGCGTTTCAACGTGATTTATTCATATGGGAAAAAAGAAAGCAAACAAGGAAGCAAGAAAAAAAAGAAGAAAAACATAGTCAGACTGAGAGGAAAAAAGAAAGAGGATGAAGTCGAAAAGAATGTCTTAGTGATAGAGAGACAGGAATAAATTTAGAGAAAATATTTGATATTTTAATTCTAGTCAATATTTATTTAATATTTATATTTAACACACGCACACATACGCATATATATATATATATATATATATATATATATATATATATATATATATAACGTTCATCATCATCGCACACACACACACACACACACATACACCCTTACAAATTCAAATCTTTAAAAGCATTCATTCATTGGACAGAAAGCAACGCTGCTATCTGAAGCGACAATTTTAAAATCGCTATATTTTCATATAGTAAAATTTTGTGCACTTTCACGTCAGTCGAAGACATGAGCCCATCTTCACACTCACTCTAAAATTACATATTCTATCACACTTACATAAGTTTCTTCTTGCACGGCAGAACTGTCTAAAACATTTAAAACAGACTAATAACTCTTTCATTTCTTTTTCAGAGAACATTGATAAACTTTTATAAACAAAGAGAGACTACTCTCGTCTGACTCATTCTTTATTGTACGCTTTGTTGAATACAATTTATATATATATTGATACCCTAGACACGCTACATCTCATTTATAACTCCGACGATCGTTTGGAATTTCGCCACATATATGTTTACTATAAAGCCCATGATACACGAGAAATTAAATGCTACAGTTTAAATACGCACATTAGATTAAATTGTATGAAATATTAACTCTAAACATTAAATGATTTATTTTAATATTCTTTTGTAAATTAAGAATCTCCTTAGGTAAATATATTTCAAGTGATTTTGTGACTTTCTGAAAAGTGGTTCATTGCGTTTTGATTGTTTTAGTTGCAATATCGGACATAAAATTTTAGTTACAGTTTGGTTGATGTAAATAATTCTTTATAAGCGTCAAAGAACAATTTGAGCAGCGAGGAATCTAATATTCAGAGATTCTAAAGGAAGATTCCTTCAGACAGGAAAGACATAAAATTGCCAAGGTAATCATTCATGAAATAAGCGGTACGAAATCAACAAAACAGTGATGACGAAAAACAAGAAATAAATTTAAAAATGTCAAACGGAGAATTAAGATGAAACGTCAAAGCAGAAGAGGAACAGGAAATCGAATTTTTTTTTTTAAATTGAAGAATTAGCGGCAGCAATGACACGAAAAATGGTTGGGATTCCAGTAAGAAATAAAGAAAACTCTTTGTAATATGAGCAGGTATGATAAAAACAACATTGATCGAAAAATATTTGAATTAAACAAACAGGCGTGAAAGCAAATGACTTTCAAACAGAACTAAAGAACAGTAAAACAAGACAGCTGATGGGTGAGGATGCTGAAGAGACTGTTGAATATGTAAAGAGACCTTACTGACAATTGGTTCCTGGAGATGTATTACTGTTGCGAAAATCAGAATAATACTAATATTATCAACAAAGATCATTTCATGATTCTCATCGCGGTAAGTGGTGAGTATATATACTCCAGTATATGCAAATATTTCGAAATCTTATTTTAAAGACAGAAATGTGGAAATTAGAAGTTTCGTTCACATTCCATTTCAAATTACTACCCGAAATAATAACAGCATAAAACGGAAAAAAATGTTTAAGAAAATATTCCGAAAATTATGGTAGGACAGACAGGGAAAAATGGATTGAGAACAAATTGAAAATATACGAAAACAGATCAAAAAGAAAAAAATGGTCATGTCTAATTGAAAGATAAAAATATAGACATAAAAGAGAAAATGAATGGGAGAAATGAAAAAAAAAAAAATATTTTAAAGATAAAAAGAAACTATATTCCTGAGAAGGTATATCCCAGAGAAAAGTAAGAAATTTGCAACCGATGACTTTACTTTAACGACCTGGCAATTAAGAAAATATTCTGGATGAGCATCCGTTTTATAACAGGCGAAGTGAATCTGTAATTCGAAATCATCTGTAATGTGTACGCGTACATTTGATGGCTGATTTCAAATCTTCGCAAAACTGGAAAAAAGGAAACGATTCTGATTGTTCGGAAGTTGTTTGCGAAACAGGAATTCGCGCGAAGTAAGGCGAAACAGGTCCAGCAAAAGCAGATTTAAAAGTATGAGTGTCAGAACGAATAACGAGAAAGTGGAATGAGCAGGACGATCAATAGAAATTAACGTAATGTTTGTTTATATTCTTTCTTTTAGACTGAGGTAATGAATGTAGAATTTGATTGCTAACGGTTGGCCAGTTGGAAAATATAAAGCAGGAAATGAATACGTAAAATGTTAATATTTTAGGCAGATGCGAAATTAGATGGACAAACAATTTTGGCAGAGAAAAACCACAGGATCATATAAGTAGGCGGAGAATGAGTGGAGTGTAGGACGGATATTAGGCAAAGGCATGCGAAATATTTATTGTGCTATAATATCAACTATCTGAAAATTGTTTATGCACAAAAGGCACAAAGTAGATAAGTTGAAAGTTTTTACTGTACTCTAGAAAACACCAAGGCTCAGTGAAAATCGTAAAACTTTACAATCGTCATGGAAGATTAGGATGTTAAATTAGGCAAGGAAAGATGTTGAAGTAGTTGCAATATGTTGTGGAGGAAACATGTCTAATGGTGGACGGCGAAAACATATATGGACATGGCCAAGCGCGGGAGGAGAGAAAATAAATCAACATAGACTATAAAACTATGAATAAGAGATTTGGGAATGCAGTTTTGCATTGTAATGCTGGAGGAAAAAACAACTCCAAATATACATGAAATTACGGAAATTGAAGAGAGACGACGCAACAGTCGATTTACAATACGACAAACTCCTGAATGACCAAAATGTGAAGCAGAAATATGCGGAGTGTTACAAGCAGACACAGTAGATAAAATGAGTATAGAAACTTCAAGTGGGACACATAAAGAAAATTAAACAAAGAAAAATTATCTGATTACAGAAATATTCTCGGCATGATAACGTGGAGACAAAAATCAATGCAAGGCTGCGGGACAGAATATAGAACACTACATAAAGTAATTCGGAACAAATGCAGGCAGGCTAAAGAGGAATGACTCAACGAAAAATGTGCAAAATTATGAAAAGAATGAGTATCACGGATAAAGCAGATATGCATTAAAAAGAGAGCAAACATGAAAAAAGATATGGTCATCAAGTGGATGCATAAAATACAAAGAAATGATACTGGTATTAGAAAAAGAAAATACTTCAGAGACGGAACGAATATATCGGAGATGTCTTCCCTGACCAAAAAGGACAGCCGACAATATACAGAAATATCGAAGGATCGTAAACATTAACATTTAAAAACACTGGCAATATTGTAGAGGAGGAAGACTAGACATAACTTTCATAGAGATTCTAGCAGTCATAGATGATATCGGCATTGGCATTATTACAGACTTAATTAAATATACAACCGTGGAGACATTGCACAAGATCTAAGTCTAATGTATTTTCATAACACGGACTAAATAGCCACGTGCAAACGAATGTGAACTCCATCGGTCAATCAGGTAAATGAGGCATTTATAACAAAATATATAATCTAAATTTTGATGAATTAGACCGAAAATCGGCCAAGGAGAGTTTGCGTACGTTAAAGACACTAAAACAAGAAATGCGATATTTATGTATAGAATGATATTAGAAAAAGCAAAACAAACGCAAAAGAATACATAATTATGTTTTATTGCTTATATAAAAATATTTTATACAGTACTTTACAAAGAACTGTTGGGGCCGCTTGGTAACCTTGACAACTTTGCAAAGGATGTTCGAACAGTAGTTTTAATGTTGAACTACATAGATGCAAATGTGTTCTATTGCAATAGTTTCTCTGCTCACCCTTATTGCTGATGAAACTTCTTTCTTGTTTCTTGACTCCGTACCACCTTTAATCTTCAAATATTTCAAAGAAACTTCAATAGCCAAATTGTTTTCCTAAAATATGTTCTTTGGTTTTCCTTTCTACTCACTTGTTTTCACTAAAGTTTTCACATGCTCTTTCGTTCCGATTAAGTTCATGTGTCCTAGTTGCAAGATCGCGTTGCTTGAAATTATTAAAAAATGCAGAATTCTTACTGATCACATCCACCTTCTTACGGATAGACAATGAATTCAGTCACTATACAAAAATAATAATGGGTGTAAGATGTGTATATTAAACAAAGGGGAAAATTAGGCACAACTTTTTGCTATACGAAATGAATTTTCTTTCGAAATGTAAAGAATATTTTAATCCGTTCGACCAATCGCAATATTGCAATATTGCTTGGTGATACTAAAATCTACCCTACCAAAATGCCATAGGAAACAACTTTCATAGTTAAAAACATATACACTCCACAAACTATCTCTTGACTTCTACTTTATCTATTCTAAAGTCGAAAGTTCTCAGAACATTACACATAAACGTTCATTTGACGACATCAAACGAATTTTTCGACACTACGTAAAACTCGACAATTATTTTAAAATATACCCCTTGCTTATTCTATTTAAAATGAATGATTTGAATTCAATACTATACAATAAGTTACATGTTATTCCATAAACACGAGAAAAGACAATGATTATATTCGGTATCTGTCTATGTTTCTGAGATGAGGTATTATGTACACTACATTATTCGGACTATTGTCCTCATCTTTGTCGCCATATTTATTACAACGCTTCGGCCGCTGTACGCTCTGGCGTTCTTCAGGTGGTTGGAATGTCGTACTGAACCCTTTATTTCGTTGAATGAGGCGTTGTTTAGATCCAATGACTAGTTCCACATGCGATGTTTAATGGCTGACAGCTATCAGTAATCTCCTGTTTATTCTCCACTGCCTTAACCGGGTATTGAACTCAAACTCTTTGGGTCCTGTCACTGGATCTAACCAACGCCTTTATCCACTGTGCCATGTGCCCTTGAGTGTATGAATTTCTGTCAGCAACCATTTTTTACCAGTGTTCATATTGCAATTTTTTGCTGTTATCCCTTATTTTTTTACCAGAGCTCATATTGCAATCTTTGTGATTATATTTGATCCATACATCAATGTTGATGTAGTCTTCTTTTGCTTAAGTCAAGCGCTGATCGTTGGAACTTTAGGAAATATTCAAGTATTTCATCCAATAATATAATTTCACAGACTGGCTTTCTTAACAGATGGCATAAATGGAAAAGATAGATAAAAAATGTTTTGTAGAATTTGCATACCTCTTGAATAGTATTAAATTGAATTTTAAAATGAAGAATTATGAGACAATTTTCCTAAAATGTTATTCGCCAATACAAATGGACATGTATTTCAAAACACTGTATTTAGGTCATTACCTGCAATAGAGAAACATTTCGAAAAATGATGGCCGACCATGGGAAAAATGACAGACGAACGATTACGGGAAAAAATCGCTTTAAAACATAACATTTCCGGAACATAGCCAACTTTTGAAAAATGATATGCCTACAGTATTCAAAATGCATTGATCATGTGTGCATGATAGTTACTTGCATATATTAACGTTTCTACAGAATTGCTTTATACCTTAATGTATACAGAAACATAAACCATTTATTCTTCCATACGAACGCACAAATACGTAGACACACGCTGACCCCCATATACATATATGTAGGTATGTGGCTGTGTGTTTGGGTCTGGATGTGTCTGTGCGAGTGTGCGCGAAGAGTCAAGCAAAAAGGTGTGACACAAGTATTTTTATGAAAACATATGAATCAGACTGGGCGAACTTACATTAACTTAATATGACCCTGCAACGTGTGTGATCTTAAATTTGGTGTTAAGGCGTTTAAACATACTGACGGAACACTATTTTGAATGTTTGTATACTGCTACTCAGAGCAATAAAATCTATCTCAGCGAAGGAAACTGCCACAGAGAACACACAATAACTGAACCTAAAATATACACACCGGTTATCAGAGTTCTGCCATGCAAAACCACTGAGGAATATATGTATTCAGTTACGTATACGACGTACATCAATTTTAACGTCATTAATAATTGACATCATTTGGACACTAGTCCTTCTAGAAGTGTCATGGTGCCTACCTAGACCGACAAGAATGAACTCTTGCGGACGCTATACATACTACGCCTCTCAAGAGAGACGAACGGTCTTGGGGCGGTAGTGAATCGTGTCGAGCTGATAGCAGTCACGCCAAACCAGCCGGACAGTCTTAGTAACCCTTGTATTATTTCTTGTGTAATATATTGTTTGTTAATTCTACTGTTGTATTTCGTGTTGTTCTTCAATCGTCCTAACCTTGGACCATAACAAGAAGAGACCCACTGAAAATGAAATATCTAAAATGCAACAGGGAACAACACATGTATTTTTCCCGATAAATCATGACCTTCCCTTAAGAATATTGTTATATTCGGAGAAACATGATCGTCCATTTTTTGAAGAAACAAAACATAAAAATACCGTAGCGCTTAATGCAAATATTTTATTACTTTGCAGTGTACATTGTTGTATATCTGTTAGGCAATGTTGTACGTGGATACGGTAGCTTTATATGCAAATCAGTTATGGAAATGCTGTCTTTTTCCGAACAACGACGACTACTGGCATTATTCCATTCACATTATTCAGATGAATGGTACTCTCAGGAGATTACTGGATTTAGTTAGACATTAAGCGATTCTCATTATCACTTAAGAATCATACTTCGACATAATGGCCTGCAAACTAGATATCTAATCTTCCTTCAAAAATGCCTATCGTGAAATAAAAATAGATATTGACTAAATGCCTCATAGACTTCGTCCAGTCTTAAAACACGCAGTGCAAATCAAAATTCAGATATACGTGTGTATGATTACCATGCAACAACTTTCTCAACTCTTAGTTGATTGTGTATAAGCCTGAGCTATATAGGTACATGATTATATTAGTATTTTTGTAAAATGCATATATATATATATATATATATATATATATATATATATATGTATTAGGTTGGTGCAAAATTGATGTCGTTTTCTCACATAGTAACATATGTGAGAAAACGACATTATTTTTGCACCAACCTAATATATATATATATATATATATGTATGTATATATATATATATATATCAAACAAAACGAATTTATATTTTTTATCGTTATTGACTTTCATACTTGAAGTAATAAACTGCTCCCACTTGAGAGAAACTGACAACATACTTCCGAATTACTCTGTATTATATCTGTTTCTAATGATGCAGTTTTCCGGATGTTCTGTTTTCTTCATCAGTTTGTTAATACTTCAAAACTTATAAAGACGAATAGTTTATTGATAATTGTTATATTTTATCAAATGACCTTAATCGTAATAGTTGTCGTTTCTTGACAACCAATTCTACTAACAATTGCAATATATAATATCTTTGTCTGACAAATAATTTTCAGGAAAATAGGTTTCCACATCCAGTAGCTGTTGTCCCTCTTTCAAGTAATGATGGCTTTTTCCTTGCTAACTTTATGATTGAAGTAATGTGTAGCGACAAAATCTTGAATACGCCCTTGTTTTCTCTTCGATATACATGTGTTACCTATTTTAGTTGTTAGTGCTCTTGAAATTCCTCAAATGATGTGCTTGTTGTTATTTGTTAAATCTCTTCATATTTGATTCTGTAGCCCCAGTTCACAAGGTTTGAAGAAGTGTCGTATTCGCTAAAACCTACAAGTTTCCCTCACTCAAAGCAATTTTAACCATTGAGCTGAGAAGATGTATATAGACAGTCTAGTTATTTCTACACGAATTTGATACCATGCATGACGTCTATATGAAAGACTAAATCTGACGAGGCTATTTAAGGACATGATTCAAAATTTCAGTTTCATGTATTAGTTTTAACAATTCACGGTATTGAGCGTAATTACACCCTTGTGCAAATTAATTGAAACAAAACGAATAATTTCGTTATTATTTACTTTTTTCGTATTTTTCCAACGAAACATGACCCACTGCAAATGTTAGTACTTCTTATGAGCATTCTTCGAAGTCGTTCCTTGCAGATTGACCAAAGATTTTCGATTGGACTTAAATCCGGAGAGTTTCTGGGCCAGTCTATAGTACTTTGATTTGCTCACTGCTAAGGCTTGCCAGTGTGTCCGTGTAGCGTTACAATTTTCGTACGCTCGTAGGAGTAACGTTCATCGTAGACAATGACCATAGGACAACTAATCGACAGTCAAGACAATAGTGTCTGGGTGTGATAAAAATCTGATGCAATCAAAGATCACACTATATTTTTCAAGGACAAAGAAATGTCATCATACACCATGAAAATAGATTCATATCCTTGCACTCCACTGCAAATGACCTACTCTGAGGAAAAAATGGAACTCGATTACACCCTAATATTCCAGTAGGTCTAAAACTGACCGTAAGGAAACTAAAACGATTGTTTCAGTTAATTTTCACAAGTGTATATATCTAGCGCAGCCTATTTTATATTCAGTTTCTTTAAGTCCTAGACTAAACTTATCCATCCATCAAGGCATTTAAATTGCATAATATTTACTATTTCCACATCCTAAATGTTTATATATTCAGAGTATATATCATTGCTGTTTTTATTCCAATTCCATAACATAGTTTCTGTTTTGGAAATGTTTATCATGAGTCTTATTTTTCGAAGATTATTTTTCTGTTCAAAATCGTTCATTTCCCAAATATGGATAGTTATGTCGTCAGCCTACCTGATAATTATCAATTCATTGACCACGGGAGATAAAGCAGGATCGCTTCCTTCTATTAGTAGATTAGTTTAGGATGTGGTGTGGAATGTTTAAAAGATCTCTGCGCATGTCTACACATTTATGCTTGTAAATACGCAGGACGTAGCTGAGGAATAGTTTGAATAGACTTCAACAATCTTTTCCTGCTAGGTGTTCTTCTGATGAGGCTTGAAATGTTTCTGTATTATGGTACACACCTGAAGTGTAATGATTTGCCGACCGATAGTTGAATATTCTTGAAAATTTCTGAGGATATAATTCAACCTTCTTTCTGGATAATAAGTCGTGGTATATAATGTGCTAAAACTAAAGGTTCCGTAGGTAAATTAGTAAATCTGCATCACAGAGGTACGTTTTTGTTTTTTTTTCAAGGCAAAAAATATGGCATATTTCTTTACTTTGTGGAGAACATATTAATTTTATCCAGGTTTGTCCGATTTAAAGATCATCAGAGTCGGACTGTCAATAAGTGAGTAATTGCTATAAAAAGCCAGTAAATTAGTGGCTGAATATTTTTTTGACAAAGAAAGCGATAAAGCCACGTATACTCAAGGAGTTCCTGAAAGTGAAATAAAATGATGAAATAATACTGAGTAGAAAAGAGTAATAAAAAATGGAATCAAAGTAAGAGAAAACCATTGGCGTTCCATATAAATATTTGATGATCGTAGTTGAGAGGAAACCAAGAAGCCGCAATAGCATTCCACAGGCGAGAAGTTTGAGAGAAGTAACTATTAGAATATAACTTACAGTTACACCAGGCAATTTAAATAGGAATACGATGAAATCTAAGTGACAATCTAGTACGTCGCTTAAATTCATGATGTTAAAGTAAAAAACAAAAGAGTTCATCAAAACAATAGTCGACATAAATATACTAGACTCTTACAGTTGCTTTAATAATGTTGGTTACAATTGCTACCGTCATTTTCGAATTTATTTTGATTCGTGAGCAAGGTTGAGATAGTCTTTCACGTTTTCAATAGCAATTATTTTTACTTCGTAGTTTCCTGCATCAGAGAACTGAACAATGTGATAACATTTTGTAGCTCATTACGATTAGATTTTCTCTTAGACGTTGAATTATTTTTTTCACCTTAGAATATTAAAGTCTAAAATATTGTCTGAATGTTTTTACGCTAAGTTAGTATTTTTTTTTTATTTTATGATTGAAAACCTCACCGCAGTCTCCTTTTTCTTCGGCAATTCTTTTTATACTGAATTATGTCTAGATTGACTGTAATATAATTGCTTTTTAAGGACACCTTCTTCTTTACTATCAAGAGGAATTCTCTTCTACTGCTTTCTTCGGATTTATGTCTATGTATTTTCATTCGGGATTCCTTTTATTTGATTCTTGAAATGTCTGTGCAATTTTCTTCTAATATTCGTTTTCTTGTTATACAGCTTTTTGTTCTTTTATTCGTCCTGCTCTCAGATCAAATTCATTCTTTGTCTTTACTGTGCCTTGTTTTATCCTTAAATTATTTCATAAGAGGTTAGACTCAAACACCCATGCTATTTCCTTTATTATTGTTTTTCATACATTGGATATTGATGTCATCGCAGAGATGCAAATTATTTCTGCTTTCTCGTCAACTTACTTGTTTTATGAACAAGTTGCACAGTTCCCCATTTACCAGATTTAGAAAAAAATCTTTCCAAAAATGTTTAAGCAATTGTTCCTAAAATAACAATTAATTTCCTAATGTTTATGCCCTTGACTTAAATTTCTGTTTTCATTGTCTTATAAAGTATTCTATCATGACTTTTCATTCCGTCTCTTTCTGCTTCATAAAAACGTCATTAGTATTTTTACATACATATATATTTTCTTTCCATGCTACAGTCTGACAAATTGAGGTTAGCGTATGTGCATATTATTATTATTATTATTATTATTATTATTATTGTTGTTGTTGTTGTTCTTGTTCTTGTTGTTGTTGTTCTTGTTCTTGTTATCCTTATCCTTATTATTATTATTATTATTATTATTATTTCCTTTGATTTCTGGTGTGTACTCATTTCTTTCCGAGTACCGCCCCCCGATACCTAATGTCAGAAATGGCATCATGGTATTTTCCACTGAGCAATTAAAAAAAAAAAAAAACACACCCAAACACACTTATTTTGAATAGATAAAGACCTTTGTACGGCATGGGCTGTGCTCATGAGAACGTTTTTCTTGCATTTATTTAAGATTCCCTTCAATGAGTCTGTCGGAATCTTTTCCAATCAATCCGAGTGATCCGACTGCAATAGGGATTGTTGATATTCTCATGTGTCACATTTTTAATATTTATTATTATTATTATTATTATTATTATTATTATTATTATTACATTTTTATTTCTATCAATAATTAGATTATAGTGGAAATTAAGAGACGGCGTTTTTCTTCATAAATTCTTTAACAATGTAAGTTTTTACAACGAAGGTCCCAACTCTTATCCTGTTACCAATTCTATCAGATTTTCTCATCGCTTCGTGTCTGCTCCTATTCATTTGACAATTACTGTTAAGACTGCTCTCATCATTTTCAATTATTTTTTACGGTTCTCAACCAAGTTCATGGTATATATCAATCTTTTCAATCCATTTAGTATCTAACCGGTGATTTGGATAAAAAGGATTGAATAAATTGTAAATGTATGTAAAATTGTACTTGCAGTAATTGTTTTAATCTATTCAATGTCAAAATGTTACAATGATTTTGGTCATTTTTATTTCAGGAATATAGAGTGAAATTTTAATTCTATATCACAAGGCCCAAAGTTTTAAGTAATTTTTAAACAGCGAAACTAAAATCTATAACACATCTTGGATTAGCATGTTAAACAAATATACGATGGGAATGTATTTCCAATGAAAAATTCAAATTCGGACTTTTATCATAATAGTAATTTATTTTGAACAATATTTTGATGTAAAAAGATAGATAATTCGTTTTCGATTAATAGTTTTAAAGTTATATTCAATTAGTGGACTCAGTTGTTTACGTAGCCACCTTTTTCACAGTGCAAATCTGTCTAACGGACTGTGTATTCGTGAGCCAATAAAGAAAATGCACCTTCTGTTACGTTACGAATCTATTGTAGCTGAAGCCATATATAGCACCACGTTCTTGTCGTCAGCTCAGCCACTGAAGTCTTTTGCAGTCAAGTAATATTCAGTTAACTTATTTACAAAATGCATGTTTCCGTTCCAATCCAATGTCTCTGGAGGGCTGAATCTGATAACTTATTTTCATATCAGAAACGTACACAAGTAATATCTATTGATTTAACGCATTTTGTTTATAATCTGACATTATTTCCTCGTTATTCAAACGTATAATTAATAGATACACAAGTTTGAAATTTTCACTTTTTAACAAAAAACATGAATATTTACTTACACATTGTGTGAAACTGACCTAAATAATCTCTTTCCAACTGATAATGTCTCTCCATACAAGTAGCACCACGTTCACGGGCGAACTGAGTTGTCCACGCAAAATATTTGCATACGCCCAACCACGCTCAACCAATTCTCCTAGCTCTTATACTGTGTCTTTCTTAAATTTAGACGTTAGGGTAACTTTATTCCATTTTCTTTCATTCACGCATTTTGCACGCAAGGCATATACGTGCTCGCTTTGCCACACGAGGTAAGCTATCTCTTCCACAAACATCAGTATCAAAATATAACAAAATAAGTAAGCAAATTTACAAACTCAAACTAAGTATAAGTTTTATCGTTACTTGAAATAATATCGGTTTATAAACAAACATCCACTAATTCATTAGTAAATACAATTATTCATATATACATTTCATTGTTTTTCATATCATTTCATGCGGGAACACCACAGATAAACTAAATATCTGCCTAGTGTCAAGAATTAGCTCGCTTCTTTCTTAGACCATTGCTGGTGAATCTCTATCTATAAAAGACAGGATGTGTGTGTGTGTGTGTGTGTAACGAATGCAAGGCCGCAATTTTCGACGGATTTGCACCAAAATATACATGCACATGCTCCACGTTAGCTGCAAGGCCAAGATCGACTTTGCATTTCCCAACTCCCATCGATAGTGGAAATAATCGATTTTTTCATGCTTCTACGGCAGTTTTCATGTAGTTTGCGGCCATTTTGTATTGACCAGAGTGAGAGCCTATAGCTGGCTGCCACGAATAGGCAGGAAGATTCTATTGGCCAGCGTCGGAGCCAACAGATGACTGAAACGAATGTTAACTAGCATACTAGCATGCAAAAAAAATCGATAGCTGCATTCGTCACAAGTGGGAAAAATTTAAATCTGCATGGCACTTTACTCCAATTGGCTCATTCGCTTGCTTAAATTTAACGTAGATTCTGTTTCCGCAGAACTGGGTTAGGTGTGAAAAAGTATCTGTTGTTAACATTCTTTTTTCATTCGGTTTTTCCAGTTAGGACTCCTTTTTTAAAGCTGATCGTTTTGTGTTCATTTTGTTTAGTTCTTTTTTCGTAACAGATTTAATGTTTAGTATAGAGCTAAGAAAAATTCGCAGTGGGAGATAGGCAAGAAGTAAGGCATGTAGCAACATAAGCACGGCAAAGGGCGCTCCTTTAAAGACAAGGAAGGGCAAAAATATTTTAAGTCAAGTGATAGCGATTGCTGTATGAGTCGTACGATATTTGAATCAAGCACGGGGAACGACAGGTCATGCTGCTAGTACTATTTAAATCGAATTCGCATTATCGTTAACAAGTGTCAAATTAAACTGACTGAAAAACTTCTCATGCCAGGGTATGTCATCTACGGTTATTTCAAAATAACCAGTCGTAGTAATTAAAGTGCATCATAGTTACAGATATAGTTTTTAAAGAAATCATAACCCTTCGTTCCACGTGTTTATTGAATTATTTAATTCTTTACTAGAATAAGATCAAAACAAATATAGAGTACTGCTGTCATATCTAGTTTAGAGCTTCCAACTTTTCAGCCTTCAAAATCATCTAGGTGGCCTTGTGGGTGATTAAATGATTTATCTGTATCCTATTTCACACAGGCGAAACTTGCTAGTTTCTCGCAAATGTGTGTCTACTTTAATGGCAAATATGTAGCCGATCTACATATCTTAGTAACTGCTAGGATCCTTTATTCAACGTAAATAAAGTCGACTCGTTCTCATTCTCTTCATATTCCAATGGTAATGAAGAAATTTGACTAAGAGTATTTTTCTAAGAATTCTTAATTTGTAGAAAAGACTCTCTACTGTACGCTTCCTCGATCATTAGAATCTTAGCCTATACACGTCTATGGTCAATCGTTAAACATCCTTTCACAAACAATATTAAAAAGTGACATGAAACAAATAAGAAAGAGATTAACAATTGTTGAAACTATTTAACAAAAGCAATCATTCATTAACACATTTTTTTCACTTTCTTTCCTGTATTTTTTTCTTTCTTCTTTATTATGAACAATATGAAAAAAATGTATTTCGGTCAATATTTTGAAGCATGGAGTTAAAACAATTTTAGATCCAACTGAAGTCAAGGATGAAAATAATGCGCTACAAAAAAAATGTTGTTGCTTTGAAATAGATATACTTGAATGTTGACACATTTGGGCTGAGCCGAATAATCCCAACTGCTGATAAATAATCTTGAGAAACACTGCCCTAGAGTGTTTGTGTGTAAGTGACTATAACTAACTCAACTGGGATTTGAACTTGGCTCTCCAAATTCTTAGTCAGAGCCAATATACATTATACCCTTGATTGCTGAACTGTTACATAATGTTAGTCCTCCTATATGACAATGATGAAAAGGAGACTTTAAGCAATAGAAACAAAGAGTGCTAAAATGTTACATAATATCAGTCCTCCTATATGGCAGTGAATGCTAGATAATCTCCACGAAGATGAATAAGAGAGTTGAAGCAATGGTAAGATGCTGACAATGCCATGGACCAAACATGTGAGCAACAACAAAGGATCCTTTATTCCACATAAATAAAGTCGACTCGTTCTCATTCTCTTCGTATTCCATTGGTAATGAAGAAGTTTCACTAAGAGTGTTTTTCTAAGAACTTTTACTTTATAGAAAAGACTCTCTAGGATCTTAACCTATACACGACTATGGTCAATCGTTAAACAACCTTTCACTAACAATATTAAACAATAAGAAAGAGACTAACAGTTGTTGAGATTATTTACATTTCACAAAAGCAAACATTCATTAACGAAAACATCTGTTGTCTCCAATCCTGTATTCTGTAATACATATTAAAAAAAGCACGTCTCTAACTTGACTGCATGTTATTTCTTGTTTCACGCTGCTAAATTACACTTTGGTGTTTAGATCTAAGACGACGCTATCAAAAAATGTTTTTTTTTAAACACCTCTGATAAAGTGGAAATATGCACTTCTTACTTCCGCCTTTGATGTCCTCAAATCATCCCTCATTACTTAAAAGTGTGCATTGACTGGCTCTTCGGCCATGTATCTGTTTAACAAAAGTATAGAAAAATCGAATCAGTTTTCGTATGGAAAGTTGATTGAGTTCATAAATAATAGCAATGACATACGAATGTTGATAAATCCGTTTGTGCATAACATTTGCAAGTCGGTTTTACCTTTAAGTTGAATTAATTCTTTTCAGGTTACTACGTGTGTGCTTGATCAATTATGAACAGCTCTATGGTAAAGAAAACTCCTAACTTAAAAACAAAAACATGGTTTTAATTAAGAGTTAACCCTAAAACCATTTAACATTTTCAAAAACAAACACGCTTATGCATTTTTAACTGACGCTGTGGAATTGTAATCTTAGATAAAGAGATTCTAATTACTCTTCTGTTGATAATTACAAAAGGAGAAAGCTACAACAAAAACCAAAAAAAAAATAAAAAAAAATAAAAAAATAAGATATCTTCCCGCGATAATGACTGCGGACTTTTTTTATTTATTTAGTTTGCGATTTCCTGGTAGCTTTCGGCAACCAACTTTCAATTTTATGCAAATAAAAGACAACCATCCGTTGTAATGTGTGGAAAAATCTAGCGGTTTAAAGGAATTTTTATTCCATTCCTTTTAAATGTTTCATTATGTTCAATTGTACTAATTTTTAAGTTGGCATTGAGTGTGTTTGATTTATTCACACATACCAATTCTGACGTACATTATACGTACACACACACACACACACATATATATTTATTTATATACATCTATCTATCTATCTATCTATCTATCTATCTATCTATCTATCTATCTATCTATCTTTTGATGCAAGATGACAATTTATCACTCGCCAGTAATTTATAATCGTCTTGTGAGATGCTTTGATACGTATCGAAACACGGCTGCAATTGTGTAGCTTGTTTGACATGTTTTGTGATGTAATATTCTAAAATAAATAGTATCTATCTCTCTATTTCTCTCTCTCTTAATGCTCTGCGATGGAGCTATTCGGGGAAAAACAAAACGTAGCTATTGGGGCACAATCCGTTGTTTATAAAAACTTGGATAAGTATCACCACGGAATTTGTGAGTATCGGCCCTAATATCGGGTCTATTCAGTTTCTTCTTCGTCTCTGAGGCCCGTTAGTACAGTTATGTATGTATGTATTTAATATATATATATACGTAGCCGAGTGGTTAAAACATTCGCTTTTCGACAATGAAAACCAGCTTCGTTCAGCATAGTTCCAGTATAAATGACATATGGTCTCAATGATAACTGAACAAATAAATGTTCCTGCACACGCTTATACAACTACGATTGGTTAGTAGCCTTAAGATACGAATGTGCTCGTAGCGGACCATTATATATACATATAGATCCGTCTCCCTTGCGTGTGTATAGAGTATGAATGTAAAACAAAAGTACATATACATCAATAATGTTAAAATACGAATTTCAAAGAATAGATTATAGCACAAAAAATATCGACTAGAAGTTTTCTGGAAGATGAAGCATCCAAGTCAAGGAATCTTTGTACTATATATAAGAAGCCGCGGTGTGTGGCTTTCGATGAATCTAGTATTTGGTTGGTGCAAAAATAATGTCGTTTTCTCACATATGTCACTATGTGAGAAAACGACATTATTTCTGCACCAACCTAATATCAGCCATGCTGATGGCGGACACGAAAGATTCTCAGTGGTGGTTAAATGAAAGCAGTTTCGTTTTAAAGGAATTAAAATTTGCTAGCTATTTTCTGACCCTGTTAACCAAAGATTGGAGATCCTTTTCAAAAGCAGCTACCAGGTTACATTTGACCTCTCTGGTGGATAGCAATAGAAATTGTGACAGAATTAAATGGTAGTGTTATCAGCATAAATGCCCACATGGGAATTGATACCCTCAGGAACATCATTGATGAAGATCAGAAACAGTATAGGACCCAGGATAGTGCCTTGAAGGAGATTCGGGTTCATATCAAAGGAGCCTGTTCAAAACAAACTTCATTTCATGATTTCATAGGAATCATTGTTTTAAATCAATTAGTTGTCCAGTTGTACCCTAGTCCTAGAGCTTACGTAGATGACCAACGTACCACACCCTGTTAAACGTCTTCTAGATAACACGAGCCACAACTCGGGATTCACCGTTATTATCAAGAACTTAATAAATATATTCAGTGACGGCCATTATCACATCAGTGGCTAATCAGGCAAAACATGAGGACACATTTTTTGTTAGAGAATAGGTTGTGAAAGGAAAGGTGCTTAACTACTCACCATGGATTAAAACCTCCAATACTTTCCCGGAAAGCGGCAGGAGATTAATAGGGAGATAGTTAGAGGGATGGGAATGTTCTCCAGAGTTCTTAGGAACTAGAGAGGAGGACTTCCAAAACGCTAGAAACCGGGAAGCACCGAGTCGTAGATTTTGGAGAGAACTGGAGACAGATCGATGGCACATTTCTTCAGGAGGATGGATGGGGTACAATCAGCTCCGCTTGCCTTATGGGAGTCTAATTTCGAAATGATGCCTGACGCCAATGACAGGTAATGTGCATCAGTAGGATCTCTGTCCTGCTGGGGAAATCAGCTCTGGATACTTCAAAAGAGACGAGTGTCGTGTTGGAAGAGAATTTCCGAACGAAGCATTCAACATTTATGCTGTAGCTGTCAGGACTTCGAAATCATTGAATAGAAGAGGAATTGAGGATCTCCTGTTGTTCAGCACACAGTTGCAGAGCCACCAGTAATCTCTAGAACCGAATTTGCAAGATGCTATAGGTTGATTCATTCTATAAGCAGGCGGGCAGGAAAGATTCTCAGTGGTGGTTAATTCAGAGTAGTTTCGACTTAAAGGAATTAAAATTTGCTACCTATTTTTTGCCCCAGTTAATCAGAGATTGGAGATCGTTTTCAAGAGCAACCTAGTAAATTCTCTTCATTGAGGACACGTTTGCACTCGTTACGAGGAGAGACAAAAATATGTCTGTTGAAATCAGACATGTCTCTCTGCGACTGATTCCTGGGGGCTATAGCGGCCGAGTATGCAGGTGAGAACCAAGGAGATGAACGCAGTTTACCTTGGTATTTTCTTGCTGGAATGAAAGCAACAATCAAATGCACGCTTTTGAACAGGCCGACTAAATCTTCCTTCCAAGACACGTCACGAAGGAGATAATGTAACGAGTCCCAATATGCTTGTTAATAACAGAAATAGATCCTGTTGGTAGGAGTTTCGTGGCTGGTTGTGGAGCGGGAGGAGATATTTATAGAAACAACCGTAAGGCCTGAGTTGCCAAGTGGGCAAAGCTGCGTAGTATGACAAGAGTCAGGGATAGAGGTTAAAAAGAGACCAAGAAGAGAAGTATATCCGTCAGGGTTATGGGGCAAATGCATAGGAAGTCAAACGCTGTCATAATAGATTAAGTGATTGAGAAATTAAGGGTTTTGATGCCAGCGAGGTCAGTGAGAGTGTGTTTAATCCACCTGGGCATTAAAGTCACCGAACACAAATATATTTACAAACGGGTGAAGTGAGATGGCATTGTCTATATTATCGTATTATCATAAATATCAAGAAAGCAGCAGTATTGAGAGGAATTTGAACCCAAGAGAAAGAAGAGATAGCTGACTGAGTTGGGTAGAGAGAGATGAAGACATATGTAAGAATGTTCTGGTGATTCAAAGGTGAAGTCGCTAGCCAGCGGGAGATAACTGCCAGGCCATGCCTGTGAACATCAGCATGCTTACTAAGGAGAGGAAGGTAGCCAGGAATCGAAAAATGAGACAATTTGTTGCATTTAATATATAACTTAAGATCGTATATATATATATATATATATATATATATATATAGGTAAGTATACTCGTTTCGAAAAACATTCAAATTTTTGATTTGCCAATAATCAAATCAATCTCGAAGGTAAAAAAGGTTTTAAAAAAACAAAGAGCTAGACACATGAAAGTCTGTCGAAAAAAAATGCACAGATACAGGTTTAAAGCCCAATGAAAAAAAAAACCCACACGAGTAAAGAACTAACTAATGAGCTCAATACAACCGTAGAGCAGCTCTCCCTGACGTTCCGCTTAGGTAAAACCTGGGTAAGTTTGTCTGGCTTACTATGTTTATCTATCTATCTATCTATCTATATATATATATATTATACCGATCAGCTGCCTGGCAATGTGAAACTTGTTTTGCAAAACATTCCACTGCTAAAACGGATAAGATTAAGATATTAAACTAATTGTAACAAAGTGCGTTCACACGTGTTTCATTTTTAATTAAAAATCACAAAGAAATTGAAGTTACAATATGTTCAACTTTGTAATTCACCACCGAGGATGATGTTACAGTAGATCGAAAGTATTTGGGTAGGAAAAAAAACTACGGGTATTCCTTGTTTTCAGTTTAACATCAAGAAAACTGGAAAGTCTCATTATAAAAACATATATATATATATATATATATATATATATATATATATCATCTAATGAAACATGTTCAAATTAAGATACGCTACCTATATATATATATATATGTATTTAACGGATGTTAGATTTCATTGAAAAATATATCCCTACCCTCTACCAAAACGTAGCTAATAACGGATACATCAAAATACAGACATAATGTACACGCAGACACCCCTTGACTGGTGGAAGTGGTTTTATCTGTAAACTTGGAAACGTAAATTATGATTTTAGCTGTGTTTTTAAAACCCAGTAATTTTAAAAGTTACTCCAAAATTCGCTTGAGGATGAAATGGAACTAACGTCTTTAATTTAATTACTAAATTAAATTCGTAGCTTTTAGCTTCCATTTTTGAAATATGGTTAGAACTGTGTAGCGAAAAAAACATATTTTAAATCAATTAATTTATAATATTAATGCTCTGTAAATTTACATTGAGCACTATTTTGAAAAAGTAAAAATTATCTATAAGAACACCGAATATATATCTTACTGTTCTTTCTTTCTTTATATATATATATATATATATATATATATATATATATATATATATATATATATATATATATATATTAATAAAAATACATATTACCCCAAGCCGCCAGTACGACTCAGATTTCATACCAATAATGAAATAATCAGTTACTGATCTCTCTTTACAATTAAACTTAATATGTTTGGGTCTTGCCTTGCATGATCGTGATATTGTTTGGGTGAATTATCACTTTGTTAAATGTTTAATTTATTTATATTTATTCATTTTATATATATATATATATATATATATATATATATATATATATATATATATATATATATATATATATATATATATATATGGAGTGAGAAGAAATGGCGAGATTTTGGAAGAGATTCAAGTTGCAATACATTTTAGATGGTGAATATGAAAATGACACGTCAACACTCGGACTGACTTTCGCATTTCTATAAGCTTGTGCAAAATCCTGAAAAAGAATAACAGATATGGGAATGCTGTTTCTTAGGTGAACCAGGGAAAAGTGGTATGGGGAGATCCTTCTTTAAGCATGCAGTCCAAATTAGAAGAAGGATTTATTGGAGGCAGCATGCAGAGTTGGCCGGAAGAATATGGCTGCTTCCATCTTGAGAATGACGTATTGAAGAGCTTCAAAAGCAGCAACAGCCGAACAACCTGTGAGGAAGCAGTGGATGAGGTTTGCTAATGAGAAATTTCCTACGGCCTTCAAGCTCTTCTGTTGTAAAATATTAAACTAGCTTAGGAACTGCACTTCATTCTAAAGGTGTAGCCGTAGGCGTAGCACTTGTAAAGCCATGTCTATCTTGGTTTAAAGAACACAGGTAACTAAGTGTTGCCCGTATCTGGCAGGTTGTTTGATCGTATAGAGATCTCACTTTTCGAAAGGAAACAGAACGAACTGATTTCTTGTTTGAATGATGTGTTCAAAATCAAATGCCTATAGGCGTTAGCATTTGAAAAGGCTATGACAAAATTATCTATCAATCTACTTATTATCTTACGTTTATATATTTTTATCATATTCTGACTGTAAGTTTCCATCTCAAATTTATTAATCTATCTGCTTAGCTATGCTGTCTTATTGACACGTGCAATCTCAAAGGATTCTATCTGCGCGCATGCGCGTGTGTATGTGCACAGCATTATATCACATTTAAATAGATGAACTTGCTTACGAACTGTTGATTATTTCTCTTCAATATTAATGGTCGTACTCAAATTCAGGAATATATCGTATATAAATCTAAAATCGGAAATTGAAGTCAATACACTAGTTGTTGACAACAATGATCAATTATATATAAATATATATATATATATATATATATATATATTTATATATATGAGTGAGGGTGTGTGTGTGTGTGTGTGTGTGAAGATTCCTACAACATGTAATACACAACTTCATGTAGGTCAATCTTAAATATATTCTGCGTTTAATTGAAGAATTATCTATTTGATAGATAGATAGATAGATAGATAGATAGATAGATAGTTGACACGCTTCATCCGACTGTTGTATTACGCATCATTACTCTTTATGTGGGTTGTATATATAGATTACTGGCGGAGTAATATAAATTTAGAATGATGATTGCTTTAGGTGATTTGTAATGAACATCGTTAGTTTAGTTATTTACTAATATAAGTATTAGTTATACATTTTTTATGTCATTCATTTCTTTTATTTCATGTATGACTTTAAATTTTGTCATTTAAAATTCAATTTATTACAGTTAGATGATGTAATTTCACTTAGTAGGTTAACCATAATATGGTTAATGAAAGCGAATTTGAAAATTATCCCTGATTATGTTTCGAACTTTTAAATGTTATGTGTGTCTTTGTTTTAAATATATTACATTATATTTCTTGTACGACAATTCTGCTTCCAAAGACCAATATATATATATATATATATATATATATATATATATATATATATATATATATATATATATATATATCGCAAAGATTTTTATGAAAATGTTTGGAGGCGAACCTAACTACGTTTCACCTAAACGGATCATAAGGGCAATTCCGGCCGAAATGGAAAAAAGCCTTGTATATTTCGGCTTGTACAAGTCGAACTATCCAAGATTTTCGCACGCGAGTACCACCATTTTTATATATATATATATATATATATATATATATATATATATATATATATATATACGGAGGATAAATGTGGCACAAGGCCGAAAGTAAGGGACGCCCAACGAGGATCGAACTCACTGCTCATTCGTAATTGTTTTAGCGGGAAAAACTGGCTAACCCTTACATAACTATATGGTGCCACATCTTACCATTATTTTCCCAGAAATCACAATTTGTGTCAAGTAGTTATTTATTCTGTAGTTTCAAGTGTGACATCTGTGTGTATTTTTTTACTTGTATTTTCTCTCTTTTATTGTTTTTATAACTGTAGCATTCTTCAACGCACTCTAATAAATTTCAGAGAGATTTCGTTGAATATTGTGTTCAGGTTGACGAATATTTCAACAATAATTAATTTTTACTTTTTTATCATTTGGTAAGTGAAATCAAATGATATGCTCTTGAATTTTGTTCTGATAGGAGTAAATTCACGTTTCCGCACAAATCATTATCAGAGATTTCTCCAACGGTTATGGACTAACACAAATAATTGAAGAACCCATCCAATTTCTGATATGACATGACATTAGTGGAACGTCTTTGACGTCTTCCTCTCATTCTACCCTGAAAAAAACTTCACAGAATTTTACCTCATCTCTGGACACGTCAGTTCATTCTCTAGTCAATGTCAATGATTCTGCCAAACAAAAGACTTTCCCTGATATATCGTCCCATAGCACGGTTTTTCACGACAGGATGGCAGACTGTGATTGCTTCATATCGAACATGGTTTGTTCAATTTGGAGGTCGAAAATCCTGTTGAAATATATAACTCTTCGAGAAACTTTTGAGAAAGAATTTAAACACGTATATACGAGCGTCATTTGCGTTTTGAACGATGAACCGAGAGGACTGACATCAGCAAATGAAATAAAGAAAATTAATAAATTATTTTTCACGTAATGAGTGGATATCATTGTAAAAGTTGATGAGGGTATATCTTGTGATTTCTTAGTCTTGCATTTTATGCATGCGTATGTTAATAGATGATTTGCGAATATCTTTTTACAATAAAATCCTTGTCTTGCAGCGGTTATATCAATAAAGACATACGCCATTATCTGAGATAATAATTTCCAAATCAACGGCAGTTACTTTCCAATTTTTTGACTGGGATTGATCAATTAACTGCATTATAGATATACTGAAACAGATAGAGAGATAGACAGAGGGTCTGACTGACAGACAGATAGATATGGACAGACTGAGATCGACAGATAGATATATAGATAGATATGCACCGACTGAAATAGATATATAGATATGGACAGATCGAAATAGATAGATAGATAAATAGATATGGACAGACTGAGATAGATAGATAAAACTGCAAATAAATATTCTATACTGTACAAGAAAATGGATTTTCGAACGGCATCGATTGAAAAATGTAGTCTGTATTATTTGGTCATAGACTTTGTGGAAAATCATTTTTGTGGGAGATAAACATCTCTACTGTATCAAACTCTTCTATGCCTGTTTACCGTAGTCTGCTGTAAACTTTGTCCTACTTAATATAGGTATCGTGTGAGGGAAGAGAAGTGAATCATAATCTATTCTGCTCTGCGATAACTGCCTGTCGCTATGTGTAGAATCAGATTTGTATGAATTACCCTTTGTGATGAATCAAGCATAGACATTTACTGCCACCAAAACCCTAAAAAGAGAAAATAAGATGATATTATCATAGACAATGTTTATTAAGTTGTATTAGTAATCTCATTTTCGGGCAGAATTATATGTCCTTGAAGATATAAGTAAATATAACAAAGATGCGATGGATTATTTCTGAAAATCGTAAGAAAATTGGTAGATACTCTTTCTGAAATGAATAATCAATTTTTCGATATATATATATATATATATATATATATATTAGGTTGGTGCAAAAATAATTTCGTTTTCTCACATAGTAACATATGTTAGAAAACGAAATTATTTTTGCACCAACCTAATATATATATATATATAGTTAGAGAAAGCCTAATGATGGCGTTGAAACATGAAACAAACTGTCGCAGTTCGTTTTTTAATTCAATGTCCACTCTCTCCCTGGGAACTTTAACCCATAAATACAGCATATCTTCTATATTTTCTCTTATAAGTGTATATATATATATATATATATATATATATATATATATATATATATATATATATATATAAAGTATGTATGTATGTATAAGACATATATATATATATATATATATATATATATATATAAATAAAAGTATGTATGTATGTATAAGATATATATATATATATATATATATATATATATATATATATATATATATATATATATATACACGTATACGCATAATAACCCAAACATATCATTCTTTTATATGATAACGTGATGCATGCTAATTAAAAAGAAGACGAAAATATCCTAAAATATTAATAAAAGTAATACATACACCACAGACCGTACTAAAAAAAATATAACTTATATACTACACTAAATCCACTATATCTAATAAAATCATTCGTCATAACTCTTCCCAGGCCACTTGCATGTTGCAGAATACAACATCATTTATAAATATAAATTTAATGACCTCTGGGAGACTGTATCTCCAACGATAAAAATAATATCTATTTTGGATACACGACAACAACGGTTTCAAGTATGCTATGTCTACACCTGAATATTACTTTCTAATCATTTACAAAACCATATATGTCCACACTAGCAATTCGGAAAAAAAAAACCTCCTCGGAAATATCCCCATACATTTCACAAACTAAAAATCCTTGAAACTATTTATATAAAAAAATATTCAATAAGTTCAATAAAATTAATTACGAATAATCCACAAACATTTTAAAAATATGCAATAGATAGACTTTAAATGCTGGCGCTTGTCGCTAACAGTTTTCTCCTTTATCTAGCAACTACTCAAGACTGGAAAAAAAATTTGTTATTAACTTAAATGTTTAATTTTTTAAGTAAATAGTTTCAGGACTAAATATAACTATTATTGTAATAGATGTATTGTTTATTACAATAATAGTTATATTTAGTCCTGAAACTATTTACTTAAAAAATTAAACATTTAAGTTAATAACAAAATTTTTTTCAGACATCGAATTTTCTATCAAACATTGTAAACTAACTTTTACATAATTTTGTTAAAACAAAATTATAACAACTCCATCTCTCTTTTCCCCTCCCCCTATCTCTCTCTTTACCATAAGACTCACTTGTATACATTTTCTACAATTCATTTCTGTTTTATTAACCATCTAAAGAAGTCAAGTTTCTGTCACTCCTCCTACTCCAATATAAAACATACTTAAGAGAGATATAAAATTAACCCCTCCCTATACTTTATATTGTCTGTTTAACTACCACTCTCAATCCCCTCTATTAAATTACAAAAATTACACTACCCACCAATTTCTAATCCCATTTTTTTTCTCAATTCGTTGTTGGAAGATTTACCTGATGATCCTGAATCCTTAAAAAAGGATTTAGGCGAAATAAATTATCGTAATGGTACATTAAAGTGGTTTGTTTTTCATTACATATTAGCTCTGTCCTAACATTGAGCTCTCAGGGTTTCATCCTCTTTGGATTTACCAATTCGGTTTACCAAGTTCCTTATAACTTAATTATATATATATATATATATATATATATATATATATATAATGGACTCTCCCGTCGGTTTCCACGTATGAGGATCTGCCAGCTTATTGATTCAGTTATGAAAGTTTATGCAAAAGTCTTAAGTGGGATTTAAGACCCGCTAGTGATTTACAAAGAAGGCCACATATGGAGCAGGTGTGAGAATTGTGAGATGAGATCACTGTTAGATTGGCTGACCTTTTAGATCTTGATCTTGCTTCTTAAAGATGATTCAGACATATATGTTGCATTATATGTAAAATGCCACAGTGTTGACAGCAGGCACAGAAATGATACTACAAAACCTCTTAGAGAAAGGAGTCAAAGAAATTAAAAAGAAAACACGAATCCTCAAGAAGACAATATGTATATTTACCTGCAATTAGGAAAACCGATGATAAGATCTAAGAATTGGAGACCTCAGGAAAGCGGGATACTGGGGACAGAAAATGTCAGGAAGAAATCCGGAGACCCATTGGAATAGCGAATGCTAAATCCTAAAACCTCACCGGAGTATTAAAAAAAATCGTTAGAAAAAAAAAAGTAAACAGTGAAGGACTGCATTGCAATAATGCTCCTACTCTAGGACGATGTCATCGCAGTTGAAGAAGCGACATCAGGCAACAGAAATGTGGTTCTACAGAAGGATGTTGAGAATACCATGGATTAAGCATATGAGTAATAACGGAGTTTTAAGGAAAATGGTAACAAAAATGAAATTTAGAATCACAAAGTGACTATTAAGATTTCTAGTGTACATAATAAGGAAAGACTGCTTGTAGAATTTGACACTCACAGAACATAATGACGCCTAATGAAAAATAAAGGTTCTAATAACTTAGCGCTATTAATGTAAATTCCACGGAAAATTCCACACGGCCAGATAGATATTTTGCATAGTTTTCTTTCAGTATATGTACGACTTAAAATGGTAGTTTTCTATAAAGATAAAACACCATCTCTGCGCATGCGCATCTAAGTATATATAATATATAATATGTTTTATAAATATGTTATCGGGGAAGAAAATCACGTATATTTATCTTCAGACATATCAAGACCATTATAAGTATACGAAAGACAGCTCAAGGCAAAATCAATAAAATGTTATTAATTTTTTTTATTAATTTCTTCTTGGTAGCCACATGCGGCTTAATTGTTGTCGTAAAGTTCCAATGAATGTTTCACGTACACCGTAAAATCAGTCTCTCTGTCTGGCCATACCTGCTTATCTTATGCGAAAAGCGTAAATATCATTTATTCTGGAGGGAAGTCGGCAATGACTACCAAACAACAGGAACAAAAGAACAGTTAAAAAATATTTATATTTCTCTCAGGCTTTGCGAGAGCATTGTGAAGTAAAAACATTTACGATTGGACACCTTTCTGCTTCTAGTCCTCTCTGGGAGTAACAAGAATAAGGAAGTCTGATAAATAGTTCCCCAATAAAGGCATCACAGACAATTGTATCAACTAAATTCTGTATCATTAAATATCTAAGTCTAAGAAAACCACGTACAAAAACATATAAGAGATAAACACTTTCAAAATCATGAATTTGGATGTACTTTCCACAAATGACACAATGGAAACTCCGAATAATACTTTTATTTCGACAGAATATGAACACACACACACGCACACACAGACACACACATATACTCACACACACATGCACACACACACAAACACACACACGCATATATATATATATATATATATATATATATGTATATATATACTCAATGAATTACGTAATTATAATTATCTCAAATCCACCTAATTTCTATCATTTGTATATCTTTGCTTGAACCGGCTTCAATTGCTTCGGATGGAGCGAATTTGGGATAGTAGTCGTGACTCGTGGGGGCAAGGTCCTATGGTAAAGGGGAAACTCGGATGAGTTCAACCAGGGTATATGTGATCTAGTGGCGCCATATCGAGTCAAATTCACTATCTGTTTGTTACCGTGGCCCGTTGGTATCATGTTTGCTTGATATCGCAAGTGTCCGGGTTTCAATTCCCATATGTAATATTTCTCGTTTTCACTCTCGCGTGGTCATGTGTGATGTCACGAGCTGCAACGCGATTTTCGCTTCCGCGTATCGTATACACGAGTTAGTCGTTGCTTTGAAATTTTTCATGCAACAAAAACAGACTATCATTATTGTTTCGTCCGTGTATTGGTTGATGTATTGAAAAGCAATTGTCATCTTTGATAGTGGCTTATGTAACCCGAAAGCTTAGATTGGATTTAAACGTTTATCAATATGGTGGTTTCCTTTCGTCTTTCAATGATAATGTTATTAAGCTTATCAGACAATATGCAAGGAATTTACTTAAAATAAATATGCGAAACTTGTATATATTATTTAATGAAACATGCGTCAATGAATAATGTAGATTAAAGGAAAACATTTCTTAGCCACGTGTTTCATACTCTTGCAGACTTTATCAAGGTAAATTTGAGAATATTATCTTGCAGCAATTCCTCATCTTTACTGCCATATGCAGGACTTTTTAATCATTGTACTCTCCGATCGTCTTCAGATGATATATGTTGGAATTTCGAAACGAAACTCTTTATTTGGTCCACGGGAGCAGATTGTTCCATGTGCCGTGAATATGAGAAATCAAGTTTCGCAAATTAAAGAAATTGAACAGGTTGAAAGATCAGAAGGTGGCGCACAAGGTCGATCATCCCCCAGTGAAGCCAGTAGTCAACATCATTCAACACCAGATGATAACCTCTAAGAAGTTAGTACTTAAGGATATTTTGTATTTAAAAATAAAATTCAAGCATATAACATCTTTAGACATAATAGCAACAATCTGGGAAATCGCCTTGAATAATCCTCAGCTTCTGATGAGCTAAGATGTTAGGTTAGATAGATATTGGAGAAAGCCAAGCGACCCAAACCAAACATCATAAAATTGGAGAGGCTGACAATAAAAAAAAACCTACAAAGGAATGACAACATCAGCAAAATACCAACTGAATAAGGCAATGCGAATGTAATGATAGACAAGACAGAATATACAGGAAAACTAGAAGACATCATTGGAAATGGTACCTACAGTAAAGTAAAGAAAAATCTGACAATGAAAACAGAAAGAAAGCTAACACAGGTCTTAAAAAAAACAAAAAAAACAAAAAACAGGGACCAGTTCTTAAATAAGACATACATGTTGCTTTCGGAAAGTAATTAACATATACGATCACCCCAAAAGTAACGGAAAGTATTCCTTTCAAACCATTTATTAGTTTCTAAGACTCTGCGTGCCACCTTCTACATAGCGTCCTTTTAGAAATAGATGACTTGTTAATACTAAAGTCACCATCATATGTCCGAAACACCGCCGACATAATGGAAATAATAACAAATTCTCTCATCCAATCCAATCAGACAGTGAGGCAGGACGTGGTGTGTTTGCTCACAAATGTCCCCACGGAAGAGGTACTATCCGTAGTCAGGGACAGACTGACTTCAGACTCATCTCTAGGAGACCATACTAGTATATCAATTCATAACATAGTTACTTTATTTGCACTCACAACATACTTCGGAATTATATCAAACATATTTCGGGATTATCATTAGCAATGGCGTATATATACATAGAGTAATACGAGGAAATTTTATTAGAAAGAACATCACTAAAACCAACTCTATGGTTAAGATACGTAGATGACTCCTTCATACACTGGCCCCACTAGGTAGAGATCCAACTACCACTGAACCATGTGATGTTAATAAGACCATCCGTACAGTTCACAATGAAGACAGAAAACAACAATTAAACAATACATTACAATTAGTATTAGGGCGTGGGTTCAATATGCCGCAAGCTAACATTTATCGGAGAATACTTCAACATCGACTTCCACCAGCGATACAGTTTAATGAAAAGTATTGTCTGTTGCCTTCAACATCGAGAATAAATTACAAGTGGCAATCCAAAGATATATGAACAAGAAACGATTAGTTGAAGCAGTATCCTATAATGTAACTACCATGTGTACATGGTAACAGCCCACAAAAACTGGGATAGAAGAGTACAAGTCGAAAACCACACTGAGAAAACAGACTTGGTCCATCTACCCTATGTGAAGGGCTTATCGTAAAAGGTACAAAACATCTGTTGTCCATATAACACCAGGATAATTTTTAGGAGAATTTCAACACAACACACATATGAGGACATTATTAAAAACAATGTATCCACTATCACGTGCATCTGTGGCAAGAAATATAAAGGAACAATAGACTAGCTTTTCAAGATAGGACTCAGGTAAATAATTAAAATAAATCATCTCAGAAATATAGATCGATTTTTTTCTTTAGAATTAGAGTGTTTAGTATAAAGAGACAAGCCACTGAAACAAATACAGTTTTGTATTCAAATTACCTTTCTGGCTCGAGATTTAGCAGATGTGGACAAGGTTTATCAGAAATTATTTTAGTAACACATTTGGTGGCGCGCAGATTAATATCGGCGAGACTTTTAGTGGGTAAATTGTAGATTTAAATTTATCTGCTATTCTTTGCTACCCCGGCACACAGACACTCTCTCTCTCCCCTCTCTCTCTCCCCCTCTCTCTCCCTCTCTCTCTCACACACACACACACACACACGTTTTGGGCGGAAACTCTTCAGACCACACATTCCAGATTTTATAAAGTTTCAAGTATTTAATGTGGTTTGTGGTTGAGGAATTATTATCTGCAAACTTTTCCATAATAGACACAACGTTGCACATCTGTCGCTATGATATCGCCTATTTCATAGTGAATATTCAGATGAGATTCATTCACTTCTTCTATCCGCTCGGACATTTATTTCTAGGGCAACTTCTGCTATTTCAAATGCGTCAAAACACTATTATTATTTAGAAGTTCCAAACATAAGAAGGAAACTCCATACTGACAGTTCAATCCCAAGAAATGACAAAAACGCGCATGATGCATTTTTGAGGAGTTTAAGCTAAACCTATTCAAGTCAGGTGTCAAACATTATCTTTCTTCTCATCTCTCACTGCTCATTCATTATTACCGTCACAAATCAAGCCTCCATCTTTAGTGTCGATCCCACCTATTTCTTACAAACGAAACATCGTTGTTCTCTCGCTATTTCCATGGAAATTGTTTAAAGTAACTACATTACTTAGTTACGCCAGTCCTAAACTTCACGTCTAAGAACCATGCTTCGCATATTGTTACTAAGCAGCCTTATTCAGTTTGTATTCCATTGGTGAGTTATAAGATCCAGTCGAGCAACTTCTTTTCACGAGCCGCTGTATTAAGTCACCAACTAATAAGACAATGCTATCCTGAACACTCGAATCTTAACCGTTTCCAGTTCATTGTAGTGTATGAAGTTTATAGAATTGTAGCGATTCTCAGTATAAGACATTTTAAAATCTATACTGCTCATTTTTCTGAGACAACAGAAAGTAATCTAGATATTGAGATCAATGAATGAAGTAAGTTTGATTCTCATGGATGCCACAATATTGGGGCTTTGTGTGACCAAGCTATCTTTTATAAATAGTTGAACGCATACTACAACATAGAATAATAATGAGTACTTTGGTGTTACTAATGATTAGACTTTGATTCACGCTAATTACCCTATTGTTTGGGGTCTTGCTTAAAGATAATCTAAGCTGAGTTAATAAAATTACCAATCACACTAAATTACTATATGCAATATATATATATATATATATATATATATATATATATATATATATATATATATATATATATATATATAGTTAAGTTTTTGTGGTACAGAATTTAATAATAGCTAGGAAAAGACCAAGGTATATGAGGTATTTTTGAAAGAAAAGCTAAAAAAAAGATGGTAGGAAAGGCAGATAGCTTTTTATTATTGGCTCTCAAATAACCCATTCATCTGAAGATACTGATTCAAATGTGTTGAAGGCTTGGTAATTCATTATACTGTTCTTCCACTTCTTATTTATTAGGATATGATCAAACTTGACATTTGTCTCATTGGCTCAGGTGAATCGCCATTGCTTAGAACTCTTCTAATGATGAATACAAGATTATTTTACTGTATAACGTCTTCAAATGAGTCAATTTCTGTTGAAGAATCCATGACATGAAAACATCTGTAGCAAAATGAGACCAAATAGAGAAGATCCTTCTGACATATCCCCCTTCTAAAGAGACACTGACTGAAACAATGCTGCTATACTGAAATACCAAATCTTTGGTTAGATCTTCAAACGGAGACACCAGCTTCTTCGAAAAGCAGACGTCCTTCGGGTTGACATCCTCGCAAATTTTCTCTTTGTTATCCTTGACTGAGTATTGAAGACTTCCATCGACAAACATCTACGTTATATTTTATCGACAAGATTCTCAAGTCGATATCCTGCGAAGGAGTTGACCTATATTGACCATGCAGATGACCTAGCTCTCACTGAAGCCACCGTTACAAATGCCACAACTCTCCTAAATGATCTAGAAAATGCTTCTGACGGTACTGAACTCTATGCCATTGCCTCTAAAACTGAATTAAGAAGCTTAAAACGAAAAGGCTGAATAAAACGCCCTGGCGAATCAATAAAAGCTATCTAATAATTTACATACCTAAGAATTGGAATAATTTCTACTGAAAAGGATATGAAAATTCTCACAAGTTAAGCTTAGACCGCATTTAATAAAAGGGATACAATATGGAAATCTGATCTACCAGACAACCTCAAACGGAGCTATTTTCACGCCATTGTAGAGTCGGATTTTATGTATGGTGCCACTGTTTGTACATTAACAAAAACTTTAACTCTAAACTTGATGGAACCGACACTTGGATGCTTAGGGCTATACTTTACATCACTTGGAGACAACATCCAACTAAATCACAGCCTTACAAATCCATCTCTGATAATTCTCTAATCTACTTCTCTGGGCACCTTGCCATGACGCAAAACGAGTTCGTCGCTTTTAAGCCACCGACATTGATCAACTACGTCATGAGACAGAATGCCACCCTAGCGACATTCCGATCTTGATGCAAGACCGTGATGTTTGGCTGGATAGATTCATGAATATTCGAGCTCGCTCAAATGAATAATAAAACCAAATTACTCATTATTACTCCATAGTTCAATTATTTGCAAAACGTATCAGTCTCAGTGTGACACACGCAAGCACGCACGCGCACACACACATATAGGGAAACAGTTGTTGTATATTTTTCTGTTAGTATGTCTGTTTTTCTGTTGTCCTCATCTTTATTGTCATATTTACGACGTTTCGGTCATAGTATGCTCCAGCCATCTTCCGGTGTTGAAATTCGAATCATTTTTGCAAATAAAAATCATGATTCGTAATTTGAATTAAAAAACAAACTTTCAGTAATTCTTAATTCCTACTGAAATAAAAACACAGAATATTATACATCTACATATATATTTTGTATTTCTTTGCATAAAACTGTTTATAGAATTCAGTATTGTCTGTTTTGTGTGTTTAAGCGAGTTCATGACCATATAATTTTGTTTGAGTAATACTAAAAAATAAATCACAAACTCATTTCACTATATAAGGTAAGTGAATGAAAGAGAAGAAGATGTTGGATGAAATGAATCACACTTAGAAAATAGTTAGGAATTTACTATGAGAGCGTACATATTTTCTAATATGTTCCGAATATTTGATTTTCAAAAGAGAATTCGCAAGAATGACAAATCTCATTTGAATAATAATAATAATAATAATAATAATAATAATAATAATAATAATAATAACTTTTCCTTTCATTATTGCGTCGCTTGGTGCAGGAGTTGTATTGGGAGACGCGGACAACTTCCTTGCTCCTTGACGAAGCATGTAATCATGACTGAATAATGCATTGGATCCAGTCACATGATATGTGAACATTCGATATTATTGGCCTAAAACTTGATGGTGCTAGCCGGGCTCCTCTCGCCCATGTCAGGTGCACACGCCCAATGATATCTCCGTTTAATAGTTGCATTTAAATCCCGAAAAAAAATTTTTTTCTTGTTCAATCTGCGTCAGGTTCAGCGGAATTAGGTTTAGATGAAACGAATAATCAGATTCAATTCGCGTCCCTCGTCCATTAATCAAGGCTTTACATGTCGACTTCAGTGAAAATTATTAAATTAAAGCGTTTGTAGAAGGCGCGCAGAAAGTTCCCCAAACCGATCATTAAGAGTTCGGGAAAGAGGAATGCAATTTTATATTCCGTTGACATTAAATGCGTCGACTATCTTCTGATAACCAGATAACACGTTCTGAGCCTCTGCCGATTAAATAAATAAAATAACCCAATAACGGATATCGATTGAGCTTTGATTTGAATATTGGTTAAGGGTTGCTGTACTGTTAATGTTTGAAGGTTTTCTGAAGGATGTAAAATATTATCCCTAGTTTGTAATCTTATATCATATTCCATTGTTCGGATAAAATATTCAGCTGGTCATATGATCAATATATCTCTGTTCACGCACAAACATCTAAAGCAAAATTATGACGTCCACTGAAGCAACAAGAACGAGCATATATTATTGATAAATTGAATTACGTTTAAATCATTTACAGATATTTCGTGCGCCATGATGAGCAAAGTACTAGTGATGAATATAACTAGACAGGCCAATCATTATAGGGTAACATTATTTCACATAAGGAGGACCAATCTGTTATCCGACATTAATTACTGTTTTGTTTAATCTTAATTTAATTGCTTTCATGAATGGAAAATATGACATACAATATTTTTTTACCGATGAAAAATTAATTTTTACAATAATATTTTATTATAGTTAATTTTAATTGGAATTATTTAAACTTTTTAAATATTTTAACATTTGAAAATAATGTTAGTTGTCAATTAATAGAATTATAAAATTAAAGGTGTATCTGCTAATCCAAAATGGAAAAAAAAACTCATTAGAATTCAACAACTCTAGTATCCTAAAACGAATTTTGTATTATTTTTGTGTCTATAAAAATGTCGATTTTTGTAAATACTGACTGAATAGAATTAAAAAAAATATTTGTCTATATTTCTGAGATGAGGTATTCTAATTATTTACAATATTTACAAATCGCCCCATTAAAATTACAAGAAAACCGTAAATCCGCAACACGTGGAGAAATAGAAAAAAAACAAAAAAAAACAAAAAAAAAACAGGCATAGCTGATCACATATAGAAAGAAAAGGGAGAGCATTACCAATCTGTGAGATGATGTTAAAATAATAAACAGAAAACATCACTGGGAAATATAAAAACTTATGCAATTAGCGCATATGCAAGGACACAAAATTCACCTAAGCTGGCCAAGCATGGGCATGAACACAATATGCGACCCAGTAATAAGTAGTGCTAGAGAAAAAAAAGGTCAGGTGAGCCCTGGTAGAAAACGGTTACTGAAACATTACAGCGCCCAAAATTCATACACTGATGTACTCAAGGATACGTGGCTGGGTGGATTAAAAGCGTTTATTGAATTCCTTTATTTGATTATAAAATGTTGTGGTTACAGCAGAGGTGAACAAAAAATTGGAAAGTTGAATTAAAAAAAGATATATGATATTCAGACATTCGGAAGAAGCATGACCCGTGGAACTAGAACAATATACTCAAGTGGACAAAATAAAGGTTTCATTTTAAAATTTCAGTTAGCTGAAGAAGGCCGGAGAGTAACACGGCTGATACGTCTTGAATATGGCAACGAAGATGAGGCTAACAGTTCCAACAATGTAACTAGTGTAAATAAGAACATATTTCATTGTTTAAAATAAACTTTCAATTACTGAATAGCTTATTGAAATTACCTATATAAAACGTAACACCTAGATAGAATTTAACTCATTCTGCAAGTAACGGTGTGTTTACTAGAACGCTACATATAACCTGATGACAGTCACGTTACCTCATATGTATCAGTATTTTTATTGTTTTAGTGAATCAGTCGAAATTAACCTGTTCAACAGTAGAGTCATTTCGCAAGAAAGAAATTTAAAAAATCCTGGCTAGAATGCTTATGAAAAGTTTTCTCACAAGTCATCACCTGAACACTTTGTAAGAGAAATTTGCTTTTCTCCGCTGTCATTTGAAAAAAACCCTCTGAAATTGCGTCATAAAATCATGACAACTAGTGATAACTACCCTATCCTTTCGAATATAAATGACTGTAAAAAATTCTGTGGACTAAATGGCAGAATATCATGTTATCCTCTGCAGAAAATTTTATTTTGAGGCCCGAGCAATTGGTCAGGTCAGAATGATTAGTTTAAAATAGGTTAAAGTTGCCCTGTTAGTTCATGAGTTTGTGTGCTTGCGTAAATTAATGAGTGAGAGGGAGAGGAGGACAAAGAGATAGAGGAAAAGAGGGAGTGAGGGAGAAATCTCACCACAGATGCTTACCGACCGTGAATAAACGTGACTTCACTCTTTTTTGTCTTTCTATTAAACAAATATAATTTTACTCATTTTCTCGTGTTCCTGACAATTTGCTACCCTCTTTCCTGATTTCAGGTCGCTAGCCATTATACGTGACCTGGTACCACGTACAGTTCAATGCTTTATATTGAAATAATCCAGACGCCCACTTCAGATAAAATGAATACTTATTTCCAGTTCTTCCAGTCTTGTAAAGAAAATAAACATATTCTATATTTCTGCACTGTTTCTGTTTCTTTTTCGTCTAAAAGAATGAAAAAAAAGCTTGTTGGAATACGCACGCTATGTAATAAATTAATAATTAAAATAAACAAACTAAAAGTCTATTAATGTTTGAAAAACAAATGCACATTATATTCTTATATACAAAGGATCTATTCCTGATCGTAAAGTCGGTGAGAAGAATATAATAGAAACCATATATTACATCTGACATGTGAATGGAATATCAGGAAAAGAAGAAATTTCACGAATAATGCGGAACGTTTGTATTATATATTAACTCAGATTTGTCTAAGGTTGTGCATCAATTTAAAAATGAATATCATAATTGCCATACATACAAAACGATATTAAAAAAGTGTAGGAATTAATTTAAACCAACCAACTGTAATATCCTACAAGCTGAGAGTTACCATCTTTTTGTACTTTCTTTCGTCTGTGTGATTTCCTTTCATCTCCTTTTAGAAATATTACTGAAAATATTTTCTTTTGAAAAGACATCTAACAATGGAATATACTGACACTGTACAAGGATAAAAAAGGATCAGAAAATAACGAGTGATTATATGCAGCTGAGAAGCACTTCTATGAGATTAATTCTAAAATCCTGTTTTCCAAATAATGGAATTGCAAAGAACCAAATCTTGCCCAACATAAAAGTCACGTTTACATCTGTGCGTTCGTTGTCTTGATAGAATATGCCTTTAAATTGATTGTGATACATACATTCAGTAACGTCTTGTAGAATTAAAATCACGTCGCGAATTCAAGGGATTGACGCACAACGGCACCTGGTGTCCAACTTTTTCGCAATAGGATATTTGTCAACTGAGAATAGAGAAAATAATTACATAAAAAAAGAAACGCTAGAAATTCTGACGTGTGAAAGCAATGCAGTTAGATTGGGCGGAGAAAGCTGACGGCTGACATATTTATGACATAACGGCCAGCTGATTTTCCCTTACGACATAGTGCTCTCGCTCTCTCTCTCTCTAGAGCGAGAAAGAGAGCGAGAGAGAGAGAGAGTGAGAGAGAGAGAGAAAGATTCTAGGTGGTGTGCGGAATAAAGATAAGGAAAATTTAAAAAGCACATGGTTTGTGAAAAGAACAGTTGTTGAAAAAAATATTTTCTGTTAAATGTTGCATTATAATTAGATATTTTGCAACAATGAATATTTCGTTTCAAGATTTTCTTAGAAATAATTGTTGTTAACTTGCCACTTGGGTTTCAGCCTGTTATTTGGAAAAGTATTAAATACTATAATTTTTTTTCTAAAATAGAAAGCAATTACATAACATGCAATCTCTTTAGCTAATATATATATATATATATATATATATATATATATATATATATATATATATATATATATATATATATATATATATATATATATATATGGGGCACGGTGGAGTAACAGTGGCTCGGATTAAGCCGAGTTCGAATTCCAGTCGAATACTTGGGAAAGGTAGGAATTTTCTTATTCTCTCACCCTCAGCAAGGTAAACAGAAGGGTAGAGTGGATTATATAGCCTTGGTTGGCAAATGGTCTAGGAGAGTGACAATTCTGAATTCAAAACCTCTCGTTTGGAGACCTTGTGACAAACGGTGCACGATTCTGTATTCGCCTCTTTAAAAAGTGGGGTTGGATCTGCTCAAAAGATTCACCACTATAATCAAATCATACTTACAGATTGTCTGGTTGTCAGTTCCTAGTAACTGAGTGGTCTGAAACTCGTACGTCTTAAAAAGATAACCGATAGGCGCGAGTCAACAGCCCGTGTCGATCAACAACGGGAGAGTCCACTATATATATGAAGGAATATAGTTTAAGGTGTGCTATATTTATGGGATAAAGTACTCAGTATCAGAGATAGAGCTTATGTAAATTATATATATGACCCATATATATATATATGCTAGATATAATAATTATATACTAATTATATGACCCATATATATATGCTAGATATACTAATTATATATGACCCATATATATATATATATATATATATATATATATATATATATATATATATATATATTTAGATAAACTTAGTTAGTCAGAAAATCTTACCCAGGCATGTTTCCCTGACGATCCGCTTAGGTGAAACCTGGGAAGGTTTGTCTGGCTCACTAGATTTATCTAGGTCTAATCTACGGTTGTATTGAGCTCTTTTGTTAGTTAGTTGTTTAATCGACTCGGGTTATTTTCTTTGGGCTTTAAACCTGTATCTGTGCGATTTTTTTCGACAGACTTTCATGTTTCTAGCTCTTTCTATTTTTAAAACCTTTTTTTCCCCTCGGGATTGATTTGGTTATTAGCAAATAAAAAATTCGAGAATTTTTCGAAACGAGTATAGTTACCTATATATATATATATATATATATATATATATATATATATATATATATATATAGTCTAGAAAATCCATCACTCGCGGCCTGACGATTGCGTCTAGCATTAAATACCATGTTACCTCTGAGTTTTGACTTCAGTGTTCACTATGCAAAAGACGTCAGTAGCTATGAGAGATCTATTAGAGTAGAAGAGCATTGCATTAGAAGCAGGAGCCACTGATTTTATAATCTCCCCTTCCTCTCGTAGAGCTCAATTGATAGAGCATAAATATTGATCTACCTTTAAACCATCATTTTAGTGCATACTAATGTTTAGGTAAATGCTATATGTCTGTATGGCCAACCTACAGAAGCAAGAAAAGTAAAATTTTAAGCAAAATATCGACGATGTTGGAAAGGATTAAAATAAATAAAATAATCGAAAATAGGTTGCATATTTTCTTACTCATAACATAAAAGTTTTGACGATAAGAAAAATGTTTTACCATGATGCGGGGTGGGGGGAATTTTTCAAATTGTAGTAAGTACTTAACTTTATCGATTAGGTATCATTTTTTATCTTTTACATGGAAATCACAAACTCTTAATATTTAAAGTCATATCGCATTTCCTCAAATGCCTTTCTCCATTGGTATATTATTTATTACTACTCTTAATTATTTACTACATTAGTGTTGCTCGATCTAATGTCATATTCAGCATGGAAATAGCTTTCCTTATTCGAGTTTTAGAAAAAATATTATTATTTTTCATTTTTACTATAATCAGTCATATTCAACTAAGAGACTCATTCATTAGAATCATAATAATTGCTTTTATTATTTAGATCCTCGTTGTTCGATGTAGTTCGTATATACTCGCACAATCTTTCTTTGGCAATGTAATCAAAATTGATCTACATAGATCCTGACTTACCAAGGATCAATGATTTGTGAAACAAACGGTATAACTCAATAGCGTTACAGAGATCTTAAGGATATTCTTTCAATTGGTGTGAGAGCTATGTTCTGCATATCTATCTATATATATACATTAAGAAATGGACAAAGTCCGACAATTTATTTATTAAAGACATTTTTTATGTTTAACGTTCTTTTTATAGATACAAGTATTTAAGTAAATGCTCTGTTTACAATAAACAGTATTAAATAACATTTACCGGCCTGAATGTCCGAGAAATGTTCATAGAAAATATTCGTCCTTTGACAGGATTCGAACCTGCATCCTATACGGAACCGCCATTTATCCGGGCGTGCCTAACCGATTCGGCCACAAAGGAGCGTTCGGTAGGCAAGGTCGAATTTACTGCTTATAAACTTCAATCTTCCATCAAAGGAGGAATATTTTCTATGAAAATTTCTCGGACATTCAGGCCGGTAAATGTTATTTAATACAGTTTATTATAAACAGATCATTTACTTAAATACTTGTATCTATAAAAAGAACGGTAAACATAAAAAATGTCTTTAATAAATAAACATCTGACATTATATTAACATTAAAACAGCATAATTGCATATAAGGATTTTTGTTTGTTTTTTCCGTATATTTTTCTTCATACTGTCGGATCTATATCCATATATTTGCTTACACACACACACACACACACACACACACACACACACACACGCACACACATATATATATATATATATATATATATATATATATATATATATATATATATCATTAAAATTGCTATAATTGTAGAAGAATGTTAATAGAGGGATTAATGTTGTGAACATGGAATCAAAACTGTATTGTAACTCATTTTTTTATCCTCGTTCTTATTTTCAGAATAAAGGCATTGATGCATGAAACTGAGAACTACTATGATATGTTGATATATAAAGTCCACAATCTATCTATCTATCTATCTATCTATCTATCTATCTATCTAAAGTAATTTATATCCACATGTACACACAGTCTGGAAAGTTAGCTGCCAGTTGCTGTCACTTATTTTGTGTCCATTAATGTTTTGCCGGCGGATTTTTTCCAAGTGTCGACAAAAAAAATGCGTCTATAAATTTTGTAAACGATCCAGATTAAAACGAGAAATATGTTCAAGAAAGCAAAACAAGGCTCCACTTACGCGGAGATGTCTATACAACACACCCCCACACGTTTGCATTTGTTAGAAACTATGATAAAATAATTTAATCTATATGCAACAACAAGGGAAGAACTAAAGTATCTGTGACACTCATTTGTGACACGTCTGATTTAATAAATGAATTAATCATGAAGTAAATTAAAAAGACCGATTAGAATTGCTAGGCAAGATTGGTCTATTCGCGAGGGATATTAGAATAATTCAGAACCTGTCCTGGGTGCAAACCGCCTGCATACGGATAGAAAATGAATTCAATAAATACACAAAAGCAGAAAGAGCGTAAAGCAAATATGTGTCTTCTCACCGGACTTATTCAAACTTTACAGTGAGGCAATTCTAAGATAATTAGAAGCTTTTGCAGGATCCATAATCGTCGACCACAATATTATCTACATAGCATAAGCCTATGGCAGTACTGATAGCCGATACGGAAAGTAAACTACAGACACTCGTAAAGAATGTAGCCAAGGAAAGCAAGAAGAGACTCAGCATTATTTCTAAGAAACCAGAATGTATGTTTGTCAGCTTGGATCAACACAGGCTGCGAATTATGAATTGTTGGCACCACAACGCTGCGTGTACAAACATTTAAATATCAAGATATTGTTTTAACAGAGTATGACACTGAAATCCGAAGCCTCGTTGGAATAGCGAAGGGTAGCGACAGACAAATTTGTGAACTATTAAAAACAGGGAACATTTGCTCTAAACAAAGAAAGGTGTGAGGAACTTTCATACACTGTGAGATTGATAAATTGTCGTCTAAATTAAGCAAAAATGAAAATAAAACTAACTCATTTTAATCGATATATTTACCAAGATTTCCCCCGAATATCTTGAAATGCTAAAGAGTAAATTTATTTAATAAAATCGTCATTAGCTTCAACCACACCCACCAGACAACTTCGAAATATTCTGCATCTCTTCTGGATGGTCCCTTTATTTAAATTGCTGAATGCTACCATAATCGTTGACTTCAGTTCATCTTTGGTGTTGCAATTAATCTTGTTCCTCTTTTGCTCAACTGTACCCCACACATAATATTCAAAGAGGTTGCAGTCTGGGGAATTATATTGATTGATGTAAGGGCTGATGTGGGGGCAGAAATTGTCTGACAGCCATAACTGGGTTCTCCGGCTTGTGTAGCATGGTGCAGAGTTCTTTTGCCAGATATAGAGTCTTCTAGCAGTCATCTTATTGACACAGGGTAGAGCTACCACCTCAAGGCACTTGATGTAAGGCTCCGTGTTATCTGAATCTCTGTGGGAATATAATGGAAGCAAAACGTAGCCATCACTAATTATTACTCCAAATATCATCGTAATCACCATTAGACTCATCCAGATCTTTTTAATTCCTCTGCACTACTCTCTGAAATGTTCTTATTTGGGCCTCCGGTGCGAATACCAAAGTGTACAGCCTGCCATTTCAAAATTTCTGGCGGAGTGAATTGCGTCATGTTTCCCTTTTTCTCACAGACGATGACCAACTGGTCCTAATATAATGCCTAACCGACAAAATTAAAAACAATGCGCATGCGTGAAATTAAAAATATAAAATGACGAAAATTTAACCATCGCACCCTATATAATATCAGTCCTCTTGTCTGCCGGTGAATGCTAGACATTCTCTTCACAGATGAAAAGCAAACATGAGACAACGGAAGAATGCTGAGAATATGATGGAATGAATGTTTCAACGACGACGTTTTATAGAATATGGAAGCAAAAACGTCACTTATACTTAGAATCAGAAAGAGACAATCGAAATTTCTAGAGTACATAATGAAAAAAGAGGGCTTGGAACATTTAACACTCACAAGACATGTTAACGGCAAGAGGGACAGAGGAAAGCATCGAATGACCTATATTGCTAGCTGGTGTAAATTAGTAGAACAAGCTTTAGGCGAGATAGCAAAAAGAGAAACGTTGCTAAGTTCTCTAAAGAGCATGAAGTTGTGGAGAAATATGGTCACCCACACCCTAAAAATGTAAAATATTTTATCATGGTTTTGATAAGAAATGATCTGAAAATCTACCATTCATCGTTTGCTGTTTATTTATTGATTAAAGTCAACGATATGTAAGCAGGCATAGGCTGTTATTTCATTCTCAGTTGGATCGCATCACAAAATCGCAAATATTAATAGTTATTTATGACCGCATACGTAATCTATAAGCACGTCTCTACATCTCAGTGTTGGTCTGTCTTTCATGTTATACTTGAAAACAGTAATTGGCATGTACATCGATTCTGATATCTCATTGTGTACTTTAATTTTAGTAAATTCTGAGCTGTATTATCAATTCATACACAATAGTATAGAAAAAAAAAAGTATTCTTGAAATCACCCACGCACAGAAACACATACATTCTATAAATCATATTTATCTATTTATAATTCTCTTTGAAAGTTAATGGTTTCACCAAAATATTTGCACTGTTAATTTATAGTATATATCATGTAAGATAATTTATGGTTGACTATATTTCATATTTACGGTTTTGCAACAGGTTTATGTATTTAGTAGATTGTACATGAGGCACAATGGATAGCGGTTCGGTTTGAGGAAGCGGAGGGCCGAGTTCGAATCCATTACATTCACTTACGTGCTAATAATAAAAGTATGGATCCTCTTCTTCGCTCCCCAGGTATGGGTCAATCGCAGGATAGACCTTGGATGGCAACTGGTCTACCGCAGAAAGAAATGGCAACCTACGACAGGAAAAAATCTGCCTTGTATGTCATGTATCGAAAACGTGTATTACACATGGCACATAACTGACTGAGATTATAAAGGTTTTAAATTATTGATTGGAACTGTGAAGACTATTTTCCTAAAGAATTATTTTAATTAAAATGTTTTACAATTTTCCAACGACGGTAACGCTAACTTTTTAGTCAATGAATGCTGAATATTTCTTTATCAAGGAAGGAGTAATAATAAGTATATACGATGCCACAGACTTTGGGAATAATGATAATGTTTGTCTTTATTTCTGAGATGAGGTATTATGTACATTATTTACATTATTCGGACTATTGTCCTCATCTTTGTCGCCATATTTATCACATCGTTTCGGCCGTTGTACGCCCCGTTCTTCTTCAGGTGGTTGGAATGTCGAACTGAACCCTTTATTTCGCTCAGAGGGGTAGACTGTTCTAGTTCCACGTGCCATGTTTGATGGATATCAGTTATCAGTTATCTCCTGCTAATTTCCCTCTGAAAGTTCTCCACTACCTTAACTGGGAATTGAACTCATACTCTTTGGGTCCTGTCACTGGATCTAACCAACGCCTTTATCCACTGTTCCATCCGTACATCAAATTCCAACCACCTGAAGAAGGCCGGAGCGTACAACGGCCGAAACTTTGTGATAAATATGGCGACAAAGATGAGGACAATAATCCGAATAATGGAAATAATGATAATGTTTAAAGGAGTATTTGAACAAAATTATACTTCCAAACACATCAAGTGAAATAACGTTCATTCCACACAATTAGCTGATACCAACAGAAACGCAATAGAAAATACCAGTTTTCTATGTACTTTTCTTGAAGAGAATAACACTATTATTCAAAAGACAAGCAATATAACACGAAATTTCAACAATATATTTTGCAAGTTACCGTGTGATATAAAGCTACTTATTCGACACTAGGATGAACACAGCAAAATATTATTTGTCCATTGTTTTTATATAAAAACAGTATTGCCGGATAAATACACCAAGTTTAAGCATCTCTTAGTCTTTGGAGACTATACATTCTTCTAGGGTGGGCAGCTAATCACTGATGCAGACGCCTGCTTGTGCAAAAATGTTATTCTTCAATTCCCAGACAGACAACCTGTCGTTTAGATTGAAACCATTATGAGCGAAACTTTGTTACAGATTCTTAAAGAAAGAAATTTAGTTGTTGAACCAGGCAATTATTCTCAAAATCTGTGTCAGAATGACATAACATTCCGAACAGTTTTTTTTTTTTTTTTTTTTATTGCTGTCCATTAACACTCATATTGCTCAAAACATAGTATAATCAGGGAAACACACACGGATGTAGTTTACAAATTCAAGTGCCCTTTGGGAGATTGCATCTCAAATGGATTAAATAATATTTATGTTGGTCACACCACAAAATCGCTTTCACGACGCATGACTCTACATTCGAATAATAACTGTAAAACTTTTAGGCCTGACCGCGTACACAATACTGGAAAATCCTTGTTGAAAACACATCTATACTTAAACATGAAAAAAAAAATAAACAAAAACTAAAAATTCTTGAAGCTATATACATAAAACAGTTGAAACCTAACCTGAACAAAATCAACTATGAAATCTCCACAAATATTCTTAAATGCCGATAATTTATAACAGAAACCATTGGTTTATACGAACGGCTTCACATACTTAATACTTCTCGTTTTCACTCACGCATAGTCATGTGTGACGTCACGAGCTGCGACGTGATTTTCGTTTCCGCAACTCGTATGCACGAGTTTGTCGTTGCTTTGAATTTTTTCATGCAACAAAACAGACTATCATTATTGTTTCGTCCGTGTGTTGTTTGATATACTGAAATGTAATTGTCATCTTTGATAATGGCTTATGTTAGCCGAAAGCTAAGATTCAATTTAAGCATGTATCAATATGGTGATTTCCTTTCGTCTTACAATGATAATGTTATTAAGATTATCAGATAATACGAAAGGAACTTACTTAAAATAATTAGACAAAACTTGTCTATATTATTTAATGAAACATGCATTAATGAAAAATTGCTGCTTAGATATACACAATATATATATATATATATATATATATATATATATATATATATATATATATAGTTTTAAGGTGTGCTATATTTAAGGAATAGAATGCTCAATACCAGAGATAAAGCGTATAAATATAAATATAAAAGTAAAAATTGAAGTCAACACTCAGAGGCGACAGGCTGTTTCATGCTGGACAGAATCACATGTTTCACGGCCTGACGATTGCGACCAGCATGAAACAGCCTGTCGCCTCTGTGTGTTGACTTCAATGTTCACTTTTATACATATATATATATATATATATATATATATATATATATATATATATATATAATTATTTATTCGAAAATTATAACATAAATATGTTATAAAATCACTACAAAAATAGTCATTTTGTTTCTGGTGTCTTATCAAGTGATGATGTTGAATATATATATATATGCCAATCCCTATCATGGACCTCCCTACTCGTTTCCTCCCTACTCGTTTCTATACCCAAACCGAGCACCAGACTTCACTACTGGATCTATTTAATAACTCTTCTCTAAAGGAACTTCGCAATACTGCCCTCTTAACAAATCCGACAACGCTTTCCGAGCATCCATTAAGCAAAGTCTCTATCCATAAGTCCTCATTCCGCTACCAACATGTTGATTGGGACTCATTCCGGCAGTTTCTTCGTTACACCACTTGGATGGACTTTTTAACCACCCAATTGAAAATTGCGTTACTGTGGCTTATTTTTGTGTCAAAGCCGTCATGGATGATTTCCTCCGTTCTTGAAAATACCAAATGAAAACGCAATACTTTCCATGGCTCAGCCCAACATGCCCGGCCGCGATAGTACACAGGACCCACTATTTTAGGCTATACCAGCCTGACAGCTCTCGTTATAACTGGGGCCTTTTTGCAACTGCTCATTACAAATGTAAGCGATTCTTCGAAGGAGCTAAAACTTTCGTTCTCTGGCGTCTCTCTATTAGGGTATAATTAAGCGCAATGTCTCTATTCCACACCTCTTCAATCGATGTGAGCTGGTGTTATCCTTTTATGTTAAAGCTGAATGCTTTGCCTGTAAATTCTCTTTAAACGTTACTCTTGCCTCATCTGGAGTATCCCTGCCTAACTTCACACTTAGAACTGATTCTCTGCTGAGCAATGTGCATAATTCCCCTTCCGGCTTATCTGCTATCATCTCTAAACTTGATCCCTACAAATCATGTGAACGCAATTGTATCCCTGTAATAGTCATTAAGAAGTGTGCTCGCGAACTGGTTCCTGTTCTCTCTAAACTCTATATAAATGCCTCGTTGCCTCCTGTTTTACTTCCTGCTGAAAGTCATCGTCTGTTCCAGTTTTTAAGAACTCTGGTGAACCGTCCGACCCAACCAATTCAGCCTATGAACCTTCGGCACCTTATTGGGAAACTCCTAGGTGAGCTAATCAATGCTGAATTGGTTCAGCAGCTCTCATCACAGGTCCATTTCTCCAGCAAGAATTACGGTTTTCGTTTCTTCAGGTCCACTGCTGATATATTAATAGTAATTGCGGAAATAATCTATCGTGCTCTATATAAAGAGAAAACAACAAACAACGTTGTCACCTAAAAACCCTTTCAATTTTATACTATATGTGTATGTGTGTGTGCGTGCGTGTATGTATTAGAATATAGTTTGAAGGTGTGATTATGGCCTGTATGACTCCTGTGTTTCTACTTAGCAAAATAAACGGATATGTCATAAGAACGAATTAAGACATTTATACATAAATGAACACAACATTATTATCAATAAAAGTTGTTTCCTTGTGCCGTGCCAGAAGGTTTTTCTCGTCAAAGTCCATCTTGCATATTTGCAAATCTACCATTCCTCTGTGTATTGTATATTATTGATATATTTGGTCTGGTCCCCTTACTGTTCATTTAATTTTTTTTTTTTAAATCTAAAATAGGTTCTGTAATGTAATCGATTCTGAAATGGCATCGCGATTTCAGTCATTTTCTGACAGACATGATGTGATTTCCCTCAATCCTTTCTGCAAATATTTTCATGGCAAATGCTCTGGCAAGCTTTATTCGTTGGTTCCCAGACTCCATGTATTTAAGCGAGATTGGCATTTCGGTCCCATCCATTTATTGTTGAAATAGTTAAATGTAAACGCCACTCTAAATGTTTCTTTTCTCACATATTCCCGACAGTGGAACTACCTTCCGCTTACTCCCTTCTCTGATTGCTGCAATCTTCAAAAAATTCAATGCAACGTCAATCGGCATTTTCTATTGTCTTGACGCCAGTTCACCTTTTGTCTTTTCTTCAAGCCCCTTATGCATAGTCTTTTCTCTCATATTCACTCTGTAACAAACTGCCTACTAATGTCACTCCCACCTTGCTTGGGGTGAAATAATGAAAAAATGTTAAAAATTCAAGTAATATCTTCTGATATTTAGGTTGTCTTGTTGAATGATTGAAATATTATGTTCAGACTATTATAAAAAGTCATGTTCAATCTAAGTAAGTAAAATTTATCTTTAGTATTTATTCGCAAAGAGGTCCATTTTTACATGCTCTTATGGTGAGAGTTTGTTGAAAAGACAACAGATTCTAAATTTTTCGCCAGTTGGGCGTTTTCAATTTTACTAGGGAATCAGGAAATTATCATTTTTTTTTTAAATTTTCTCTTGATCGTGATGTGACATCATTTAGGGTTGCTGGAAAGAAAGAAGAAAAAAAAAAGAAAAGGCGAGAATTAAATTTAGGTGATAAGAAGCCATCACGAAAAGGACACTAAACGGTGTTATTTTTTTTCAAACAAAGGAAAGTGGTACGGATTTTATTTTTATTGTCGAGGAAAGTAAGACACTGGACTTAATTTGATTTATGACAACGATAATGAAAATTTCAGGTTGCCTGAGTGGCCTACGAAAGAGAAAATGGGAGATAAAAATTAATTGGGTCGCGAAAAACGAAAATGTTCATTGGACCACACAAGTTACAAATAAAGAAAAGATTGACCCATTAGCTATCTACGGAGATCTTTGAAAAAGGCATATGTTTTGAGCCAGGTGCTGGCTATGATAAGAAAATTATTTTATCAGAACGAATATTTAACGCCAGAATGCGATCTCATCGGATGACCACCCACTTATTTGGCGAAGGTCCCGGGTGATGAATTCCAGGTGACATTTAGTATAAGAATTGCGATTAAGGGACCACACTATGAAAGAAAAGAAAGAAAAGAAAAAAAAAAGGAGATATATTTTTTCTTTGAGCAAGATTTTTAAACCGAGCCTAGTCTAGCCACACCCACGCCGCTGAGCGCCCATGACTGCTAACGCCCCCTGAAGGGATCGGTATGAGATGACACTGTGAGAGAGAGGGGAAACCTGTTGAAGCCCCATGAAGGGATTGGGTGAGATACCCATACAAAAAAGGAAGAATCTGGAAGGACTTCCAAAAATGGAAAATAATAAATTTTCCTGACCGTAAACAAGTGGATTGTGGATTTAGAATTATCAATGGTCGGCGTCCATATAAGCAGGTAGCAGTTGGAGTTGGCAATTGGCGGAGATAGACAGGTAAACAGTTGCAGTGAGCTGAGAGCTCTGAGGACCAGCCTCGCAGAAAGCTGACTAAGATTCCACGCAATTCCGAACTCAACTTCTAACCAAGTACAATTTATTTTTGAAGAACGACTTAGACTCACACCACCAAAACAAGTTTTACGAATATCGCCTGAAGATACACCAAAACCACTTTCCTAAAAGAACAAATTAAGATGTTAAGACTCGCCTAACAAACACAAAGTGTCACGAATCCATATAAGCAGGTTGGTAGAAAGACGCAGTCCTGTATTCAGCAACCAGATATAAAATATTGTTATCCTTTTTTAACACATTTGAACATTTCGAGTTATTACTTTATTTTCTTTTGCATATACTTGTGTGATATTACCCTTGTTCGAACTCGACTTGCATTACGGTCCGGCGACTTTGATTTCGTCTACCTAAGATCAAATCACAACGTGGGTAGGTTAGACTAGAAATCTAAACAATTACTTCGGTAACCAAACGTTGGAGGCGAGCTGGGAACGACAAGGCTGATACCGAATCTAACCAGATTCCCATCCGAATCACCAAAATGTTAGAACGTCACATTTGATGCCGCGTCCAATACCAAGCCAGTTGTTCGTCACAGGACAGAATAGCACGACGGACGCGGCAAGGCAGACGTCACATTTGGCGCAGAGACACCGGGGGGACGTCACAGTGAGATCTCTACACAGTTATGGTATATTTATGGCTAAATGTGCTCACTACCAGGGATATAGCGTGTGTAAATAGAGAAGAGGAAACTGAGGTTATCATTGAGTGCCGACAGTCTATTTCATGCATCAGAACAATATTCCTGCCCCCCCACACACACTGAGAAATATATATATATATATATATATATATATATATATATATATATATATATATATATATATATAGTGTGTGTGTGTGTGTGCGTGTGTGTGTATGTATTTAGGCAGCATTTATTCATTGATGCATGTTTCATTAATTAATATGAACAAATTTTATTTACTTTATGTAAATTCTTTTCTTATCGTCTGATACTTAATACTCATCGTTTTCACTCTCGCGTGGCCATGTGTGACGTCATGAGCTGCGGTGCGATGTTCGCTTCCAGCGTCTAGTATGCACGAGTCGGTCGTTGCTTGGAAATCTAATATGAAAACAAAAACAGACAATCATTATTGTTTTGTCAGTGTTTTGTTTAATATATTGTAATGTAATTGTCATCTTTGATAGCGGCTTATGTAAGCCGAAAGTTTAGATAGGATTAAACAATATATATGAATATTGTGATTTTCTTTCTTCTTTTAATGATAATGTTATTAAGCTTATCCAACTATATCAAAAGAATTTCCATAAAATAGACAAAACTTGTCTATATTATTTAATGAAACATGCATATATATATATGCTATACCAGCTTAGCTACAGAGGAGCGACTATTTAGCAAGTTCAATTTTACTGCTTTTAAACTACAATCATCCTTGATTTAATTTTGTAGTGAATGACGTCATTTCTTTCCTTTTAGACACGCTTCGAGCAGATATGAATGTTCGAGGGAAGACATTCAACTGTTGAAGGATGAGATTTTGCTCCCAATATCGTACTGCGATTAAATACACAAATTCTAGGTACCACATAGGTAAGTTTATCAGAACAATTATCATGAAAATATTTATAGAGAAGGCTTGGGGAAGCTACGTTACTTGGTGGGAGACTAAAAGCGAAATGCAGATTTTTCTTTGAATTTTATCAAGATTCTCTAAGTATATAGAAGACCAGATGTGGCAGTAACATTCAATGCAAGAAAGAAGTTTAGACTTGTAGATGCGTCAGATAGATTCCGTCGTGAAAAATGTCGAGCACGACGCAGTGAATCAAATGTTCTAGCATCACGCTTAGAAACCGATGCAATACAATCTTTCCACTTCGTGTTAGCGGAAAACGTTAATCCGAGAAGTCACAGTTTGTCACTTTCCTGGAGATTAGCATCAACTATGCTGATGGAAGGCACAAAGAGTTCTATCAAACGATTAAAAGAGAACAGTTTCATTTTGGAGCGTTAAAATTAACAAACCATTCTTTGACCAAGACTTTGAAGTTCTGGTTTTGTGATAAGTTACTAGATTGAACTTAATAATCGAAGAATCTAGCTATTCAGACAGGTGAAGATAGCTATGTCATCATTACATACGCGAAGTTGTGACCTGATGATATCAGTAATATCGATAGTTAGTAAAATAATCAGTTCTTAGGATAGCGACCTGGGGAAAAGAGTGGCCTTGTAAGACCATATTAAGATTGTGATTTTATTATTAGTATTGATTTGGTTGATATGTTTTATGTTTTCTGTAAAGAATGATATATTGTAGGTATATAAATAAAATCATTCAGATATAAGGTCGAATATTTACATATAATTTTTATTTTGCTTGATTTTGGGAAGATGATTCTATTTTCTATCAGGATTGTTGATTGTTTTAGATTCTCTAACATTCTTTAAAGCTACTTTTATTTTCTCGTCGACCACATAATTTGGGAATCTATTGTTAAAGAATATAATTTTTAGGTCGTTCATTACTTTATAAAATAATTTTTGAAGAAGAAATTAATTTCGCATCCTTTGTCACGTTGTTTATAACATTTATTTCATATCTATTAGGACATCAACTTTGATAATTAAATAGGCTAGAATTTCCGCCTGTGTTAATTGTAAGAGAATTGTGATTAATAAAGTCTAGTAAAACACGAGGGAATGAGATTCTATAATATTTACGTATGTTTGTCTGCTTATTCTCATTTTGAATATTTGGTAATGCTAAGATTAACCGTTGCATTATATGGAAATATTCAACATTCTTTCACTGACCAGCTAGTGCTAATAATGTTTAAAACGTACAAAGCTATTCTGTTAAAATAGTTTTTTCAGGAAAATACATCTCTCACGTCCACTATTCATTATAGTTTTTTTTTCTGTGTTGATGTGCGCTTCCTTCTTAACGTTTTGTTTCGAGTATTGTGCAACATCGATATATTAATTATGGGGTTATTTTCTCTTGAAGTTAGATAGGCTAACCCGTTTAGTTCTTGCTGTTCACAAACGCCTCAGGTAATTTGCTTTCTGTTATTTGGTCTATTTTTTTTTCTGATACCCGAACACGTATGGTCCTCTAACATTATTCATTTTTTAGACGCCATTTTAATTATGATGTGAGAAATCGTGTGCATACAATTGACAATTTAGAAAATCTCTGAACGGGTTAGACGCCAGTGATGATATCCATACTAAAGTCTCGATGTTATTTTCTATTTTACAACAAGGTTTGATTTCTTCGTTTAATTTTTGTGTTTTGGGCATCACAGTTTCTTACTGTGCTAGAGCAAACTACCCGTTGGTTAACATCTCATGTTTTCAATCTCTCTAAATATTTGGTTCATTATATATTATACCAATGAACAGAAGGAGTTTAAGCTAAACTCATTATTTATATTTATCCTAGCGAAAATAGCCGTTTGTTTCAACATTCTGGTGTCTTGTGAAGTTAAGGTGTTGATTGTAAAATAAAAAAAAAGTATTTAAATGTATTTAAAGAATTCAAAACATATTAATGTTATAATTTTTAAATAAATATTATTCGCTCTACTTTGTATTGACCACTATTGTTAAAAATACTGTTTTTGTTTACTGGAATTTTATTCCATCTATACCAACCTTGTATTTGTGTTTATATATATATATATATATATATATATATATATATATATATATATATATATATATATATATATATATATATATATATATATGTATATATAATTATTTTTTTAAAGTAGGATTCTATCGCGACACAGAAATTAAAAAGATTAATAAAAAATAAAAATAAGGTTAACTTAAAATTGATGAATTGTTCGTCGTCATTTGCAATACTCTTTGCCAAGTAATTGGGTGCTCATCGACATACATTTCAGTGTGAAATGATCCCTATATTGGATCTGAACAGGCGTCCGCAGTCACAGCATAATAGGGGACAATGGTTCAGGTGATGGAGGCCACTGGCTTTTCTTCGGAATCTCTTCGTCTCATCTCTTTGTCTTTTTGGTATTTTCGAAGAATGTTATTTTTTTCTTGAACTGCTGTTCTACAATTGGTTCTTTCTGCAACGTCTGTCCAAATGAGCGGATCGATATCTGTCCTTACAAAGGGGTTGTTGAGTTCATCGTTAAATCGATGACGTGAAAATCCACGTGTTCTCTTGCCAGGTGAGAGCAGTGAGAAAAGAAATAAAAACAGTAGACAAAACTCAAATAATTGGCAAGCAGTCAATATTCACTTAAATCATATTAAAAGTATAATCTAATCTGGATAATATCCAGTGTGGAACGAAAGGCTTGTCACACACGATCAAAAAGCAATGAGAGCAATGGAAGAACAAGTATAGAGAAATAAAAACACACGTACTGGATTCAGTACAAAATTTATTGGAGCTGTCGCACATCGAGAAGATTTGTATAAAACCATCATTTTCGTGGAGGAGCTCGTGGCCTCATCCATCTGAAATAGAAGATTATATCATGTAGGAGTGACACTGCTTTTTGACCGGCCTGTATATTATAAATTTATTTTCTATGGACTATTTACTTTTGGACGTATTCGTAAATAAATAAAATAACAATATGAAAAAGTTAGTTTTTGCAATAAAACAAATATAATTTCAATAAAAAGTATTACCGATGTTATGAGAATAATATCTGCTTAAACTCTTCTCATTTTTCATGTAAATATATATATATATATATATATATATATATATATATATATATATATTGAAAATGTGTCCCAAATATAAATGTTATTTTGAAAAAGCTGCCTCGCATGAAAAATCTTGTATAGTCTGAATTTCATAATGCAGAAAGTAAAACACATTTATTTGAATCTAATTTATTAATGCAATTTGTAATTATTTTTATCAGGGTAATTTTTCTCACTTAAATTTTAGGTTTAATTAAAATGGAGTAATATTTGAAGGTAATATTAAAGATTTTGCTTTCTTCTCATATATATCACCTACATATTCATGCAAATCCCATATATACATACGTTTATTTACATGCGCAATTACAGACATAGAAAAACATGTAGCGATATACACATGTACCTATACATATTCATAATAAATTACATACACATACATTTATAAATAATTACATATATTTTTATATTTCAATTAATTTATATTTTTGTTTAATTTCATAGTTAATGTTTAACGTTAGGTGACATCTGAAGTGTTTAAATATAAAAAAAAATTAATTTAATATTTTACTATCAATACTGATAGTTATATATTCAGACTTATACATATATATATATATACGTATTTATGCATGTTTCATTAAATAATATAGACAAGTTTTCTCTATTTTATGTGAATACTTTTCATATCGTCTGATAATACACATTTTTAATCCTATCAAAGCTTACATAAGCCATTACCAAATATGACAATCACATTGCATTATATTCAACAATACATGGACAAAACTATAATGACAGTCTGTTTTTGTTTGCATACAAGATTTCAAAAAAAACGACAAACTCATGCATACGAGACGCTGGAAACAGAAATTGCACTGCAGCTCATGACATCAAACATGACCATG
>OZ010571.1:145028375-145145875 GCA_963932145.1 Acanthosepion lycidas | reverse complement strand
TCTCACATCGGCATTTATACTGATATACAACTAAACTCTGCTGATTAAATTCGACCTCAAATTTTTGTGATAATTTTGAATCCTTTTATAATTAATATTATAACATTAATGACTTAAAGTTCATTATGTCCTGGTACGGCAATATTAATCTCTCTCTCTCCCCCTCTCTCTCTCTCTCTCTCTCTCTCTCTCTCTATATATATATATATATATATATATATATATATATATATGGGGAGAGAAAATGAGAAACAATGAATAGAGAGAAAAACCGTGAAACTGACAGCCACTAAGCAGTGTTTATTTTCTGCCCCCTTTTTATATTCAGAAATATGAATCCATTCTCTCTCCCACCTATGGATTAAATACTAGGACGTGCATCTGTAAATATCATTGATATTCTCACAAAATTTTTAACTGACTCTTCTTACAATGCAACAGATACCTTTCCAATTAAATAACAAAAAATGGGTTAATAAACCGTAAATTAAGAAGCAATTGAATCAATCTTTTTTTCCTAAAATGAAAACATTCAAGTGTTCTGATTATTTAATTACTTCCACTCTCTATCTATACCTCCTCATATATATACTGCAAATGTAAATAACATAGATCTGAAAGACGAAACATTTCAAGTCATAAAAATTTTAAAGTACACCATATTGACTGTATAAATTTCAGTATTTTAAAAGGTTCTGCATCTGATGCAATGATTCACTAAAACTCTGCGGGAAAATGTCTCTTTCTCTTTGAGTGCAAAAGTAAAAGAATTTAATATTATGTGCACATGTGTTAGGAAAAAAAAAAAGACAGTGGCCCAAATTAATGGGTAGACGATCTGTCACACCTTGATTGAAGCTGATTGTTGTGTCGAGGGGCCATATGAGGGAAAATTAAATAATTAGAATAACGGACCGAATAATCATAAAGATGAATAAACTTTGAATAGTTCCTTTTTTCTAATTTATAGCCAGCGCTCACAATATACTGGTGTTGCTACTGTTATTTCTTCAAAATATTAGGTTGGTGCAAAAATAATGACGTAATAATGTCGTTTTTTGACGTATCTTTTTAACGTCAAAAAACGACATTATTACATCATTATTTTTGCACCAACCTAATAGGTATGAGCATAACGGATTATGACTAATGTTTACAATTGGGTTTCCGATTCCTTCTAAAGTCTAATTCAACTCGATACTCCTAATATCTTTGTTTTTAATTATATTTACTATATTTTTCTCAATAGGTTAGGTGTGTTCGCATTCTTCTGTGTGTTTTTTTTGTTTTTTTTTTTTAAACTGGAGTAACGGTTACTTTTTTTCCTGTTTATGACTGGGCTTCAGGTTCCTTCTAAAATCTTTTCAGTCTCTTTCACACCCAGTAACCCTTTGCGACTTGGTGAGATTATTGCCCTACTTTGAATGAATTGATTTAAAAGAAAATACTTACATCGGAATCGATGAGCCATGTTCAACTTCCGGTTTAGTTTATTTGGTCCACTTGCTCATTGAATCCATCTGTTATTCTCCTAGCAATAATTTAAATAGCAGTATAAATTGGGCTCTTTAACTTTGGATAGCATCTATTTATGAAGATGAGGAAAGCTCTGAATTCCAATTCTTAGCAAAAGCAACTGTAAACACTTTTAATATTTCAAGAAAGCATGGTTATGTTCAGATTGCAAGTAGATTATCGTATTTGAATCATGGTCGCAAATTAAAAACGTATTACGACAAATAATATTTGTGATATTAGTGGAAAAAGCCGTTGTATATAATTAATGGAGAAATATAGCAAAGAAGTAGATTTACTGGATTCTATGAACAACATGTATCTGTGTGTATTGGTTTGGATATATATATATATATATATATATATATATATATATATATATATATATATATATATATATAAACATCGGATGATTATGTTTAAATTACATTATTAATATCAAGAGAAACAATAAACAGTATTGTTTTTACATTCTTTGCTCTACCAGCAAAACTTTCATGAAAGCTTCTGTTAGAAAATTAAAACCTCCGAAAATGGACAAATTTTATATATTAAATCAACTGCTAGATCTACTGCGAGGAAAGTTGATTCGCTGTGTCGAGCGAGACAATTTTTCTCAACAGAATCACTCTTACATGTTTATAAGTCTACCATTCGTACTTGCTTTGAATATTGCTGCTCCTATATCTGGTCTGGTGCTGCTGTTATATATTTAGAGATTCTTGATACAATGCTAAAAAAGAATATGCAATATTACTGGTCTTGACATGGCATCACGCCTTCAGCTAATTTCTCTATAAATACTTCCACGGAATCGCTCTGATTATGTTCCATTTTACCTAAATTTTATAAATATAAGCACAGTAAGGATTGGCAGCAAATCTCATCATTTTACAGTTGAAATGGCTTGATGTAACTGTAATATTTATGTTAACAGTTACTTCTATCGCACTTCTCGCATGAGGAACTCTCTTCCGTCTTGTAAACTGTGATCTTCAAGAATTTAAATGGAATGGCATTCGTTATCTATTGTTTTATTAACACTTATTGTTGTAATGTTCCTTCTTTATACTGTCATAATTTTATTTTTCATATTCCATTACACTCAGTAACTGGTTGCATCTTATTGGCTTTATTACCTTGCTTGGGGGTGACATGATTTTAAAAAAATATTCTTTAGGTAAGAATCCGTAATTTAGATAACGCTTAAATTAAATGAATATAAGATAAGCATTTGCAATAGCTCCGTTACACTATTTACATTATTCGGACTATTGTTCTCATCTTTGTCACCATATTTATTAAAACGTTTCGGCCGTTGTACGCTCCGGACTTCTTCAGGTGGTTGGAATGTCGAACTGAACCCTTTATTTCGCTCACTGGGGTAGACTGTTCTAGTTCCACGTGCCATGTTTAATGGATCCTAGTTATCAGTTATCTCCTGTTAATTCCCCTCTCCAAGTTCTCCACTGCCTTAACCGGGTATTGAACTCACACTCTTTTGGTCCTAAAACGTTGTTATAAATATGGCGACTAAGAAGAGGACAATAGTCCGAATCAGCCAAATAGTGTACATAAAACCTCGACTCAGAAATATAGACAGCGCCGTTACAATACTGATAAATCCCTGTAAATTTATTAGGTTGGTGCAAAAATAATGACGTAATAATGTCGTTTTTTGACGTTAAAAAATATGTCAAAAACGACATTATTACGTCATTATTTTTGCACCAACCTAATATATATGTATCACTTAATAAGTACCTTCATGGTGAACAAAATATTAGTTAGCATATTGTGTAACTATTAAAGGGAGGTATATATTGGTTAGTATTCATTATATTGATCGAAAGGTGAAATAGATAAGGACAAGTCAAAATTTAACTACAGAATCTCTCTCTCTCTCTCTCTCTCTATATATATATATATATATATATATATATATATATATATATATATAGGTTTAAGTCACTACATACAATAATACATTTTCATCGGCATTTAATAATATGTTCTATTCAAATTGACATGTCCCATCTCGATATTATATATCAATGATCAACTTCAGTGATACGATTGTTATAAATGCGCGGTAAATCGCACGAAAAAAAAAGCGACAGACTTTATTACTTTGTCTTTGTAGCAGTTTTAGATCGCTGTGTTTTGACAATAGATTTTATTCAATAAGATCTCATGAGGAAAACTAAGCGGAAGGAATATAAAATTTTCATCCTGTTCCATCCATAGTTTCTCTTCCTTTTTAATTATTATTTCATTTTTTTAAAATCACCTCTTAGTTTTTCTTAAGCAATCTTCTCCTCCTGCTTGGAGCCCCTTTCTACGAAAAGCTGTCAGTTGACGAATTTATGACACCAACGTAGACATAGGCCTGGCGTAATATTAATAAGCTGGCCCTTTTATTGTGCCGGTCGCGATAACAAACGGCGGCAATGTTACAACTGAAAACCGACGCATCATTTTTAACAATCTCAATAAATGTTTCTCTCGAGCCAATTGTTCCTGTGATGCGAATTTTCAATTTCTGGCTAGATTTCTATCATTAAAACACGCGTCTGAGGTTGGGTGTTTGTAATTTTCGATTCAATTGGCTCCTTGTCAGAGAAAATGTAATATAAAATACAAGTGATATGCGAAGATTCTTATTCAAAAGCACTAAAACTTGGCAGCAACAACAATCAGAATAAAGCAAATGAGAAGAAAGCATTATTTTAACTACACAGCAGGAGGTTTATAAGGATCGAAGAGTTAACTGCAAAAACAATTCGAGATTGAAACTAACAAATACTCACAAAGTTTAACCCATAACTAAGAGGAGATATTTACATGACATCAGAAAGTGACAGTTAAAATTTGGAGGTCATATAATTAGGAAAACCGGATTGGAAAATTTGATAACATGAATTTAAAGTGAAACAGAGAAAAACAAAGCATAACATATCTAGCGAGCTAGGGCACGTGGTTAGCAAAACAGGTTTTAGGGAAAATAAAAAAGACTACACTGGACAGGATATTGTGGAAGCCATAAAGGAGAATGAAGATATATATATATATATATATATATATATATATATATATATATATATATATATATATATAGAGAGAGAGAGAGAGAGAGAGAGAGAGATACGTATACACATACGTACGTTTTGGTGTGCGACTCAAGTTTCGCAAAATTATAAGACATACTTATGATGAAATGACTCAGATGAGGTGGAAAACAGCGATGCATGTATACGGTTGCTTATATATGGTCGTTTGATTTATCAGACTCTCTCGCTCTCTCTCTTTCTCCATATATATATATATATATATATATATATATATATATATATATGTATATATATCAGGTCATCCCATAAGTTCTGTCCAACTTTTGAATAAAGAAAACAATTGACCAAATGATACATTTAATTACAGATTCAATCAACAATGTATTTTTCCTGATTATCTATGACTTCCTTCCATCTATTAACAACCTTACTAATTCCATTACTGTAAAATTCTTTTGGATTTGATTCGAAGAACCCACAAATATCAGTTTTAACCTCTTCCTGTGTTACAAAAGCTGTTTCTTCCAAATGATTCTGTAATTTACGAAACAAATGGTAGTCTGAAGGAGCAAGATCGGGAGAATAAGGTGGATGAGGAATTTTCTCCCAACCAAATTCTTCGATCTTTTGTGACGTGATTCTTTCTGCGTGGCGTCGCACATTTTCCTGATGAAACATCACGTCTTTTCAATTCACTAGAGAATGTCTTCTTTTCTTCAACGCTTGGTTCAAACGCTCTAATTGCTGACAGTATATTTGAGCATTAATTGTTGCATTAGGTGGTAAGAATTCAAAGTGGATTATTCCTTGGCGATCCCACCAGATTGAGAGAAGAACCTTTTGCCCATGTAGATCACTTCTCGGCTGTGGCTGGGGTCCTTCCCCTTTACCAAGGTACTGTCTACGACGCTTACCATTTCAATAAAAGATCCATTTTTTGCCGCCAGTCACAAGTCTATTCAAAAAAGGTGAAACAACTTGGCAAGAATGGAGAGAAGAGCAGATGTCAACTCGGGATTTGAGGTTGTTTTCAGACAATTCATGAGGCACTCATTTTCAAAGTTTCGGAACTTTTCCAAGTTGTTGAAGATGACGATGAACAGTTGTATGGTTTGAAATGAGAACCACTGCCAATTCCTCAACTGATAAAGCAGGATTTTATTCAAGGGCTGCTTCAAGAAGCTTTTCATCAAATTCAACTGGACGTCTATCTTCATCTTCAAGGGTGAAATCTCCACCCTTGAATTTTGCAAACCATTTTCTGCAAGTTCTTTCATTCACACATTCCTCTCCATAAACTGAGTGAATGTTTCTAGCCACTTCGGCTGCTGAGTTTCCCTTCTTGAACTCATAAAGCATTATGTGCCTCAAATGATTCTTGGTTACTTCCATGTTAGCAGGGTTTTAATCAAACAAAATTTAATTTGATTGTTCTCTGAATTAAAATTTGATCAGTTTAAACATAAAATAAATGTTCAGCTCAATTAGACATTATAAAATACTTTTTAACTTTCATTCATTTTAACAAAAAGTTAAAATTCGGACAGAACTTATTGGATGACCTGATATATATATATATATATATATATATATATATATATATATATATATATATATATATATGTATATATATAAAGTCTACTTAACTTTTAAATATAATTTTTGTTGCTGTTTTTACTGACTTCGATGTTTCAGGGTAAATGTCCGTTTTTAATGATATTTAGAATTTTTAAAACTTTTTCAATTTGTTCAATTTTGTCGACGGCATATAGAAGACGAATATTTATATGAGTGTGTCTATGTGTGCGCGCCAAAAATAAGGGATGCACTTCAAATTTACATCGTGACACTAATATTCACATGTCCTTTTTAAGGATGAATACCGTCAAATATGATTTTTCAGTTTTATCATTTTGATACACAATATTTCTTTGATATATCGAGGTTATAGTTTATATTTTTGCAATATGCACACACACACACACACACACAAACATATATATATATATATATATATATATATATATATATATATATATATATATATATATATATATATATATATATATATATATATATATATATCAGTATTAATATCCACAGATAGTCATCCGATTGCCTCAAGCCGGGATCAAAACCCGACCGACTGATTTTTCATCAGCCGGAGAATCTACCCCTAAACCAGTAGCGCAACTCAGGGATGAGGGTGAATTTACTAGTATTTATTTTTTAGATAAACACGCCAGTGACTGGAGAACTCGATTCGACTTAAAAAAAAAAAAGTCTTACTCAATAGTAATAATCACTGTTTACAAATTTAATTTTCTCCCTGATAGCTCAACCGATATAATTCTTTTCAGGAGCGCGCCCGCGCACACACACAGACACTTATATATATATATATATATATATATATATATATATATATATATATATATATATATATATATATATATATATATATATTTATAAACATAAAACATTAGGCAGCATATAATTTAACCATATAAACAGAATTTCCATGATTCCATAAAGAACAGAAAGTTATTTTACATAAAAATATGGAACATACCTCTTAATAATGATACAAATATTTCTTCGATAATATTAACTGTTATTATTTTGCGGGCATTTTGTTTCATGTATCAGTTTTAGTAAATTTGTGCAGGCACACCCGCCATATATATATATATATATATATATATATATATATATATATATATATATATATATATATATATATATATATACACACAAAGAAATAATCACACATAGAAGCAATCAGAAATATTAATGCCATTAACAGTGACATCCGTCACTAGAAACATAATATATGCATTAAAATACTGTTAATCCATAGAGTGTAGTGATCCTCGTCGAAACCATTTTAAAAAACACATGCCTGATGACGAATAGAGTACTATTCGTAAGTACTAGCATTTTAACATCAAATAAACTGAAAACTACAGACATCAATGGTTTCGACGAGGATCACTTCCCTCTATGGATTAACAGTATTTTAATGCATATATTATGTTTCTAGTGACGGATGTCACTGTTAATGGCATTAATATTTCTGATTGCTTCTATGTGTGATTATTTCTTTGTATATATATATATATATATATATATATATATATATATATATATATATATATATATATATATATATATATATATATATATATATATATATATATATGTTGGGGTGTGCCTGCACAAATTTACTAAAACTGATACATGAAACAAAATGCCCGCAAAATAATAACAGTTAAATCTTATCGAAGAAATATTTGTATCATTATTAAGAGGTATGTTCCATATTTTTATGTAAAATAACTTTCTGTTCTTTATGGAATCATGGAAATTTTGTTTATATGATTAAACTTTGTTTTTGACCTCAAAGCATGTTGTTAAATTTGTGTGCGATGTTTTAGCATTTTTGGCGTTTAAAATTTCTATATCTTTGTGAAATTATTTAAATTCTCAGATTATTGCTGGATGATAATGCACCACTCAGGACATATTCAATATATGATCGAAATTATATTTGAAACGCATCCTTTTAAGAAAGTTTTTGGAAAAAAATTCTTAATATCTTTGCCATCCAGTTAAGTTTCGTCTCTTAAAATGATTATATTTGTTATAAAAACAAATTATCGGATAATTTAAATCATCAATATATTTTGTCAAACCGATCCACAGTTACAGATCTACCGGGAAACATAAAATACAAAAAGAATTATTGATTAGGATTTTCTCGTCATTTTTATGAATAGGATATATTTTCTTTAAAATTATTGTCGGTGAATATTTTTTAAAAAGATTGGTATCTTTTTATTAAAATTTTAATTAGAAATATTTACACACTCTTATATCTTTTAAAATTACATCTTGAGTCCAACTTTTTAAATACGGACGACCATACACAACATTATCAAAAAAAAAACAAAAAGAAAAATTTATTTGCAATTTTCTAAAATTTTCTCAAATTGCGTAGTTAATGTTACAATGAAAATGAATCTAACATTGAAAAAAATATTAGAAGGCTTAAAATATGTTCTTTAATTTTTTTAAGTTTATTATTTGACTTTAAAACCCACTAATTTGAGTTGTTTCACGTTGGATCTGTAAAGTAATTTATTTCAGCTTTTTGTACATTACTTAAATTTCAAAAACATCAGGCTCTCAATACTAAAGAAATATCGCTATGTTACACAGAAGAAAAATTTCTCCTAAATTTTAAGTTGAATGAATATAATATTTATTTGAACTGAAATTAAGTAAAGCGTAAATCAGCTAATTTTCTCAAATAATATTTCAGAAAAGTTATTTAGCTACTTTTTTTGTAAATGTTTTTTTTTATATGAAGATTATTTGTTCTGGCAGATCTGTTAATATGATCAGATTTATAGATTTTACTGATAAGGAAAAAAATATTCTAAATTCTGTTTGAAATACACCAAATCAGTTTGCCTATATGGAATATTAAATTCAATTTATTAACTTGGAGTTTAGAAAGATGTGTCATTTTATAAATTGCATTTTAAAATTAAGTGTATATATATATATATATATATATATATATATATATATATATATATATATATATATATATATATATATATATACATAACTTAATGGAAGTTATATATTAATATCGAAGGGTTAGAGAAGAAAAAACTATAGAGAGAAAAAGAGATAAGCAAGTTATGAGAGAAAGTGTCACTAATTTTCTTTGTAAAAAAAGGCTAGAAACAGACGCTGTTATTTTGTTTTACTCGAAAGTGTTATTTTGGGGGATCATAAAGATTATAGTGTTTGATATAAATTTGAATGTCTCTAAACTGTCTACAAAGCATTTAATTTGATGTTTGTTAGAGATTTAATTTTTTTTAAATTTTGGAGATTTTCTATGAAATAGTCGATTAGAAAAATATTCATAGAAAATACATTAAAAGAATAAAATTTTATTTTAAAATATGTTTACTTCTAGTAATCTTTTTTTAATCTCTTTTTAAAAAACTTATTATTGATTATTAAGTTGACATCTCTATCCGTTTGAATTTTGTTCATGAATTTATACATATATATATATATATATATATATATATATATATATATATACATGTATATACTCATACATGCACACATACACATGTAGATATACACACACACATGCATACACATGTACATATACACACATATACCCATATACACACACGTACACACACACACACATATATATATATATATATATATATATATACATACACATACATATACACAGATATACACACACATATATATATATATATATATATATATACACATATACACACATATACACATATACACACATATACACATACACACAAATATATACATATACATATGAAGAAAAATATTTGGAAAAAACAAACAAAAATCCTTAAATGCAATTATGTTGTTTTAATATGAATGAAATGTCAACGTCTGACGTTTCGGTTTAATAAACCTTCTTCAGGACAATATTCATTAAAATACAATTAACATAATCAGTTCAACGTGACAAAGACGATGGACATAAAAACAAGACTTATCCAAAACAGATAACTGAAAATTTTAAATGATCAACTTTCCGTTTAAGCATGGTCACGTTGTCGTCAAATGGACGACGCTTTCAAAACGTATTCCTAAAATTTGAGTATTTTGAATGAAAACGAAAAAATGAAAAGAATTCTATTATGATGGAAAATTGTATTTACGCTTGTCGAGCATTAATCTCGCTAAAAAAAGGGGAAATACAAAAGAAACCCGGTCTAGTATTGACCGTGCGTGAGATGAATATTATACCTGCTTCATAAATCCTCCTAAGATTTTTATTAGGAAAATATTTTAAAATCTTCACGGAATCAAAATCGAAATTATGATCTGCTTTAGTTACGTGTACAACTAAAGCATTGTTTAAATTTCCGAGGCGAATATCTCGTTTATGTTCGAAAACACGAGATTTTACGGACCTACATGTTTCACCCACATATTTTAGGTCACAGTTTTTGCATGAGATTTGGTAGATGCAAGCATCGGATGTAATATGTTGTTTGCTGGTGCTATTTAATAAATTACGGATAGTTCTAGTAGGTAATATTGTAGTTTTAATTTTTAACGCATTTAGATTATTGGAAATACGTTCGGTCAAATGGTTATTTGGTAGAAAGATGCGATCAAAAGAATTATTATCAGAGGCAGCTGAAAGTGTACCTTTCATTGATGTAGTTGTAGTGGCCTTCGAGGTGTCATTTTGCGCTGATGAGTAAATTTTCAACGCTTTATTTTTAGCTCTCTGTAATAATTGTCTCGGATACGAAAGATTTGAAAAGGTATCCTCAATATATGTGAATTCATCATCTAAATATTTTGCTGAACAGATGCGAAGAGCCCTTAAATAGAATCCAATAATAATACCCCTCTTAGTGTTAGTATCATGGTGAGAGTAAAAATGTAAATAGTCATTTTTACATGTGGGTTTACGATATACTTTGAATTCTAATTTATTTTTATTTTTAATGAGTAGTATGTCTAAAAAAGGTAAAGAATTATTAGACTCAAGTTCATAGGTAAATTCTATAGTAGGTTCTATTTTATTTAATCTATCAGTAATCTTGTTTAAATCATGTTTATGTGGGTAGATAAATAAATAAATACATATACATATACATATATACACCCACATGTGCGTGCATGCAAAAAACATAACAAAATCCGTACTTAATTACATTATTATATCTATATTCTCCCATATTATATATATGAACTCACAACTTCTTATATTTATACATACATACATGCACTATCTATGGAACGACATACATGTACCCATCTATTTATACACACCCACACTCACACATACATATATAGAAATTATAAAAATTATATACATACACATCCACACATATACATGTACCCACATACCTACACACACACATTAGGTTGGTGCAAAAATAATGACGTAATAATGTCGTTTTCTGACGTATTTTTAACGTCAAAAAACGACATTATTACGTCATTATTTTGCACCAACCTAATATATACACCCATATATACATATAACTACATATATTTAAAAAAAAAATCACCTATATACATCCAAGTATAATACATACAACTATATATACATACATATTCATAACCATACCCATCCATTTCAAAAATGTGCCCACAATACACAAAAATAAAACATGCATGCCTATCTTTCCATATAAACGCATATACATATACATATCAAAAGACGTATCAATGTTCATGTTCAATTACATAGTTATATACATACAGTTATGTATTCGCACTTATGTGTGCATAGCAATATTTCCGAAAGCAAAAAAAGAAAATCATGTAATATTAGTTTTCCTATATACTTATTCCTAAATATATTTAGTTAGATTTAGGTTGTTCTTATGTCGGCATTTAAAAATTAGTTCATTATGTTTGTTTAGTAATAAATCCGGATCTTTATGTTTTTCATTATTATTTTTATTATTAGGATTTTTTTATGCATAAGTCGCATCTATCTCTGAAGTTTATTGGTGCTCTGGCTCTGGAGATTATCATCCACTTTATTTTGGGGGTTAAACCACCATCCAACAATTCCCAATAATGCTTTGACAGTGCCGTTTGGTTCTTTTTACATTTATCTTTGAAGGACTGGCGATGGTTATAAAGTCAATGTTTCCAACTTCCCGCCGGTATTCCTATGTATATCCTTTTCTGCTCAAAATTCTCTTTGGGGAAAATTGTTGCCTCATAAATTATTTGCTCTGGATTTACATTGAGCTCTCTGGATTTTAGCCTCCTTAGGTTTACCCATTTTTTCATAAACTATATATATATATATATATATATATATATATATATATATATATATATACACACACGCATATATATATATATATATATATATATATATATATATATATATATATATAGTTTATGTAAAACTAGGTAATCCGTATGGGTAGACTTAACAGCGTCTAAGATTTTGAGTGAACCTGCCATCGTGGAGTTTAATTTATTATGGTTTGTTGTAGCTTCTTCCTTTAATGTCGGTCTTCTCCCTCACCCCTTACCCATCTATATCTAGAGATAACACGCGTTAAGCTTAAGCGACGTCTAACCTGCACAGAGTTGTGTTAAGGATAGGGAATTGAAAATGGTAAATCTAACTCACTCATGTCTTCTCTCCGACCTCACTTCGTTAATTTTACATATACTTGATGCGGTCCGTCAAAAATGTGTGATTTTCTTTTCACTAACTTTCTAATTCCTTTTCTTCATATATATTTTAATCATAATATTTTTTGGGTGGGTCTACATTTATTTGGCTTCCGATCATCATTTCATTTCTGAAGAAATTGCGCATTTAACGCTTCCTTATAAGAGCGGTTTAAAATGTCATGTCCCCACAGGTTGTGAGCGATAATGGCTCTACTAACTGTGTTAAGTATATTATGCATGAGATGCGATGACTTCATTGGAAAGAGAATAGTGTGTCTTCCTGTTAACTTCTGCATGATTTGGAATATACACTCGTTGCTGCTCTATGCTAGTGATCTCTGATTAACAATTCATTTAAGAGAGAATTGTTGTAGCCATGCTCTTCCCCAGAGAATTTATACAAAAATGAACACAGTAGACTCTGTCAGAATTTGAATTCGATTCACAGATTCTAGTTTCCACCACGATAAATAAACACGAGGTGACCTTACGCGCAAATAAAATATACGCCATTAGTTCACTCATACCATAAAAATGTAGGTATGCAAAATATATTTCCAATTATTTTTGTTACAGCTTTACCTTTCATGGAATTGGTCCATTCTTTCCTCTCTTCGTTAATATCTTGTAGCACAAGGTCGTATTTATTACAACCAAATGCATTACTAATTCAGTCACTAGAAAGATAGCATTAACGTAACATAGATTAATCGAAAAGACAGTATCATAGATTACGGTTAATATCAAGCATATTTTTAAAATTTATTTACAATTTAAAACTTCTAGCTAACTGAAAAAAATCATAAATTATTTCATTTTGTTGAGCGACCGAAGTTATTCGTATGTGAAAAGCTTCATAAAAAAAAAAAAAGTTTTACTTTGTTGAATAAATAAAGAGTAAAGTTCACTGTGATAAAACACGCATTGAACAGAGAAAATAGTCATTATTACATTCGTGTCTTTTTTATAATAATTTTAAACAGCTAATTTGGTGAGCTGAACTGGAAACTAGAAGAAACAGCTTAAAAATAAAAACTATCAACTTCGTAATGAATTAAAATCTTATTATAATATGCACGTGTACTCATCAATCATTTTCAGCAAATCGTACTTTAATTATGCTCAATAATCACCTGTTAATTAGTTTGCCATAATTACTTTCACGAAACACCCAAGAATTATGCTCTTACCATTTGGCAATTATAAGCGCTAATCCAAAAGGAATAATTATTGTATAGCTAATAAAAAAAAAAATTACTAATCATACAATGAGTAGAAAATTTAAATCTGGCAATAACAATTACGCATTGCAGAGTAACTAAAATATTTATGCTGATTTTTTTTATTTTTAGTTATTACGACGAATTTTGTAACTTCTCATTTCTGTAAAAATATAAACAACTACAAATTAATATGTTCTTAGATGTAAGTCCTAAGGTGAATATTTATTTCTGTAAGAAATGTTTTTCTGAAAGGAATTATAACGATTTCCCTTCAGATATTTTGACATCAGAGATGAAAAGTAGAGCAACCAAGATTTATGTTAGTTTGTCAAGTAGAAGAAAGTTTCTTGTCTAAGTACGTAGATTTATTTATATTTTAAGCTAATTAAACATTTCTGGTGCAGTGCAAGTATTGAGGATTAAGTATCGAATATAAATAACTTATAGAACTATAATTCACATTCTGTCTGTTATAAATGTGAAATGAGACAGTCGTATTTCAGTGAGCTGTATTTAGGGCAGCAGTCATTGATAAATCTACTATACATTCATATTTGTTTCATAACAACATTCCTTAGCTTGATGCTTTCGGCTAAAAATGGCGTTAATAATACATTTGACACAAAGATACACTGAAATATGGAAGAAATAAAAAAAAAAATGTTTACGATATTTCGACAGATAGAAACCATAATAAAAGGAAAATTTAATTTGTATGTAATGAATAGATATTTTGTAAACCTCTAGTATTTCGTATTACAGTAAAATCCCTGACAACCAGACTAAGAAGGTCTTCCGGATATGGGAAATTGGTTACATAGTCCGGATATGAGGGGTTATATTTAGATTAAAATAACAAAACTGAAATGAGGTTTAACATTTATTTTCAATGTTTTATAGTAAACAAAATAAGCTAATGCTTAGAGAAATATGATTTTAAAGAAAAAGAAATAAATTATGTAATATTAATAAAAATTAATTAAATTAATTATGCCACGTATGCAAATCAAATAATATAACGAGGATTTTTTCATCGCTGTTGCATAATGATTCTTTCTCTTCTAATGACATTCTTAAATTTACCCGCATTTTTTTTGATTTTTTCTTGAAGTTTTTTAAACAAAAGACACATCTTAACTCTGCGTGCGTTATTGCAATCGTCCTAGCTGAATGCGGGCTTTCTTTCCATAAAACTGACAAACGTTTCAATAGTTATTTGAATTTCAATCCAGGTTCCATCATAAACATGTTTTTTTTTTTTATTTCTTTGTTCATTGTGACTCTAGTTTCTTTGGAATATTTTATATCAGGCAATGTTGACGTTCCTATGTTAAACTCAGCCATTAGTTACAATGAAATTCCACCAGCGTCAAGTCTGTTTACAATTTCCACTTTTAGCGATAACTCCAAAGTTGTTCTTTTTATACCCAACATCTTTTGCAGCAACACAAGCCAACAGGGTGAAATAGGCATAAGAAATTATCAAAATACATTTACAGAAAACCAGAAATTTCATATCAGTTACGTATCAACCAAAGAGTTGAAATATACGCATCAAAGTCATATCATGATAAGCGGGACTCCGGATATGAGGGATTCCGGATATGAGGGATTCCGGATATGAGGGATTCCGGATATGAGGGATTCCGGATATGAGGGATTCTACTGTAATTTAAACGTTATAAATGTTTCCTAGTTGAGCGGCGTAAAATAAGCACTAATTGAAATGGCTCTTGTGATCTGATTTATTTTCTTTATTGTTTCCTCTTTTTAAATTTATTCAGCGATCTTTTGATGATTATTGAATGAACTATGATGGAATTAAATCAACTAATTACGAAACGTAGTCCTAAGAACATATTCAACATTTTATAAGAATATACGTATATGTATGTATGCGGGGGTGTGTGCACGTATGGTTACTTAAAAAAAGACGACATGCGTTTAACGGATGTTAGAATTCGTTGAAAAATACATCCTTACCCTAAACTTAACCTCTTTTTCGCACGTAACTCAAAATTGATACAATAAGAGTTAATAAAAATGAACACGCTACCGCCCCTGTCAGAATGATTGGATTTCTTTGTATCCTTGGGAACAGGAAATTATGAATTCATATGTGCGTTTAAAACTCAGTAAATTATAAATTATGCCAAAAATTGCTTGAAGATGAAACACAACTAATGCTTTAATTTAATATAATTAAATTTGAAGTTTTTAGCTTCAGTTTTTGAAACATGGTTATTGTTGTGTAGCGAAGAAACCATATTTTAAATCAGTTAATTTATAATATATATATATATATATATATATATATATATATATATATATATATATACATGTATGTGTAAACGAACAGATACATGTATAGGGATACACGTTGATGTATGCGTGTTGGACAACATGATCTATTCCATTAGTTGCCCCGTTAGTCACCACAATTTATGAATACATCAGTCAGCTGATTTATCTAAATTTAATTGGTTCTAAGCTTAAACTCTATTTATAACATTAAACCATAATGGTTTAAATGCTATTTACTCCCAATGCCAGGAAACACACTTGTTGCTAATATACGGAGCACTCCATAGTAGTAAGTGAAATTTAATTAAATATAACAAAAGGCTCTAAATATAAATTCATACCCCAGACTGCTTCCCCCGTAATGAGATACCTCAAGCCCTCCTCCAGTCACCAACACAAGGCCCTTTTAATAAACAAGGGGTCTCTCGGAGGGGAACTGATATTAAAAATAAATTCTAATCCTTATAAGAGGCGAAGACGGCTGGGTTCAGACCAGCCAGAAATAGACTCTACTCATGCCGGGGTAATACTGGTTTTTGCAGTAACACACACACACACACACACACACACACATATATATATATATATATATATGTATATACACTAAATCTTTAATCTTTTATTTATGTATTAATGTTCCCGTTATACAGCTTAAACGATATAGAACACATCAATCAATTTTGGCGATTATTGTAACGTTAATCCCTGCCGACTGTCAAATTCTATTAATATTAGACAAGGGGCTGTTCAGCTCGGCCCGTTTCTCTATGTTTACCTCAATTTGAAAAGCAAATTCAGTATTTGTTTTCAAAACAGATTTGTATATCAATGCATGTATCTAATCAAGCATATAACATTCCAAATATAACGTCTGTGTAAATTAATAAAACTTCTTCATATATTAAGATAAAAATTATTAAATTAATTTAATTATACATAACCCAACCTATACGTAGACAATTCACTACATTAATTTTGAACATTTTTATAAACAACTAATTGAAAGACGTGGATGCTATATGTGACGCATAACTTGATGGGAAACATATATTTGCTTTCTAATATGATCTCGTTATGTATTTTGTAATAAAGGTGAAATAAAAATATATTGCAATCTGTAGAGTAAACCTTCAAGATAGGACATCTAGCGTAGACCCGCTTAACAGATGTAATATTGGTGGAATCAAGACTTTTTCTCATATAGTCTCAGTTACGGTGGACTGGTCATGTCTTGAGAATATCTGATCACAGGATATCCAAGATCCTAATGCACAGCCAGTTAGATCAGGGCTACAGGAATATAAGACGTCCATGGCTAAGATACAAAGATAAGTTGAAAAGCAACTTGTCAGCAGTCAATATACTACGTAATACCCTTGAGCGTTTAGCCTTGGAGCTGGTAGAATGGAGATCAACGTGGTTTAATAATATCAGCAGTTTTCAATCGGCTTGTCTGAATCATCTCCAAGAAGCGAGAGCGAGAGCAAGATCTAAATGGTCAGACAATCTGAGAGCGATCTCATCTCTCAATCCTCACATTTGCTCTATAAGTGGCCTCCTTTGTAAATCACTAGCGGGTCACTTAAATGCCACTTAAAATTATAAACTAAGCTGTCAGATCCTCAGACGTCGAAACTGACAGGAAATCCATTATTATTGTTATTATATATATATATATATATATATATATATATATATATATATATATATATATATATATATATATATATATATATATAACGCTGCCCTAAAAAATAGTGGATGCAAGAATGCAAACATTAATTATAGAAACAATTGTACTAACCGGAATAAAACAGGAAAAGAAAAATAATTTTGTACACCCCTCAGTTCAACCAAATGGTTAGTATTAAGCTAGGACAGAAATTCCTAGCTTTAATTGAAAACACTTTCCTACCAATAGTAGACTTAGTAAAATATTTAATAAGAACACCCTAAAATTGAGTTACAGGTGCATTGGAAATCTAGAAATTACAATAAAAAACACAATAATAAAACCCTGAACAAACCCCCATGCCTTAATAGTATTAATAAAAACCCTACACTTAAATTAGACAAAAACAGTGAAACATTATATGATTGTAGAAACGCAGAAGATTGCCCAGTGGAAATTAAATGCTGCGTCAAATCTGTGGTATACCAATGTACTATCTCATCCATTGAGAGTCCTAATACTAATATGATATACATTGGGTCTACGAAGAATGAATTTAAAGCCAGATGGAGGCAGCATAATTGCACTTTCAACAATATAAATAAAAGAAATCAGACATCACTATCGAAATATTTTTGGCATTTGAAGGAAATGAATAAAACACCAAAAGTAAAATGGAAAATTATAAACAAAACTAGAATTTGTAAAACTTGGGATGACCCATGTCCTTTATGCCTACATGAAAAACTACACATTATTAAGTTTATAAATAATAAAAATCTATTAAACAATAGACATGAGTTAACGGTTTTTTCCCGACATCATCAAATATTTACATTGAATAATTAGCATAAAAACAAACAATAAAATAATTTTTAAAATCCATAGTCCTAATAAATAGTTTAAATAACCTACAAAATAGTTAACCCTTTATGAAGTCGTAAAAAACTAAATGTTACGGCAGTTTTTTTTTTATATACACAAAACCCTTTCAGAAAAAAATTAAATAAAAAAATATATAAATCTCCATAGACACGTAAACCAGACAAGGCGAAATCATCTTCTGTATTAAATTTAGACACCCCAACCTTACCCTGACTTGACATCGATGAATGTAACCCTATACTGATACAAATTATTAACACCCTACACCCCTTTTTATTTAAACAATCGCTCTAGCCGTTACCATAGAAATTTTGATTTCAATAATGAATATGCTATTAAAACACGTAAATTTCAGAAATAAGTTATTCCAAAAAAATTTCTCTTGAAGATGGAACAGAGCTTACTTTAATTCAATTTAATTCAAATAATTATATTGAAGTTTCGGCTTTTGTTTTGAAACATGAGAACTCTTATGCAGCGTGTTAGAATCATATTTTTAAATAAATAATTATATTTATGCTCTACTTTTATATCGAGCACAATTTTCTAAAAATAATAACTAAAATACTAAAGAACTTTGGATTATTTTCCTATTGAGTTCTTTCCTATTTTCTATATATTTTCACACACACACACACATACACACACATACACACACACACACATATATATATATAATTTTTTATACGATATTATTTCTTGCCATTATAAATAAGTAATAAAGGATGCGGCAGATATACCGCCAGTATAGACATTCCAGAAATACCTCCGATTTAATGCTAAAGCAGGGAGAGATGTTTCTGGGGGGTATATGTGGAAGATAGTTCTGCCCACCTTGTAGCGACAAGAAATAAAGCCGGATATATAAAAAAAATGCATTTAAAAATGACTGTTTTCTTCTTTGCATTACTAAAATAAATCTAGCAGATATCGATTCTAGTCCCATTGAGAGGTGAACATTACTTAGGTACGTAAGCGAAGTTTGCCATTTCTTGCCGCTCTCTAAGGGGTAATTGTTAATGGTCAGATTCTACTCTGCAAGTCGTTTTCCTGATGGAAAAAGTAAAACAGAGCCTCGATTACTGTCAGGAGGAACATTTTTCCTTTACTATGCGATATAAATTAAAACACGTGCATTCTGTAAAAATAACGCTTAAAATATATCTCTATAGATCTTTAGTTGAAGTGGTATAAAGTTCTTTGCATAATCTATTTTTTCTTTTTGTTGTCACGGTATTTGTGAAAAGCTGAAATATTTCATGAAAGTTTATTGAATTTAAAACCAACATGAATTAAATCAGAATCTTCTGTCATACGTCATACAAACACACACAGGTATGCACGAATACACAGAAGCATAAGTACACGCACACACACAGACACACACAAATATGTCTATGTTCAAGCTATACATTGAAATTAAAAATCCCTACCTAAAATTTGTCTTTGTTTGTTTGCATATGAAACTGAACAGAGATTGATATTTCGAGAATCAGAGAAGATGTGTGTTCGAAAGCATTATTAGAACTTTCATTGGACAGGAGGCTCTTCGTGTCTATGATATCAAAGCACGTCAGATCCAATGACAGTTTACCCATATGATTTCTTGAATATTCAGCCCGGTAGATGGAAGTAGAAAATATACTTAAAAAAAAAAGAAATAGAGTGTCTACTGACTTATGAGAATCCATTAAAAAAAAAAAAAAAGGTTTAAGCAATATATATATATATATATATATATATATATATATATATATATATATATGAGATCAGGATATATACTTTCACATATCAGAAAAATATTTATGAAAATGTATATGAAAGTGGAAAAAAATTTCTTGGGACGCGTTTCATTGTTTACGATATGGTCAGACTATATTTCATGCATAAAAAAAATCTAATGATTGAAAATGTGAAGAGAGGGGATGAACCAAAAAACAAACTAAATATCAAAACAAACAAAGGATAACTGATGTTAGTAGTACCCGTCCAACCCTCAAAAAAGAGAGGCCGCCTTATTCTGCCTTACGACACAATAAAAGGCTCTTTCGCTAAGGAAAGTAAAAAATATACACGGACATGGGGAATAAATAAAGCTGAACCAGATGAGGCGATCTTTATAAAATTTGACTAATTTCAATTTAAATGACCAGATTTATACTATTCATATAGAATGACGTAAATGTTGGTCATAAAAAATTATGTTCTGTATTTTTCAATGTTTGCAAACTAAAAAAAAAAAAAATAAAACGATAAAAGTGTACAGAATTTCCAACCAGATTCAAAATTTAATTCTCTGCTTATCGATTTCTTTCAAAATTCTACGCTTCCTAACAGATTCTCCACATTATATCTGTTAAAAAGAAAATCTAAATTAAACAATGAAGTCAGATATTTGAAAAAAAGATAGAAAACTTTTCCAAATGTAACTATTGGATGTTTCCATTCTTTTGCCGGAGGCAACTGAGAAATGACAAAGTAATAATAATTATATATAGAGTATTGATAAGGGTAACCCTAGGTGGCGTAATGGTTAGCAAGCTCATGCCGTTAGAACTATTACGACTGCGTAGAGCGTTCGATCCTCACTGGGTCCCTACTACTTTCGGCATTGTGACACTTCTAACCTGGTCTTGGATAATCACTCCAGCCTAATGAAAAAACCATTAAATAAATGCTTCCGATGGTGACTAAGTTGCAGATGGCAACTTGTTATATCATTGTCGAGGCTATTTCATATTTTTTATGAATGATTACTATCAATTTAAAGTCAACTTCCAAACCTTGTTAATCATATTGACAATGGAATTACGCTAATTTTTCTGTTCGGAAAAGTCTTGCACAAAATGTCTACAATTTCTATTGTTTTATTTTAAATATCGATTGTGTTAAAATTACGACATTTCTCCCTCGTATATATGCTATTTGAAATGTTCATTTAAATTTATTATGTAACAATGTATTATAGCAGGGAGATGTTATACAAATACATCAGAACATATGCCACCCAATATATATATATATATATATATATATATATATATATATATATATATATATATATATATATCCTTGTGCAGGTATGCAGAAAATAGAAAAGAACACGTTGGGTGCATAATCCGGGGTTCCTTAGTATTTTTGTTTTTATTTTTAAGAAGACAGTGCTCCATACAGAAGTAGAGCTTATATTATAATAATATTTTTTGTTTAAAAATATGATTCCTTCGCTACATAAGAGTTCTCATGTTTCAAAAACGAGAGCCGAAATCATCCAAATAATTAATAAAATTAAGTTGGATTGAGGTGTTTAGTCCCGTTTCATCCTCAAGCGAAATTTTAAACAAAAAATATTATTATAATATATTATATATATATATATATATATATATATATATATATATATATATATATATATATATATATATATATATATATATATATATATATATATACACACATTGTGTGAAAGTAGAGAAGACAGTCTAGACATAGGGTAAACACTGCAGGGCGAATCTCCTTTTTTCATAAATCAAGAGTATCTTCAGTTCGGCCTGAAGATTGCATGAAAGTTGAGAGTCACGATGCAATGCTGATGACTATATTATCTATATATCTAAGCATTCTATCTACAACACTGAATACATTACACTAAAATTTATCTCTATCTCTATCTACATCTACCCCTCTCGCTCTCTCACTATATATATATATATATATATATATATATATATATATATATATATATATATATACATTCCTGCTGTTCTTAGGGTGAAATCATTATACATGATGCGATGTGCATATTGTCGCTATTTTATATTTTTAATTGAGTGGATGCACGTTATTTGTTTTTGCTTTCAATATAGTAGGTTACATTTGTCACCATCTGTAAGCTGAAGATCATTATGGCGCAATTCTCTCCGCCAGAAATTTGGAAACAGTATGCTGGACAGCTTGACGTTCTCACTGGAAGCTCCAACATGTATATATTACAGTGTTTGAGTGTCAATCTGAGTGCAGTGCACAGGATTCAGACATGGATTTTATTGAATGACTTTAATCTTTAGTATTTCAAGATATTTTTGTTTAATTTTGGTAAATATATCTGTTATAACATGATTTCAGTTATATTTTCATTTTTGCTTAATTTAGACGATAATATATCCATCGCAATATATATATATATATATATATATATATATATATATATATATATATATATATACTGTACATATGCCAATTACCACTCATGATGAAACTAAAATTCAATCTCCAATGGTATTTGTAGATTGTATATCTAGCTAGCTATCGACATAATATTGTACATCTTTCGAACTAAGTTTTATTTAGGCAGCAAATATTCATTCAAACAGATCTGTTTAAAAAGAACTGAGAATGTCGTTCTGTTTTATATTTTATTGTATTTTTCCAATAACGTGTTCAGTATTGTATACAAAATAGTTGATAAACTGTCCGAATTTAATGTTCTATTAATTTTTAGTTTAATTACTTCAGGCCATCTCAATCATTTTCAAAAACCAATATGGTGTATGTATTGTAGGAAGAATTCATTTGTTTACATTCTGCCATTCCATGGTGACGTCATGTGTACCGGTTGTCCGAGGTGCTATGTTATCCAGGAGGATCTGAAATAATTGGTGGGTATCACTATTTCAAGGCAGTCGATAATTTTTTGTGTTTACTAGGCCTGAATGCAGGCACTTTACAAACATTTGAAATATGATCTATACATTGTCAAGTGGGGGGAACTCTGGCAAACATCTAAGGGAATACAGCATCTAGATTTTTTTCTAATTGGTCTTGGATTACATGCATGCCATTCAAGTATGATTTGAGTGGTGTGCTACTTCGCCGGAATAATTCTTCAAAATCATAGAGAATGTTCTGGATTAAGAGTGTTCGATGACTAGGTCCATGTAAATCACAACTATCGGGATAGACTAAATGAAATTACAAACCACATATTTATAGTCATAACAAACAAAAGTAATGAGGACCTTATTAAATGCTTTATTTATACTCTCAGGTAGACTTCACCACAATGGTACATTCATTTATTGCTTTCTCGATTATTGCAAATTATGAATTTTATATTACCAATTAGAAATTGTTACTGAAATAGTAAATTATATTGATGTGTAGATACAAAAGATCGAATTTCTGTATCTGTCTATATTTCTGAGATGCGGTATTATGTACATTATTTACATTATTCAGACTATTGTCCTCATTTTTGTCACCATATTTATTAAAACGTTTCGTCCGTTGTACGCTCCGGAATTCTTCAGGTGGTTGGAACATGGCACGTGGAACTAGAATAGTCTACCCCAATGAGCGAAATAAACGGTTCAGTTCGATATTCCAAACCAGGATTTTCTTTTTGTTGTCAGCTTACTTCATAAGTCTGTGGAATTTCCTTCTTCAACTTTCTCTTATTATCTCTCACTAAATCTACTAAATGAACGTGGGTGGCTCATCCCTGCCCTCCTGGTATTTCAACTCAGCTTTCGAGCAGGAGAAATCAATTCAAATTTTATTTTTTTCGAAAATTAAGTTTCCGTTTTACAGCTTGCATTTTTCTGCGTAGAACCCATGTCAATCATTATTGCCTTATGAGTCTGGGTCATTTTCCATTTTTGAACATTCCAACGCACAACTTCAGGTGCCGTCAATATGAATTAAATCTTCAGTCTTTCCCGCGTATTTTATGTATTAACCCTTATTGTGCCAAGGTCATTTCCCGAAACATAATAAAAGTTAATTATTTTTTGCCAAAACATTTTGCATCCTGGGTAAGACGTCAAACAACATCCGCGTCATGGGTAAGCCGTCAAACTACATCCGCGTCCTGGGTAGACGTTAAATTACGTCCAGCAGCAAGGCCTCTGATCTGTAGGTTTTGAGGAGCGTTAAAAGACCTCTTGATTACTGGTGTTCCTAGGTCCAACCTGAACAGGTGTGGTAGCACCAGTTAGGGACCCAGCTATGGGCAATAGATAACTATTACCAGCAATACTTTTTAAAAAAAAATAAAAATAATAAAATTTTGAAGGAATTATATTACCAGAAACAGATTTTTGACAAAACAAAATATTACCAGAAATATTTTTTTGTCAGCATTAAACAACCGATTGAGGTTGATATGCCGTAAAACAAAATAAACCAACCTAATCTAAACCAAATAATACATATTCTATTCATCCGAATCTATCCTAAAAATGTTGTCTCTATTAAATAACCCATTGAGGTTGATATGCCGTTAAACAAAATAAACCAAACCAATCTAAACCAAAGAATACATATTCTATTCATACGAATCTAGCCTAAAAATGTTGTCGGCATTAAATAACCCATTGAGGTTGATATGCCGTTAAACAAAATAAACCAAACCAATCTAAACCAAAGAATACATATTCTATTCATACGAATCTAGCCTAAAAATGTTGTCGGCATTAAATAACCAATTGAGGTTGATATGCCGTTAAACAAAACAAACCAACCCAATCTAAACCAAAGAATACATATTCTATTCATACGAATCTAGCCTAAAAATGTTGTCGTCATTATAAATAAACCATTCAGGTTTATATCCTGTTAAACAAAACCAAACGAAACTTTTTTCTATTTTACCGCGGCAACGACAGATCGTATCACATTTATAGACAGCATTTGACCGGATTTTCTTTGTGCTCGTAATGCAGGTCAATTGAGTATCTTAGTTTTTCCCATAATACTTCTTATATAAATAGGATACTCTGTAAAATGAAGGCAAGATACACTTCAGATACAATGTTTGTGTGATGTATAGCTGCGTCACTGCCTCCCTCTAAATGCCCACCTTTTTTCTCGCCACCCCTTTACATAATTTCAACGCAAGGTGACCGGAACTGCCCACTTTGTCAATCACTTATTAATCTCTATCAAACTCAGATGGTATACAGAGGAGCATTGTGTCTCTTTAAACTCAAAATATAAAATCATTAATTATTTAGAGTATTTCCAGAAAGTACTAAATGCTTTTTCGACATCGAGTAGCAAATTCACCTTTCTTAAAAATACCGAATATGTTTGTATCAATCTTTAATTTTAGAATCAATTATCAAAGAATACGCAAACATAGGAACAATTCATTATACAAACATTGGTATATTTTTCTTTTTCTTAGATACACTATTATAATACTGTGGTGGATCCCCGGTTGCCTCTGGTACTATTGGGATAGACTCAGCGAACTTCTTGAAGCACTCATTCTAACGTTACGTCCATGTTCCCTTGTAAGTTATCTGGATGTTTTGTTTGCACATCCAAGATTTGAATCCCTATTTTCACTGCACTTAAAAGTTGATTTTTGCCTGGCAACGATAGTTGTTTGTTCTATGAAAAAATCCACCACGATTCTTTTTCGTTTTTGACAGGGTGATTTGTCGAGCGAGGATATGTTACTGGTGGTCATAAATTGTGATCCGTGGTCAGCTGCAATTCCTAGATAGACTGTGGTATTGAAATTATTTCTAGTATTACGGATGATCTAAATGTATGCCAACAAAATATTATCTATACCATTACGCAGCCAAGTGCTGCTTCAACCACAGATAAAAACTTGACGGTTACGTCATATATTGGCCCTACCATCCGAATGTCGTATGCGAATTCGCAACTCATCAGTATAACTACTACCCACCACACGCTCTCAGATGTGGCACAAGGCCGAAGTTAATGTGAGGTATCCGAGCTAGTAGGCTCGGCTAAATATTCCCCGTAGACCCTGTATAAAAGGGGATCGGGTAGCTGTTTCCCTAGACGACACTCTGCTCTTCGACATAGCCTCGTTTGGGGATACTCTTTGCCTGGAGACAGAGAGTTTGACCAGCACAGCTGGAGACGAATCTCCAACTGCAGACAAGGTGATTTTCTAAACTTAGTTTAGATGTGGCACAAGGCCGAAAGTATGAGGGACCCAGTGAAATTCGAACTCCCTACTCAGTCGTAATTGTTCTATCAAGACAAGGATTGCTAACCATTACACCTCGTTGAGATGCCCTCAAATAATTTCTAAGTTGCAGGTTCGATGTGACACAAGGCCGAAAGCATTGGACACCCAGTGAGGATTGAACTCACTACTAATTTGTAATGTTTCTAGCGAGACGAGCTTGCTACTCATTACACAACGTCGAGAAGCAAATCGCAACTCCTCAGACATGCCAAACTTTGTCCAATTTTCTATTGTCAAAATTCATGAGGCTAAGTAAACTGAAGCTTCAGTTTCTTGCTCGCATCTGCCATGTGCCATCAATCGTTGTGTTCAGCTACTTCAAATCTAGGTGTGTTTTAGAGACGCTATTTATTCTAGCTCCGTTGTAAAGTGACGTTATTTGAGCTTCAGATACATTTATTTCAACTTGAGGATGTGCGCTCAATCTTATCAGAGGTTTTTCTTCAGCAAGGGGAGGACACTGAAAATCAGAGGAATGTCTTATTTTGTTTGCCAATATTCAGTAGACACTACATATATTTGTGCATAAAAATGCAAGATTGTCAATTTTTGAAAAATAAATAGCACACTCTTTATTTCCTAGTAAAAACACTGCAACTTTAAAAACAATTCAATTCGCCATCACCATGTAAAAAGGTGTATATTCAGTAAATTACTGACACATCATTGGCTAATTAGAAGTTAGCATAAAAGAATAAAACCTTAAAAGGATATTCGTGCACTTCTATTATGTTGTTAATATTTTAGATGCACGATTGAAGATGCAAAATATTTTTAAATAGATTGTTTAAACAGCGCATATGATTCAAATTAACGTCAGACAATGAAATATTTGAGATAAGACATTGCTCTGTATGTATATGTCAGAGATTATTCTGACTGTTTTTTCTTGCTTGGGTATTTATTGACTTATCGATTTGTAACCTGTGTGCAATCACTCATGTCTATAACATTAAGTGCAGTCAATACAAACTTTTGAAAAATAGTAAATGTCTTTTAGTATTTTATTTATAAGAGAGTTTTGTATTTCTTTTTAGACCATAACTCATCGGTCTGAAATATTTAGCAAGAAAGAAAAACATATAAGAGTATATTTTTTAAATGTTAAAAGCCTTCAAGCAAAATTGATAGACTATAAAAGTGCTTATTTATATTATTTTATATAGAATCATACCATTACGAATATACGTTTTATCCAATATCTATTCATCTGTAACTATATATATATATAGTCTCTATATCTATATATTGTACAAATATCAGTCAATTTTTAACAGAAGCATCCTCTTTTGACATGCCCTGCTGGTAAAAATGTCTCATTAAATAAAGAATATTTTTTCACAATAACAAATTCTACATTAGCGAGATAAAACCCAATTCACGTTAAGAGGGTGAACGTTGGATGTTTAAAAAAATTATTTTCACATTATCTTTAAAGAAATTATATTGCAACTAGTTTATTTGTATTCTTTCTCTCAACTTTTAAGAATTCCAAATGGTTTCAATGTTAATCTAATAAGAACATGGATAAACTGCAATAATAAGAGCATATATTAATCGGAGAAGTCTTAAAATAGGTTGGTGTGAAAAATAATGACGTAATAATGTCATTTTTTGACGTTAGAAATACGTCAAAAAAACGACATCATTACGTCATTATTTTTGCACCAAACTAATAGATTGCAATATTACATGTCTTTATCTTAAAAAATGTATTGATCTATGCAAGAGCTGAATATAAACCACAAATACAACACCCATTGAGAATTGTTGATGAATTAAGAGCAACAAACATGCACAACATGCCATGCTGCACTCACGGGGAAAATTTATTTTAAATGAATGTATTCCTTTAGCAAACTACAAGCAATCCAAGATGAGAAAATTATTTGAAAATAGAGAAACAGTCAGTATAATGTCCTACCTTAAAGAAATAATTTTATACTAAAGACATATAACACCTACAATAGATCATCTATAACATATATATCTAAAAAACAAACAAAAACAAACATTTACTTGAGAGTATACAATTAAGTGCATGAAATTGTGTTCAAAATATACGTACCTCTAGTCATAAAATTGTACACAAATAATTTATTTTTCGAAATTAAATAACGAATAGTGACTGCGATGTCGCTAAACAATATCAACAAACCAAACATCTATGAAATAAATAATAGAGAAAACTTTAAAACTGTGTTGAAATTACTTAAACCTTAATTTTTACAACAATAAAATTAGAGTGATTATCAAAATTTCAACCGTTTAACGAAAATCGGATATTTTTTAAGGTAATTTAGATTTGGTTCGAGACAAAGTTAATTTAGATTTGGTTCGAGACAAAGTTAATTTAGATTTGGTTCGGATATAAATATTTTGTTAATTTCGACGGCGACGAAGATTTAGAGAAAATGGGAAAAAGGAGAATTATAATTAACATCAGTAAGAGACAGTTGATATTACACGTGCATATAATGAGGAAAAACGGCTTGGAGAATTTGGCACACACAGAACATACAGAGTCACACAGGAAAGCAGCAAATAAACAATCTAACAAGCTTGTGTAAATGGATGACAGAATGTTGATATAGGAAAAGGGCTGAATTTACTTAGTGCTTCAAATGAAAGGAATTTGTGGAGGGTCCAATCGCCAAGGGCTGCAGTCACACGGCACACAGAAGAGAAAGAAGGCAAAGTTTAATATACAACCTGGAAAAAAATAAAGTGTATAAGGATGTGTGAAAAGGAAATGCACTCTTTTTTGTTTCTGCAAATACTTTCGGTAAAATTTTAGTGCGTTAAAAAGTTACTATCCGAATTTTAATGAAGCCATATTATTTTCTTGCAGATTAACAAAAAAAAGTAACGCAATTTTTTTTCAATTCTTTATTTACAAGATTATTAACTTATAACTTGTACTTCGCCATAACTAGATGAAAATTTAATTTCTGTTTTTATTTTGAACTTTTACCGTTTAATATATTTTTTTACGAAGAATAACTACGACGACAGTTTTAAGATTCTAAATTACTATTTCCTTGTGTAATAAACGCCGTATATAAGAAACAGAACTTTGATATTTCTTTCTTTGTATTTAACATTAACTATCACAAATTATTGCTTGCTGTAAGTCTTCGAAGAATCAGTTTACTATTCGGTTTCATATCTTATATATTTTTGATAATTCTAAAAGATTCTTTTTCAAAGATTATAAATTACTGAGGCAATGTAAGAGAATAGAGTTAAACGTTTTTTTAAGACACCAATTTAACTTAAACTTCGCAAAGTATTAAACCACCACAACCACCGCCACCACCACCACAACAACAACCATCATTTCATCATCATCCCCTTGACTTTTGTAATCGTAGGGTGGGGAAGAATGCAAAAGCCACACTAAATCTCCTCCACGAAGAGTCTATCAGAGGCAGCAAACAGCAATTCTTGTATAGTCAGATTTGTCAATTGTTTGAAATTGTCCAAAGGTTTTGGGGTTGGCGTCCTGTCTCACATCGACCTTCAATGGTGCTTTCATGATGAACATGCACAGGTTAACGTGCCATGTAACGTGTCGAAGCTATGCCATTTTCCTCCGTTTGAGAGTGGCGAAAAAAGGTCCTTGATGTCCCACAAAAATTTCGATCCCTTTTCCCAACAAACTCATTGGTGTTATATTCCGAATAGAAGATGCTAAGGAATTTTTTCATTCATTTGTTTCCAAACGATTCTCTCGGTTTCTCCCAACAGTGTCCACATTTCACATTCATATAGAAGAATGGAGATATCAGTGATTTGTACAGTTTGTACTTTGTTTGAAAACTGATTTTGCTCCTACATATTCTTGCTAATTTGGTCATCGCTGCCATGGCTGTGGCAATGCATATGCGGATTTTCGAGTTGCAGGTACCAGCTTTAGACAAGATTGCTCTCTCTTTGAAACTGGACACTTCCTTCAGAGAATTTTCGTTCATGGTAATTTTGAAACAAGTGTTACTGTTTGTGTTATTCACCCTGACTTTGGATTTCTAGGAGCTGATCTCCATTCCATATGCTCCTAATGTTTCAACAAGTTTGTTAGTCAAGTCCTGGAGATCACTGTTAATACATGCTATCAGGTCAATGTCATCTGCAAAACGTAGGTTAAAGAGGGATCTTCCACCGATAAAGATTGAAATATCATGATCGTTCAGGTTTTCTAAGCATTACATAAGTAATATTAAAAATAACTAACAATATTTACTCACAATATGTGGATGACTACGATTCACTATTTATCACGCATTGATATACAACTATTTTCTATTCTGTCTCATCCTACATCGACAAAGTGATTACGCATTACTTGACGCAAAAGAAAATATCCGAATATTGCTATTGTGTAAATACCCGACACAGGAAAAATTAAAACGTTTCCTACAGATAAGTCCTTATTCTAAAAAATTCAGGATGTTTTTTTTTAAGATAGGAATAATTTAACTCAGTATAATAACCGAATAATTAAATGAAATTAATTTTATTGTTAGATTACAACGCCGCTTAATTTGGAATAGGAGAAATGAGAGTTATGGATTAATTAGTATTTGAAATTAGTATATTATTCTTAAAATTTTCGCTATCTAAAAATATTTCCTGGCTTTAAAGATTTACAAAAAGTCGATAAGCCATCAAAAGATTATCAATAAATAGTACTTTGAGAGGGTCACCGAACAATATCAAAGTGTTTATTCCAAAACTAGGAATACCCGTGACACTTTTCTGGTTTTCCTATTTGAATTTTCTAGAGAATGTGAAGTGAATGACAGAAAAAGCTTCTGGCTAGTTTTACGACGATAAAATATCCGGAGAAATGTCCATATTGCATCGGCATATATTGTAGCTTTGACAAAATATTACAAAGCATTCATAAATATGAATACTTGTCGTTAGTTTAAGAAATAAGGGGGGGGGTACAAATGAAATGATCTGAAATTGAAAAATTTTTCATTTCGCTTATGAAATAGTGGCTGGTTATTTTAAGCATATTTGTCTTCCCTTCTTTTTTCCTATTTTGTTTCTTTTATTTAGTTACTGAAACCAACTAGTTTCCCCTTCAAGGTTTACTGACTTTCCGCGCAATTAAAGCGGAATACACCTTTAGCTGATAGCAATGATTCAGATGTGAAATTTGACATTTTTATTTAGAATTTGGGGGGAGTACGTAATGGCTGATCCAGATACTACTATGCAGTAACTACTTTATTAAGACGTTGCATTATGGCGGACACAATATTCAGAAGATGCATTTGAACTTCAAATGTCACGATCTAAGAAAGAAGAGCAGGACAGAAGACAACTGCGAATTCTGATAGGGAACAAGTACCCTCATAATATCTCCAACAAGAATTTTTAGAGCAGATGTTAAGAATCTCATTTGACTTTGTTCATTTTGAAAGTAACTTGGAAACGTCTTGGAAATATTTTGCTTTTGGATTCAAAATGTCCGGCTAACAAAGTCGTGGAGTGCTACTTTGAAAAGACTGATTTCAAAAAGTTCAGTGGTCATCCAAGAACCACCATTATCACAACACTGAACCGAGACATTCAAAGAACTAGGCAGAAAGATCCCACTTTTCCTCAATCAAGGAAGATCTGCAACGAATCCGCCAACTTTTAGAGGACAGAGAAGACTGGCAAACTATTTTAGAATCAGTATACAATGTCACTGGAGATGAGAAAACATGTTAATTCATGAATTCAAATCGAAACAGTTTAGATGATGATGATGATGAACTAGAAGTTTATTTTCGTCCTATCGGATTTTAATGTAGATTGATTAGATTCTGAGATTAAATTTTCGTAATCGGCAGTGATGAACATAAAAGGTCAGAAAGTCGTAGAACGAATTTTAATTAACTCATTTCCAAAACAACAGAAAACAAAACAAAAAAAACAAACTTCAGTATCCGTCTATACTTCTGAGATGATGTATTATGTATACTATTTACATTATTCGGACTATTGTCCTCATGTTTATCACTACGTTTCGGCCGTTGTACCCTCCGACCTTCTTCAGGTTGTTGGAATGTCGAACTGAACCCTTTATTTCGCTTACTGGGGTAGACTGTTCCATTTCCACGTGCCATGTCTAATGGATGTCAGTTATCTCCGTGTACTCTACAACGTAACAACTAAGCTGGGAACTGGCAGCAGCTCCAAAAAACTGGGATAGGCGGGTACAAGAGGATGACAGCAACACTCAGAAAACAGTCTGCCTGCCTTATGTGAAGGGGTTATCAGAGAAAATACAAAGGATTTGCGGTTCATATAACATCAGGACAACCGTCAAAAGCGGGACGACGCTTGGCAGATATCTCTCCCGAGTAAGACCCCGCCTCATAGAGGAGAGCAGAACTAAAGACTGTGTGTAAACTATCCCGTGCAGCTGCGGAAAGGAATATAAAGAAGAAGACATTGGGTTTATAATACCCAGAAATTCATACACAGATGTCCTCAAGGACACATGGCATAGTAGATAAAGGCGTTAGTTAGATCCAGTGACAGGACCTAAAGAGTGTAAATTCAATACCTTGAGAAATTTGAGAGGGGAATTAACAGGAGATAACTGACATCCATTGACAGGGCAAATGGAACTACAACAGTCTACCCTAGTGAGCGACATAAAGGGTTCAGTTCGACATTCCGAACTGAAGAAGGCCGGAGCGTTGTGATAAACATAGCGACAAAGACGAGGACAATAGCCCTATTGAAAAAGAACAAAAAAGAAAAAAGAACTTATTTAGAAACTGAATGCTATAACAGTTCGTATATGACAGCATTTTTTTAATAATATCTTCCGACATTATTTCAATTATTCGGACTATATGGTGACAAAGATGAAGACAATAGTTCGAATAATGTAAATAATGTACATAATACCTCATCTCAGAAATATAGATAGATACTGATTATTATCCGAGACGAAGAGAGGACTTGACACAATCGTGTTTCTTTGGGACAATGATGTTGAGCATGCCATAAACGGCGCATGTAAACAACGAGGTAGTTTTAAGAAAAAAGGTAACAAGGAGGTCTAATTTACTTAAGATCTGAAAGTTACAATTTCTAGGAGACATAATGGGAAATATCTGTTTTGAAAATGTTTTAGAATGTTAGAAGGCACATAGAGGGAAAGAAAGGCAGAAAGTTTTGCTAAAAATCTATGACGGAGCGGAAGTTGTGGAGAGGCATGTTTTTCCATGATCAAATGGAAATATCCCATAGAGAAAGAATCAAATCTCGGAAAAACGACTATATCAGAAAAAGTAACCATAAATAGCACATATTCATGTGAGTGTTTTCGAATTTTAAGATTAGATATTTTCGTTATTATCTATGGGAATAGTTTTTGATTAAGTTCATTCATCATCGTTTTGATTATAGGTCTGTTATCAGAACAAGATTTATTTCATTCATCCCACTTTGAAATTAGAATGCAAGTGTTCAGGACAAATAAATAGATTCGGATTAGATTCTAATTCGTGGACAACAATTAGCCTAGAAAAAAGCCTTTTCATTCGACACATCTAATTTCATATTAGTGACTGCACTGACTTGTGGGTTATGCTGAATTAATGGTCTTTAAGACATATCAACAGGTGTTGGGTTATTTATTTATATTATTTATATAATTATCGATATTTGTTTTGGAACCTGTACTTGAATCTGCATCCTGGGTATGATGATAAACTATTTCCAACAACAAGGCTTGAGATAATGTTTTCGGAAAAATAATGTTGCCTGCTATACGTTTTTGAAACAATGTTGCCAGCTATACGTTTTTTGAAACAATAACGTTGCCAGCTATGCGTTTTTGAAAAGATAATGTTGCCAGCTATATGTTTAATAGTACTGTATATTTAATATATGTATAGGTATAAGTGTGTGTGTGTATATATATATATATATATATATATATATATATATATATATATATGTGTGTGTGTGTGTGTGTGTGTATATATATATATATATATATATATATATATATATATTTTGAACAATAAAAAAATATTAAAAAATTAAAATCTTCAGACACACTGAATATTCTTTCGTTTTTTTTATTATTATTTCATTTAGATTCCTCGACTAGTTTCGGCCGAAATGGCCATCATCGGGAGGAGAAATATTTCTGCTTGCTGCTAGGACTAAACTACAGAAATGATTGTCTTGATGGAGAAAATGAACTTTTGTCTGTAGTTTTCATTTGTTTTTTGTTTTTCTTTTGTTTTTTTTTTATCTTTTTAACATGAATCTTTTAACAATCCTTGTGTTGGTCAAACAGTCTCTTTTAAGTTGTTATTTGAGATAAGAGCTCGATAGAGTTGCTCAGAATTCTCTGGTCAGTTTGATAGTTTTATTGAACCTGGTGAGGGGATGTGTCTCTTTTTAGTGTTTGTGTGTGTGTTATTTGGTTCTTAGGGAGTGAGTGAGTATGACATGTGTAAGCGTGTGTATTGCTGTGGGTGTGTGTTATCATTTGGCTCATTAGGGAGTGAGTGAGTATGATGTGTGTAAGTGTGTATATTCGTGTGGGTGTGTGTATAAGTGTATAAGTGTGAGGTCTCAATACCTCCGTAAGCATGTCTGTCTTGTGTGGGTGAGAAATGTGGGTAGGTTTTGATTTGTTGATTTATATATTGCTACTATCTGTATTGTTAAATTTATGATTTAGCCCGGCTGGATATTTTGTTTTTAGACGTTGTATCCACTTATTTTCATGGGACTCTAATATCTTTCTAATGTTATCTGCTCTGAACTTTTCTATTCTCTCAATTATAGTGAATTTGGCATGGGTTTTGAAATCGAGCTTTTCCAGGCGGAAATCTTGTTCTACAGGTAATAATTTTTCATTTTTTCGACTTAATTCGATTACGAAAATTATTAATTCTGTAGTGAAAGGGCCATTCAGATTTTCCTACAATCCTGTTGTTTTTGTTCTTAGTTTATTACGGATTACCTTGTCCCCTAAAATGCGGTTACTACCTATGATTTATTTTAGGTTCTTAGCTCTACGATATGCAAGAAGGCCAGGTTCCTTAAACAAATTTTTTAGGTCTGGTTTGAGATATAGTATTTCCCAGCGGTGTTTGATTATCTGGGATAGTGGAGGCAGAGTGGGATTGAAAGTGGTTACTAGAGGGATGCGGCTAGATTTATTTTTAATCTTGTACATTAGGGTGTCTTCTCTAGGTGTGGAAATTGCTTTATTTATTTGTTCTCTGATTAGGTGTTGTTTATAGCCACGTGTTGTGAAATGATGCTCCAGATTTTCAATGTGTTTATTCAATTCTTCATTGTTGGAACATATCCTTCTAAGTCTAAGCGCTTGTGAATAGGGAAGGTTCTCTTTGAGGCGTTTAGGGTGGGAAGACTTAAAGTGTAGATAATTGTGCGTGTCGGTGATTTTAGTGTGTAGTGTCGTTTGTAGTTTCCTGTTCTCATCTGTTCTCATCTATGTAATATATATATATATATATATATATATATATATATATATATATATATGTGTGTGTGTGTGTGTGTGTATTTGAATCTATATAGACATTATTGCTTGAATATATATAAAACTTATGCGTATACACAGGTAAGCACAAACCATCGATATTAGTTCCTATCAGAGTAAAGCTTACGTATAAATGTGAAATAAATCATATATAGAAAGTTGGCTCTCTGTGACGCGCCAGGAAATTCTTCTCGTCGGAGTCGATCCTTTTAATCTAAAAATCAACCATTCGCTCTTGCATGGAGTATTGCTGACATATATGGTCTGGAGTTCCTTCTGTTTGTCATAAGTTCCTTGATAAAAAAAGAACAAAAAACAGACGGATATACAATGTAACTCGCCTTGATGTGGCAACTCCTCTGCAGTCGCTCTCTCACAGACGTGCTGTCGACTCCCTCTGTCTTTTTCAGAAATACTTTTACGTAACTACTCCGATGAACTACTTTTGCTGGTTCCCAGTCATCATGAATTTAAGCGTTCAACTATGCTGACAACTTGCTCTCACCCTTTAGCTGTCTCCTCTACTGCAATAGCTTCATGTCTCGCATGTCTCTCCTGTGGAACTCCACCCCCTTTCCTGTTTCCCTGATAGCTATAATCTCCAGCTAAACAAATGTAATGTAAAACAACGTCTCCAGATGATTTGATCTATCCACTATCCTTCTCTTCCTCCTTTCCTTTGTCACTCCTCTTTGCTCTCGCTCTCACTCCCTGTAACTCCTTGCGTGCTTGTCGCCTTGCTTGGGAGGAAATGCTTAATATATATATATATATATATATATATATATATATGTTTGTCTTTATGTGTTTGTGTGTGTGTGCATGTGTGTGTCTGCGTGTATATATATATATATATATATATATATATATATATACACACACACGCACCTAGTCAAAGTATTGAGACCAGATACAAAAGGGTTAACAAAATCTAACTTATAGTTATTTAACGAAAACATATTTGCGAAATACTTACAATTAATTAGAAAATGTAGTTTATCAACAAACAAGTGGATATTTTAAGTTTTAATTGCCCTGAGAAATTTTTAGAAAAAAACGGGTTAAGTCACGAAAAGGGAATGTGGCAGAATTCGAGAAACCATGTCAGGAACGATAAATTTACAAAGCCTTTTCATGGCCTTGCCTACAGAGACACACCAAGGTCACTAGATCAGAAATCTCTCATTTTTTTCCTGCTATCCTTGAAAAAAATACGAACTCACGTGACTTATATCAAAAAGTAATTCTTCAATAAAAGTTTTAATGATACTCCGATTCAAATAACAAAACGTATTTTACTTCTGTTCCAGGAACAAAAATAATCTAATTTTAAAACTAGTAAATGTTGTAATTATGATAATATCTCACACCCAATCATACATTCTATGACAGTTTCAATATTTAATTATACAAAAAAGTTTTGTTCATGAATATAAAATTTTCCTGGGTCGACAACAAAAGAAAAAAATTCTTTTATTAACTATAATATATAATATTCATTAAAAATTACCGAAAGTTAATTCATTTATTTTATACTAACTTTATAAAATTTTCTGAAAGAATCAGCATTTATTTGTCCGTTCCATAATCAGATGTATTGATAAAAATTCCTTGTTCCTGGCACATCCATATAGTGGGAAAAAATTGGATGTATCATTATGCCAGGAAAAAAGTGTTTGCGTATATATATATATATATATATATATATATATATATATATATATATATATATATATATATGTGTGTGTGTGTGTGTGTAAAAATGTACATTGAAGTCAACACCTAGAAGCTAGGGTTTGTTTCATAATAAACGCAATTGACAAACCCTGATGATTGCGTTAAATCTATATTTCATTGTATATATATATATATATATATATATATATATATATATATATATGTATGTATGTATATGTAAGCAAATATATGGATATAGATCCGACAGTATGAATAAAAATATACGGAAAAAACAAACGAAAATCCTCATATGCAATTATGCTGTTTTAATGTTAATATGTCAACGTCGGACGTTTCGGTCTAATAAACCATCTTCATGACATATTCATAAAATATAATTAATATTATCAATTCAACATGACAAAGATGATGGACATAAGAACAAGACTTATCCAAACAGATAACTGAAAGTTTTATATGATCAGCGTTCCGTTTAAACATGGGCGACGCTGTGAAAACGTATTCCTAAATTTGAGTATTTTGAATGAAAAATGAAAAATGAAAATAATTCTATTTTGATCTAAAATTTATATGTACGCTTGTCGAGCATTAATCTCGCTAGAAAAGGGGAAATACCAAATAAGCCAGTCCTAGTATTTACCGTGCGTGAGAGCTAAGATATTGAATCAGATATATGTATACGTGTATATGTGTGTGTATGTATGTGATGTGTATATGTGTATTTGCGTGGATATGTGGATATATGTGTATATGTGTACATGGGTTATATGTATGTACGTATGTAGGTACACGCCTATGTGTATGTATATACGTGTATATATTATTGTGTATGTGTGTATTCGCATGTGTTTTGAACGTAAAAATATAGGTCCTTGCTAGATTAGATAATCGTCATATTTATTCTTTATATGTTGATATTTGATTTGTAACTAGTAATCGATATTATGTTTGTCAAATTTTCTCAGTTACACAGCGTCCCTTTCAATTTTAATTTCACCCGCCCCATCTTTCTCCCCCACCAGTTCTTTCCTTTTCTCTCCCTCCTTCTTATTCTGATCTTTAACATTAGATCGTCTATGGTGTGTATTTGTCACCACGAAATGCATCTTTAATGTATTAGACATCCGACAACATTCATATTTCCCCCTTCCACTCACCTCTAGTTTTAAAGAAACCCTCTCTGTTAAGTTTTATTCTTCCAAATTCCCTCGTATGTTGCCCCTCTCTTTAACACTAACATTCGTCTCACACTCTGATACTTACACTCTCTCTAAATTCTATTTTTATTTACGGAGTTGTTCTTTTCCGTTTTCTTTTTGAATTTGTAGGTCTGATGAATTAGATCGTATTTACGATTCCAATGGAATAAATTATGACCATGGAATATTAGTGTTTAAGCCTTTTTATTAGATCCTTACTCTGTCCTGGACATTGAGTTCTACCTGGATTCTATCCTCTCGGAGTTTTTTATTCAAAATATATACATGTGTGTATATGCACCTGTGTATTTTGCATATATATGTGTATATTTACCCCTAATATTATCTATCTATCTATTTCTCTCTCTCTCTTTCTCTCTCTCTCTCTCTCTCTCTCTATATATATATATATATATATATATATATATATATGAAATATGTGGCGCAGTTTAATTTACATTACAATGAATCATTCATTCATCACTTCACTTCACTAACTAAATTTTAAACCTGTAACCAAACGATGAATGATTTGATCCTTGCGTTTTAAAATTACAACCTGTATTGAGTCTTCTTCAAATATGCAAATACATTTCACGCATTACTCCGGCCATCGTCAGACGTGTAAACTATTTTCTTTTTGGTAAAATTCAAATAGCATCCGAGACGAAAATATATAATGCAAATCGAAATATGTTTTTTGAAAAATATCATTTTAACAACAGAGACAAACTCGTGGAGTCTGAAGTCGCAACGTGAATTTTGATTTTTTTTTTTTAAATTAGGTGAGAGCATCTTTTATCAATATGGCAATTCAAGAATTTTTTTGTTGTAGGAGTCTACCAGTCAACGTGGCATAAATTATAAAGTTCAATAAATGGAGCAGTGTCTCAGTTGTTATCCTGAATATTTGCACACCGGATCAGTTCTTTTAAATCAAATAGGTGGTGCAGTTTAATTAACATTAGAATGAATCTTACATACAAAAAGTAAATATATATGGATTTGGGTATGTGTATCTATCTGTGTGTATTTGTTTAATCAATTCAACTCAAGAATGGTGATAATGCCCCTTATATTCGAGGGATTATTAACTGTGAAAATTGGGAAGTGGGGAAGGTCAATAAAAAACCGGATTTAAGAAAGCAGAAGATTTCGATAGATATTGCATTATTTGAAGGACGATGTTGGCACTCGAAGAGTTTACTGGAAGATATTTCCACGTGGGGAAGGAAATTCTATCAGACTATAACTTAGGGTTACATCCAGCTATTTCAAGCTTAGAACGACGATACATATTTGCCTACCTAGTAGTACGATTACATTTATAAAAATCGAGGCACTAAGCAAGAGTACACATTGGAACATTTGCCATGTGGAATTTATAGAAAAAACAGAGGTAAGGCAACAAAAGAGAATGTGGCTGCATTCGAGACACCAGTTCAGGAACGATAAATTTAGAAAACCTTTTCGCGATTTTGTCTATAGAGACACACTAAGATCAACAGATCGGGAATCCCTTATCTATTTTCCTGCGACACGTAAAATAATACGAACTCACGTGACATATCTTAAAAAGTAATTCTTCATTAAAGTGTTAATGATGCACAGATTCAAATAACAAAACGTATTTTACTTCTGTTCCAGGAACAAAAATAATCTAATTTTAAAACTAGTAAATGATGTAATTATGATAATATCTCACACCAAATCATACATTCAATGACAGATTCAATATTTAATTATACAAAAAGTTTTGGTCATGAATATAAAATTTTCCTGGGTCGACAACAAAAGAAAAGATTCTTTCATTAAATATAATATATAATATTCATTAAAAATAAACGAAAGTTAATTCGTTTATTTTATACTAACTTTATTAAATTATCTGAAAGAATCAGCATTTATTTGTCCGTTCCATTATCAAATATATTGACAAAAATTCCTTGTTACTGGCACGTCCACATAGTTGCATGATAAATCCTTATAAGTGCGTGTATATATATATATATATATATATATATATATATATATATATATATTTCTCAATAAATATAATTGTCCCTCAATATATATATATATATATATATGTGTGTGTGTGTGTGTGTGAGCAACCTCATCTAAAAGTATCATGCGATCTCACGCAGTCATCAGGCGATCCACCGCCTGATGATTGCAAGAAAACGCAGGAAAATCTAATTGTGATTTCTGGCAACTTACTAACTTTTCACTGGGAATTTATTTATTTATTTATCTATTAAATCTCTGTCAGTTAATATGACATTAAGCTCTCTTTTTCCGATGTGCCTTTTTCTGAATCAGTCTCCTCTCTCTCTCTCTATCTATCTATCTATCTATCTATCTATACATACATACATACATATATATATATACATATATTATATATATATATATGTATATGTATATATATATATATATATACATATGTATATATATATATATATATATATATATATATATATATATATATATATATATATATATATATGATGTACTAGAGAGCCGAGGCGAATTCTTGTCAAATCCGCTACATTCACTTACGTGATAATATCCTTGGAAAACATATGTATCTTCCTCTTCTCCCCCAATTTTTGGTAAATAGGAGGACAGAATGGGTTCTATACCCTTGGATGACAACTTGTCTAGGGTAAGGACAACTCTGAATTCAAAACCTGCGGTGGGTCGTTTGAAGACATTGTGGCATATGGTGCACCATGTTTCTGTATTCGGCTCTTTAAAAAATTATGATTGATATGCACAATGCCTTCACCACTATAATCAAATTATAAGTGCAGGTGTCTGGATGTTGGTTTCTAGCAACTCATTTTCTTGACCCTCATACGTCGAATATTTAAGCATATTCGATCTGTTTCTCCAAATGTCAATGTACAGACAGAAAGTGCACTTTTTCGCTCTCACATTTTTTAGCTTGTATGTCAGTGAATTTTTCCATTTTATACTCATAAAGAACCATTTACATTGGCACATGCACCAGTATTTCAGTACTTCGCCCCCCCTCGTTCTTATTAATATATTGTATCAATAAATTTGTATTTTAGTTGCGGTTCAACTTTCTTTTCTTCCTTATACTTTATTCCATTGCGAATTTTATTTTTTTTATTTTCAGATAATATCTACGAATAGATTCTTCTGACGAAGTGATGGTTGAAAAGGATCCTTTAAGAAGAATTCATCCCAGTATTTTTAAAACTATGCATATGTTCAGAATAATATCAACTATGAACATTGACAAAATATCCATACCGTGTTTTGAAAATTAAAACATTATATAAATACATACATACAACAATGTATTTAACAGTTAATATATTTCAAACATGAAAATGGCTAAATGTACAGCCGAAAACGCTCGGAAAAAAAAAGAACGATTGGACAGATTTTATATAATGTACCTACTGAAAAAAAAAAAGGATTACATTAGAAATTGTATAAAAATTGATCTAATCATGAAAGAATTCACACCACAGACACACGTGTTATTTACACGTATGTGAATGTAATGAAGCCGACTTGAATTTGAACATCATACATTCAATGAAATCAAATAATATTACTGTCTTCCAAAATCTGGTAATATATCTACCAGTCTTCGGCTGGGTGCTTGTGTTATTTGATTTCCACCTTATACTGATCACAGGTGACGTATTCAACAAGCAATCAAACAATGAATTCTCTTCCTCAGAGAACAGAGAGATATGTTCTGAATGCCCACATGGTAAGAAAGGTTTTTTGGGAGATTGAAAAAAAATAAATTTTACAGTGAATCTAATATTAAAAAAAAAAAAATTTAAGTATGTGCTTATTACTAATGCTGTTATAATAATTAGTTATTAATTAACAATTAATAATTAATTATTAAATAAATATTTATAAATAATTTAAAATTAATTATTAATAATAATCATATATTAAATGCGAATTCCTCTCAATTGAGAAAGGAGAATTCACAACTATATCGATTTTACGTAGGTTGACGTTAGAAACTATAGAATAATTATTACAAACATTATAATCTTAGCATGGCTCTATTGATACGAACGAGGGATGCATGACAATTTAATTAAAAAGTCTTACTAAAATCAACGAGATCAATTCTTTTGCGTTTAGCGTACAACTTCCTCCAAAATCAAACTTTTTAACATTATGACATTTAAATTAATTAGGTCATTGTGATACATTTTACTCGCGATAATTATAAAATGTCGGATTATATATCTCCAGCAAAATCTGAAATAATTCATCTTGAATCGGATATTAATTCTTCAAGCATTAAAATAACAATTATCAAGAGTATTTTAAGATAAATTTAAGATAAGATATTTTAAAATATAAAATAATCCAAGCATATAAACACATATCATATTATATAATTATGATCAATTCTCTAATTATTTTAAAATAACAACGTAGTAAATAAACTCCTTATGGATTATTTACTATCTCATATAGATTATTGCGAATATATTTGTTTTTCTTAATGCAAAATTATGTTTAAGTTCATATTATCTTAGATCGATGGTAATTTTTTAATTTTCAGTTTCCGTAAATATATCCATGTAGAACTATCATGTACAACAGAATCTCGAAGCAATGTATAAAGATTATTTCCGGAAAGGTTTGAGATGGCAAAATTAGAATTTGATATATTTTTGGAGAATAATACGGCATTTTACTCATGGTCTCAATCCAGAAAACACGCCACCCTGCTATTCCCGATTTTATACTCAAATTTCCGGTGGTTTCTTCAAAGCAATAGAACTCGTCCATCTCTCCTTTGTGTACTGGCCACAACTTTCTATTAAAAGTGTTAATCTTTTTGCCATATTTCTTAATCTCTGTGCTTCCAAGAATTTAAACAAGAGAATCAGTTTTTCTTCAACATGACCTGTGCGTGTTACATTTTCCAGTCGCTCTTTTCTTATTATATGCCCTAGAAATTTCAATTCTCTCTTCCTGATGTTAATTATAAGAGTCGTTTTTGCTCCCGTTTTCTTTAAAACTTAGTTGTTGCTCACATCTTCATCGTATCCTCCTTATAATTCAATAGAAAAACACATTTTTATTGTCGAGTGCTTCTTCTTCATCTTTAAGGTTGTCCAGCTGTCACTTGGTTAGAGGATGATCGATTTTACATAACACAATAATATTTTCGTAGAAAACACCATTCGCATTTCGGTGTCGCATTTAACGTCCCCTGTTAAAATATTTCCTGGATATTTAAATGTGTGTACTTGCTTCATTTTGGTATCTCCAATTCCTAGTTATAATCTTGGGTAGTTCTATTTGCTTCCAGTCATACATTCTGTTTTCTTACAGTCTTTGGTTATTCTAATTGCTTTTGTTTACTACATTCTGTAGGAAAGTTTATGTTCGGGGTCTGCTATCAACAGTGTTTATGTTGTTCTAATATCCTTTCTAAATAAATCAACTTTAACTAGCGGTTCAAGCAGTCCATTGTGACGTACTTTATCAAACACATTTTCCTAATCTATAAATCATAGGTGTACTTCCGTTTGCCTCCACCTCAACATAAATATCGCATTCCTTGTTTCATTGTCTTTAAAGAATGTTCTCGTTATTTTATGGTCGAATTTTGATAAGTTTTTGTCATGTGGCTTATGAAGCTGATGATCCGTGAGCGTTTTAATGCATTTGACACTGACTTCTTGAGTAGGGTTATGAAAATGCATCTACAGAGATCTTCCTGTATAGCATCTCTTTTATATATCAGTTAAAATATCTGCAACTTTATCAATGCTGTAATTATCGGAATCTTCCAGTATCACCATTACAACTCCGTCTGAACCGCTGCTTTGTCTTGTTTAATGTGACTGTACTGATTACACATATATATTTTTGGTACTTCCATATTTTGTTTATTTGTAACTTTTACTGTTACGACGCTGAAGAGTTATCAGATATATTAGCTCTATATTTAAAGCGTACTTTTCTTTTTCCTTACCATGGTAAGCAGACAATTTGGAAGAATTTTATGAGCGGTATTATGTAATATTTTTTTCGCTGATTCAAAAAAATGTAATCGAATTTCTTCTGCCAGGTAGAGTTTTCTGATGACATGAGGTGGGCTATCAACCATTTCGCCACCAGTAAAAGTCGTATATAGGTAATTATTTTATTACGAATTTTGTGTATTATGCAATTTTATGAATGATTAAACATTTTTATGAGTTAGGTAAGTATTTTTCACAAAATTGTTCCTTCAGTGATATTTGGTACCTCCATAAATTTTGGCTTTTTTTTTTCACTTTCCTGATACTCGTCATCAATCCGTTCCGGCGTGAAATCATCATCATCATCATCATCATCATCATCATCATCATCATCATCATCATCATCTAATTCTTCTTCTTGAACATCATCATCATCATCATCATCATCATCATCATATAATTCTTCTTCTTGAACATCATCATCATCATATACTTCTTCTTGAACATCATCATCATAGACATCTTTTTCTTGATCATCATAATCATCATACACTTCTTCTTGATCATCATCATCATATACTTCTTCTTCTTGATCATCATCATCATCATAAAAATATAGGCAATGCAAGAAGAGTACTGATATTTTTTATATGCCTTGGTTCATTTACCAGTGAAGGTCAGCAACGTATCATAACAATTGAAATCGACGATGATGAACTTCCTTTTGCAGTACCAGCAAAGCATGATCCTCAAATGTCTGACCAAGGGGTACTTTGTGAGGAAATAAGTATTGTTGTGGAATCAAACGAAATTTTCTCAAGTATTATGTTGGTACAAAAATAATGACGTATAATGTCGTTTTTGACGTTAAAAAATACGTCAAAAAAAGACATTATTACGTCATTATTTTTGCACCAACCTAACATAATGAAACCATTTTGCTAGAGACTTGGCACTGACAAAGAATGAAGCTAAATGTTTAATTTCTCATCTCAAACAAACGTGTCTGCTTGAGGAAGATGATTGTATTATTCATTTCCGAAACATAATTAATCAGCTGACTTCTTTATTCTCTGTGTAAAGACGACTTTGTTTCTGCAATAGCCTTGATGAGTTATTTTGGCAGACTGAATATGGCAGAGGAATATGTTTCTATTGTATGGAACTTATTAATTGATTCATCTAAGAAAACTCACAAAGCAGTCCTACTACACAACGGCAATAAGAAAGCATCCATTACCATAAAACTTTCAGTGCAAATGAAGGCGTGTCATGAGAACAGCTATGTCCTCCTCGATACCATAAATTATTCAGAATTCAAATAGAATATATGTGGAAACTTAAATGTCATTGGTATTTCGATGTGAATGCAGGGGTCACAAAATATTGATACGTTTTATGCCTCCGGGCCAATCGTGCAACTGCCAATCACTACATGCAATAAAACTGGCCCCAGCGAGAATCAAATGAGCAGGGATTCTCTAACATTCTGGGCAGTCATTAGCAAAGCCACAATTTTCTTCCCCCTCTTCACAAAATTGTAAGATCAAGAAATAATATGTGAAGATAGGTAGAGCTTACAAGGTGTTGAATATGCGAATATCACAGTGTCAAAACTGAAGGAAGACGTATTAGTAGGTATATAGATAAAAGAAATCCTCAAGCAAAAACGAAAAAAAAAGCTATATGAAAACAATGGATGAGATTGAAATTAATACCTAGGAATATTTAAGTGGTTCTGTGAAAATTCTCTGGGTAACAAGAAATATCAAGACTTTAGAAATGGAGTCTTCAAGAGTCTCTTTCAGCAATAGGCTATTCACATCTGGATTCGTTTGTAGTTAGCCTTTGTTCAAGACATAGTACCAGTGAAGCAAAACTATCAAGGAATTCAAAATGACAGAATGATTGCTGACTACTCTTTGGTGTTATACAGGGATGAACCTGAGAATAAGCACCAGAGAAAGAGTGAATCCCAAATATATTAAGTAAGAATTCAATAGAAGGTAATATACCATTATTTTTCGCACAGTAGTCTTGCCTTTGTACAATAAATGGCCATAAAAATATCATATCTTCTATCATTTATACTTTATAAGCACATGCATTATGTACTCAGATGTGAAAACTATAGGTAACGTATAAATGTGGCCTAATAGAGAGAAAAAGAATTTAGATTCGTAATCAGCATGAAGAAAGTATTCTTTGAATTTTAAGGATTAAAAAAATGTCATTTTTGAGAGCAGTGGTACCAGAATACCATGTTTTGATTTTGACACAACCCTGTCCATCTTCCGTACTTTTTTTTCACTTGTTCATTTATAGATATCTGCCTAAATTGTGATGCTCAAATATCACAAGATATTTTTTTTAATATAGTCATCAAAGTGTAAGGTTCCAAATAATGAAAATTATATAGTCCGGTATAAGAACCCATTTTCTGATGGAAAGGCTAAAATATCTCGTCTGTTATATATGTTTGAATTACTTGAGAATATTCTAATATTGCACGCAGAGGAGGGGCTCACATATAACATCAAATTAATAATTATTCTCAATATTAATTTGTTACATATTCATGTACACATTCTAGTGAGATATTAAACATCACCTTTTTTATGTGAGAACATTTTCTATAGCGTGCGTGATGCGTTGTCATTGTGAGGTTAATTTAAGATAATAATATTATATCCAAAAGTACAGTTTAATAATTTTAGCTTATTCATTCTTGGGATATTATATATTGCAGAAAAATATTTTTTTCAGTCAAAGCAAGAACTCTCATCTCTGCAACGAGATAATATTTATATGTGTGTGCATATATATATATATATATATATATATATATATATATAAATATATAAACCCAGTGAGCCAGATAAACATACCCACGTTTCATCTAAGGTTAGGTGAAACCTGGGTAGGTTTACCTGGCTCACTTGGTTTATCTAGGTCTGCTCTACGGTTGTATTGAGCACTTTTAGTTAGTTGTTTACTCGTGTCGGGGTTTTTTCTTTGGGCAGTAAACCTGTATCTGTGCAATTTTTTTCGACAGACTTTCATGTTTCTAGCGCTTTCATTTTTTAAAACTTTTTTTCCTTCGTGATTTATTTGATTATTGGCAAATCAAAAATTCGGAAATTTTTCGAAACGAGTATAGTTACCTATATATATATATATATATATATATATATATATATATATATATATATATATATATATATATATATATATATATATATATATATTAGGTTGGTGCAAAAATAATTTCGTTTTCTCACATAGTAACATATGTTAGAAAACGAAATTATTTTTGCACCAACCTAATATATATATATATATATATATATATATATATATATATATATATATATATATATATATATATATATATATATATATATGTCAGAGAAAAATCTCTGGGTAATTAGCAGGGCTCAGTAGTCTAGGTGGGCAAGCAAAATAGGGCGAAGTTCGTTTTGAATTCCAAACCGTTTGAACCACTCCATAAAAAAAAAAAAAAAAAAAAAAAAAAAACTTAATTCCAGCGGTAAACCCATGAGAGACATAATTATAGTAAGACTGGCGCTCTCCCCTATAATGAATTCCAAATAACTCGTTTATCTTGACGAAACAAATTACAAGGGAAAGAATCATCATAGATCTTGTTTCTTGAAACGGCATTGATTTGAAAGGAACATATTCAGCCCCAACACGATATCGAATGTAAATTCATTTATTTATCTAATAACGGTTGAATAATTCTTGTATGAGAAGCAACATTTGTTGAAGTCACACACAAACACATATAATTATAAACGGAAACTGATTTTGTATATTTATCATATGATATCATACTAAAAACGTTTTACAAGTACTAACATTATTGTAAAAATTCGACTCGTATAATAACACACACACACATATATATATGTGTGTGTGTTTGTGTGTGTCATTATATATATATATATATATATATATATATATATATATATATATATATATATATAATATATGCGCGAGTGTCTGAGTATATATATATGCGCGTGTGTGAGTATATATATATATATATATATATATATATATATATATATATATATATATATACATGGGAGTGTGTGAGTTTATATATATGTATATATATATATGCGTGTGTGTTTGAGTATATATATATGTGTGTGTGTGACATCTAAAAAATAATGTTCACCTATTATTTAGATATGAAGATATTTTCACTTGAACACACACATTTATTAGTAAGCGTGCTCAAGTAAATATAATATATCTCTTAATTTGCGTTCATATATAGTGAGCGCGAATGCTGGTGATTGCAGCTTTAGCCATCTAACAAAGAGGCACGGATTCGAATCACTCCATGATAGAACCATTCAATGAGGTGACTTCTTAAATCTTTGGTTACCAGTATCAGTGAGTCGGGGTATGCCTGTAAATCATAAAACACATACATACACAACATGTTTCAAAGTCGTCGATGCTTGTGCTAGAATTGGTCACAGGCCGACGTCCCTTGCTCAGCAACTAATCACGTCTGAGATTCCCAAAATGTTTTACTACAGTCTGTTCAGTGGCTAGATATTGGCGTGCAGAAAAGCACAAATATACCTCAGTAGGCGTATTAAACAACTAGCCACCCAGGCAGACATAATAGAAAAAGAGTAGAATGTGACACACAAACACACACACAGACATATACAATATGCATGTAAATATGTGTATATATATATATATATATATATATATATATATATATATATATGTAGAGAGAGAGAGAGAGAGAAAGAGAGAGAGAGATAGTGTCAAAATGAACAAGGAGAGAATTCTGAGACCGAGGAATCCCTCATCCTCTTTCTTAAAAACACATTAAAAGAGGCTGTTTAACCAACACAAGGACTGGCCAAAATTAACGACAAAAATCAAATGAAAACTACAGATAAAGTTCAATTTATCCAGAGACAGTTATTCACACCTTTAGTTCATTGCTACTAATCAGTAGAGATATTGTTGCTCCTGATGATGGCCATGTTGGCCGAAACTAGTAGAATAAACTATATCTATTTATCTATCCACACACACACACACACACACACACACACACACACACACACACATATATATATATATATATATATATATATATATATATATATATATATATATATATATGACGTCTACACGCATCTATGTATATTTGATTGGTTGGATTTTTAAACGCTTGTGACTTGGATAAATTAGAAACATAAGTGTATGAATATTTGACCATTTTTCCTTGCTTGTATGTTTGATGTAATCTAATTTGAAGCGAACTAAAGAAACTTAAAATTGGATAGCAATTTAATGACGAATTTCTCCAAATTACGATAAACTAATTAGATGGGAAGCGGATATTCAAAAAATAATTACGTGTTTAGATTGTGAAATAATTACTCAAGATTACACTGACTGCCCGAGGCTAAGCTTGTACGTTATGCCAAAGCAAAGAGTGAAGCGTTATCGTTTGATGTATAGGCCATTATCTGGGGTTAACTTAAGAATATGTCAAGAAGTACTAAGTGCAGAAGCTGAAAAAAAATAAGGGACAACATTAGCATTGTTAGCAAAAAGTATTTTATATATAAATAAATTATTTTTACGATTTTGTGTTTGTCAGGGAATGTTTAATAACCCTTGTCTGACTATTGTCTAAGAGGATGCAAATATAATCTATTCAGTGCGTCCCATTAAATAAAGATCAATTATAATGCAAAGTAAATATATTCATATAATCTTGCTCAAATTTGAGGAATAGAAAAAATTATTAAAAAAAAAAAATACAGTTCCATGAATCGGCTGCATAACCATGTCTGACGGTTCTCGTTCGTTTTACAATCGGCTAAACAATACCGGACTTCATGTTTTCTCGAATCGACTGCAGACCTTTGTTTCACGCTTATCGTTCGTACTAAAATCGCATAAACTATACCGGCCTTCAGGTCTTCTCGAATCTAAGGCAGACCCATATTTGACGGTAGTCGTTCGTTTTAAAATCGCCTAAACAATACAGGTCTTCAAGCATTCTCGAATCGATTGCAAACCCATGTTTGAAGGTTCTCGTTAGTCTAACAACCGCCTAAACACCTACCGGCTTTCAACTGCAGACCGATGTTTGAGGTTTACGATATTTTTGCAACCGCCTAAACAATACCGGCCTTCTAGCCTTCTCGATTCTACCGCGGTGCGATGTTTAACGGTTGTCGTTCGTTTTACAATCGCCTAAACAATAACGGACTTCAAGCTTACTCCAATCGACTGCTGACCCATGGTTGACGGTTATCGTTCGATTTATAATCGCCTAAACAATACCGGCCTTCAAGCTTACTCCAATCGACTGCAGACCGTTGTTTGACGGTTCTCGTTCGTTTTACAATCGCCTAAACAATACCGGACTTCAAGCTTACTTCAATCGACTGCAGACCGTTGTTTGACGATTCTCGTTCGTTTTACAATCGCCTAAACAATACCGGCCTTCAAGCCTTCTCGAATCGACTGCAGACCCATGTTTGACGGTTACCGTTCGTTTTACAATCGCCTAAACAATACGGGAATTCAAGGCTTATAGAATCGACTGCAGACCTATGTTTGATGGTTATCGTACGTTTTACAATTACCTAAACAATACCAGCCTTCAAGCCTTTTCGAATCGACTGTAGACCCATGTTTGACGGTTATCGTTCGTTTTACAATCGCCTAAACGACAAGGACCTTCAAGACTTCTCGAATCGACTGCAGACCCAGGTTTAACGGTTATCGTTCGTTTGACAATCGCCTAAAAACTACCGGTATTCAAGCATTCTCGAATCGAAAGCAGAACCATGTTTGATGGTTATCGTTCGTTTTACAATCGCCAAAACTATACCGACATTCAAGAGATTTCGAATCGCCTGCAGCCACAGGTCTGAGGATTCTCATTCGTTTTACAATCCCCTAAACAATACCGGTCTTCTAGCTTTCTCGAATCGAGAGAAGACCCATGTTTGATGGTTCTTGTTGGTTTTACAATCGCCTTTACAATACCACACTTCAATCCTTCTCGAATCGAAAACGGAACGATGTTTGATGGTTATCGTTCGTTTTACAATCGCCTGAACAATACCGGCCTTCAAGCATAATCGAATCGGCTGCAGAACCATGTTTGATGTTTATCGTTCGTTTTATAATCGCCTAAACAATACCGGCCTTCAAGCATTCTCAAATCGGCTGCAGAACCATGTTTATCGTTCGTTTTATAATCGCCTAAACAATACCGGCCTTCAAGCATTCTCAAATCGGCCGCAGAACCAAGTTTGAAGGTTATCGTTCGTTTTACAATCGCCTAAACAATACCGGTCTTCAAGCCTACTCGAATCGAGTGCTGACCCATGTTTGACGGTTATCGTTCGATTTAAAATCGGCTAAACAATGCCGGCCTACTCGAATCGACTGATGACCTACGTTAGACTGTCATCGTACGTTTTACAATCGCGAAAACAATGCCGGCCTTCAAACATACTCGAATCGAGTGCAGACACATGTTTAATGGTCATCGTTTCTAATCGCCTAAACAATACCGGCCTTCAAGCCTACTCGAATGGATTGCAGACCGATGTTTGACGGTTATCGTTCGTTTTACAATCGCCTAAACAATACCGGCCTTCAAGACTTCTCGAATCGACTGCGGAAGAATGCTTGACGGTTATTCTTCGTTTTACAATCGCCTGAACAATACTGGAATACAAGCCTTATAGAATCGACTGCAGAAACATGTTTAATGGTTATCGTACGTTTTACAATCGCCTGAAAAATACCAGCCTTCAAGACTTATCGAATCGACTGCAGACCAATGTTTAACGGTTATCGTTCGTTTTACAATCGCTTAAACAATACCGGATTCAAGTCTTCTCGAATCGAAAGCAGAACGATTTTTGATGGTTATCGTTCGTTTTATTGCCTAAACAATACCGGCCTTCAATCATGGTTCTCGTTTGTTTTACAATCGCCTAAACAATACCACACTTCAAGCATTCTCGAATCGTCTGGAGACCAATGTTTGGCGTTTCTCTTTCATTTTACTATCGCCTAAACAAAACCAGCCTTCAAGCCTTCTCGAATCGAATGCAGAGCCATGTTTGTGGTTCTCGTTCGTTGTACAGTCGCCTAAACAATACCGGCCTTCAAGCTTTTTAGAAACGACTGCAGACCCAAGTCTGATGGATCTCGTTCGTTTTACAATCGACTAAACAATACCGGACTTCACGCCTTCTCGAATCGACTGCAGAGAGATGTTTGATGGTTTTCGTTCGTTTTACAATCGCCCAAACAATACCGGCCTTCAAGCATTCTCGAATCGACTGCAGAACCATGTTTATTATTTCTCGTTCGTTTTTACAATCGCCTAAATACCGGATTTTAAGATTTCTCGAATCAACTGGAGTCCCATGTTTGATAGTTTTTGTCCATTTTACAATCGCCTAAACAATACAAGCCTTCAAGCATACACAAATCGACTTCAGACCCATGTTTGATGGTTTTCGTTCGTTTTACAATCGCCAAACTATACCGGCTTTCCAGCATTCTCGAAACGACTGCAGACACAGGTTTGTGGTTTGCGTTCGTTTAACAACCGCCTAAACTATACAAGCCTTCAAGGCTACTCAAATCGACTGCTGGCCAATGTTTGATGGTTATCGTTCGTTTTACAATCGCTTAAACAATACCGGCATTCAAGTTTCTCAAATCGACTGCAGACCGATGTTTGACGGTTCTCGTTTGTTTGTCAATCGCCTAAACTAAAACGGGCCTCAAGACTTCTCAAATCGACTGCAGACCCATGTTTGATAGTTCTCGTTCGTTGTACAATCGCCGAAACAATACTGGCCTTGAAGCTTTCTCGAAACGATTGAAGATCCATACGTGACGGTTATCGTTCGTTTTAAAATCGCCTAAACAATACTGGTCTTTAAGCCATTCTAGAATCGATTGCAGACCCATGTTTGATTGTTCTCGTTCGTATGACAATCGCCTAAACAATATCGGACTTCAAGCATTCCCGAATCGAATGCAGACCATGTTTGATGGTTCTCGTTCGTTTTACAATCGCCTAAACAATACCGGCCTTCGAGCATGCACGAATCGGCTGCAGACCAATGTTTGATGGTTCTCGTTCGTTTCACAATCGCCTAAACAAAACCGGCTTTTAAGCCTTCTCGAATCGAATGCAGAGCCAAGTTTGATGGTTCTCCTTCGTTGTACAATCGCCTAAACAATACCGGACTTCAAACATTTTAGAAAACGACTGCAGAACCATGTTTGATGGAGCTCGTTCGTTTTACAATCGACTAAACAATACCGACGTTTACTTCTCGAATCGACTGCACAGACATGTTTGACGGTTCTCGTTCGTTTTACAATCCCCTATACAATAACGCCCTTCAAGCATTCTCGAATCGACTGCAGACTCAGATTTGATGTATTTCGTTCGATTTAACATCGCCTAAACAATACAGGCCTTCAAGTCTACTCAAATCACCCGGAGACCCATGTTTGACGGTTCTCCTTCGTTTTACAATCGCCTAAACAATACCGGTCTACAAGACTACTTGATTCGACTGCAGAAACATGTTTGACGGTTCTCGCACGTTTTACATTCGCCTAAACTATAACGGCCTTCAAGCCATCTCGACTCGACTGCAGAACCATGTTTGACGGTTCTCGTGAGTTTTACAATACCGGTATTCAAGCATTCTCGAATCGAATGCAGACCAATGTCTGACGGTTATCGTTCGTTTTACAATCGCGTAAACAATACCGATCTTCAAAACTTCTCGAATTAACTGCAGACCAATGTTTGACTGTTATCGTTCGTTTTACAATCGCCAAAACAATTCCGGCCTTCAAGATATCTCGAATCGAATGCAGACTCATTATTGACGTTTCTCGTTCGTATTACAATCGCCTAAACAATACCGGCCTTAAAGCCTTCTCGATTCGATTGCAGACCCTTGATTGATGTTTATCGTTCGCTTTACAATCGCCTAAACAATACCGGATTCAAGCAATCTCGATTCGAATGCAGGCGCAAGTTTGATGGTTCTCGTTCGTTGTGGAATCGTCTAAAAGATACCGGCATTCAAGCATTCTCAAAACGACTGCGGACCCATGTTTGACGGTTCTCGTTCGTTTTACAATCACCTAAAAAATGCCAGCCTTCAAACCTAGTCGAAAAGACTGCAGTCCAATGTTTGATGGTTCTCGTTCGTTTTACAGTCGTCTAAACAATACCGGCCTTCAAGCATTCACGAATAGAATGTAGAACCACATTTGACGGTACTCGTTCGTTTTACAATCGCCTGAACTATAGCGGCCTTCAAGCATTCTCGAATCGACTGCAGATCCATGATTGATGGTTATCACGCGTTTTATATTGGCCTAAACAATACCGCCCTTCAAGCATTCTCGAATCGATTGCAGACCAATGTTTGACGTTTCACGTTCATTTTACAATCGCCTAAACAATTCCGGACTTAAAGCCTTCTAGATTCGATTGCAGACGCCTGATTCATGTTTATCGTTCGTTTTACAATCGCCTAAACAATACCGGTCTTCAAGGCTTATCGTATCGACTGCAGTCTCATGTTTTACCGTTCTCGTTCGTTTTTCAATCGCCTAAACAAGACCGGATTCAAGCCTACTCGAATCGATTGCAGACCGATGTTTGACGGTTCTCGTTCGTTTTATATTCACCTAAACAATGACAGCCTTCAAGCTTAATCGATACGATTTCAGACAGATGTTTGATGGTTATCCTTCGTTTTACAATCGCCTATACAATACTTGGCTTCAAGCCTTCTCGAATCTACTACGGAACAATGTTTGACGGTTATCGTTCGTTTTACAATCGCCTAAACTTTACTGGCTTCCAATCCTTCTCGAATCGACTGCAGAACATGTTCGAAGTTTCTCGTTCGTTTTACAATCACCAAAACGATACCGACCTTCAAGCTTTCTGTAAACGAATGCTGACCCCTGTTAAAATCACCTAAACAATACCGGCCTTCAAGATTTCTTGAAACGTCTGCAAGCCCATCAAACAGGTTCTGGTTCGTTTTACAATCACCTAAATAATACCGGCCTTAAAGCATTCTCGAATCGAATGCAGACATATGTTTGATGGTTATCGTTCGTTTTACAATCTAATTAACAATACCGCCCTTCAAGCCTTTCGAATAGACTTCAGACCTATGTTTGACGGTTATCGTTCGTTTTACAATACAGGCCTTCTAGCCTTCTCGAAACGACTGTAGACCCATCTTTGACGGTTATCGTTCGTTTTACTATCGCCTAAACAATACCGGTCTTCAAGCATTCTCGTATCGATTGCAAACCCATGTTTGACTTTGCTCGTTCGTTTTACCATCGCCTTAACTATACCGGCATTCAAGACTTCTCAAATCGTCTGCAGACCCATGTTTAACGGTTATCATTCGTTTTACAATCGCCTAAACAATACAGGCCTTCAAGCTTTCTCGAATCGATTGCAGCCCCATGTTTGACGGTGCTCGTTCGTTTTAAAATCGACTAAAATATACCGGTCTTTAAGATTTCTCGAATCGACTGCAGACTCATGTTTGACGGTTCTCGTTCGTTTTACAATTGCCTAAACAATACCGGACTCCAAGCCTTCTAGAATCGACTGCAAACCGATATTTGACATTTCTTGTTCTTTTTACAATCGCCTAAACATTACCGGCCTTCTAGCATACTCGAAACGACTGCAGATCCCTGTTTGACTGTTATCGTACGTTTTACAATCGCTTTTACAATCGCCTAAACTATACCGGCCTTCAAGCCTTCACGAATCGATGGAACATCCACGTTGGACTGTTCTCATTCGTTTTACAATCATCTAACCAATTCCGGCCTCAAGTCTTCTCGAAACAACTGCAGATCCATGTTTTATGGTTATCGTTCGTTTTACAATGTCCTAAACAATAACGGACTTCAAGGGTTCTCGAATCGTCTGTAAAAACATCTTTGACGGTTACCGTTCGTTTTACAATCGCCTGAACAATACCGGCCTTCAATCCTTCTCGAATCGACTGCAGACCTATGTTTGATAGTTCTCGTTCGTTTTACTATCGGCTAAACAATACCGCCCTTCAACCATCGTCGAATCGACCGTAGAACCATGATTGATGTTTATCGTTCGTTTTACAATCCCCTAAATAATACGGGCCTTCAAGCATTTTCGAATCGATTGAAGCCCCATGTTTGACGGTGCTCGTTCGTTTTACAATCGCCTAAAATATACCGGCTTTCAAGATTTCTCGAAACGACTGCAGACCCATGTTCTATCACGTTCTATCTACAATCGCCTAAAAAATCGCCTTAAAACCTTATCCATTCGATTGCAGACCCTTGATTGATATTTATCGTTCGCATTAAAATCAAGCCTTATTGAATCGACCACAGACCCTAGTTCGTTTTACAATCACCTAAACAATAGCAGCCGTCAAGTATAACCGAAACGACTGCAGATAGATGTTTGGTTATCGTTCTTTTTACAATCGCCTATACCATACCGGTCTTCAAGTATCCTCGATTCTACTGCAGACCAATGTTTGACGGTTATAGTTCGTTTTACAATCGCCTAAATTTTACCGGCCTTCAATCCTCCGCGAATCGACTGCAGACCCATGTTTGACGGTTCTAGTTCGTTTTACAATCCCCTCAACAATACTGGCCTTCAAGCTTTCTTGAATAGACTGCAGACCCATGTTTGAAGTTTCTCGTTACTTTTATACTCGCCTAAACAATACCGGCCCTCTAGCATTCTCGAATCTACTGCAGACCCATGTTTGAGGGTTCTCATTCGGTTTAGAATCACCTAAACAATACCGGCCTTCAAAGCTTCACAAAAATACTGCAGACCCATGTTTGCCGATTATCGTTGGTTTTACAATCGCCTAAAAAATACCGGATTTCAAGCCTTATCGATACAACTGCAGACAAATGTTTCACGGTTATCGTTCGTTTTACCATCGCCTAAACTTTATCGTTCTTCAAGCTTTCTCGAATCGACTGCAGATCCATGTTTGACGTTTCTCGTTCGTTTTCAATCACCTAAACAATACCTGCATTCAAGCTTTCTGGAAACGAACGCAGATGCATGTTTGACAGTTATCGTTCGTTTTACAACCAGCTAAAGAATACCAGAGTTCAACCATTCTCGAAATGCCTGCACACCCATGATTGACGGTTCTCGTTCGTTTTATAATCGCCTAAACCATACCGGCCTTCTAGCCTTATCGAATCGACTGCGGATCCATGTTTGACTGTTGTCATTCGTTTTACAATCATCTAAACAATACAGGCATTCAAGCCTCCTCGAATCTACTGCCGACCAATGTTTGACGGTTATCGTTCGTTTTACAATCGCCTAAACAATACCGGCCTTCAAGCCTTTTCGAAACGACTGCAGTCTCATGTTTGACGGTTCTCGTTCGTTTTACAATCACCTAAACAATACCGGCCTTCTAGCTTTCTCGAAACGCCTGCAAACCAATGTTTGACGGTTATCGTTCTTTTTTCAATTGGCTAAACAATACCGGCTTTCTAGCCTTCTCGATTCGATTGCAGACCCATGTTTGACGGTTCTTGTTCGATTTACAATCGCCTAAACAATACCGGCTTTCTAGCCTTCTCGACACGACTGTGAACCTCTCTTTGCTCGTTATCGCTCGTTATCGCTCGTTATCGCTCGTTTCTCAATCACCTAAACAATACCGGCCTTCAAACCTTCTCGAATCGACAGTAGACTCACGTTTGATGGTTCTCGTTCGTTTTATTATCACCCAAACGATACTGGATTTCTAGTCTTCTCGAATCGACTGCAGATCAATGTTTCATGGTTATCGTTCGTTTTACAATCCCCTATACAATACCGGCCTTCAAGCCTTCCCGAATCGACTGCTGACCCATGTTTGATGGCTATCGTTCGTTTTACAATCGCCTAAAGAATACTGTCCTTCAAGCCTTCTCGAATCGACTGCAGACCCATGTTTGATGTTTCAGGTTCGTTTTACAATCGCTTATACAATACCGGCCTTCAATCCCTTCAACCATACTTTCTTTTAAGTCTTCTTGATGTTGTTTGTCTTTGGTTACTCTAACTCTTTGACATCCCAGTTGCCATAGATGATTTCAGATCATGAACGCTCACAAGTAGAGCGTGACAAGATAGTTAGAATTCTCAGTCTGGTCTCTATGGAATTGTGCATTCACATGCATTTTGACATCTTCACGCTCGCGCCTTCCGTCTAGAGCTTGTCCACCTTGTGTTCCATCAATATGAGTTATTGATTTTAATGCTGTCCTTGTCATCCAAAATTAACATCTGTCAACAGAATGAACTTAAGCAATATATTTAAGATTTTCCAAGAACAACTTCCAACAGTGATACAGAGGATTGAACGAAATTGTTTTAATTTGATCGATAGTTAACTGGCTTTTAATAATAGTTACTAAGAACATAATGCAAATAAATTAATTTACTCTGGTGTGTCTTTATTGTCAGAACGGCGAAATATCAACGGATATTATTTCAGCTTTCTGAACTATGTTTAGAAATGCCGTTTACAGTTTCACAATATGATGTTAGCTACAAGGTCACTAATATTTTCTTAGTACATATCATCACACGATAGGCAACATTCTATTCATTCCAAAACTATATTAACCAATAAATCTCCATCGACTTAAAACCTAATACCAAAAGTGAAGAAAATTAATTTTGCTCGCTCATCAGGCTTGATTTAATTTTATTAGCATAAGTTTTTAGTCATTATATCTGAGAAGATGTCTATATTATTATTTTGATTTATTTATTAAGTGATCATAATCTTAGAACAAAAATTCCGATAAATTTGTAATATTTATTTACAACAGACGTTATATTTCAGAATTTTTATTCTTGAGTTGCTTTATTTTATCATGTATCAAATATATTGACATTTTTCTTGACTAAATTCAGGGAAGTATTTTTGTTTTTTTTAGTACGAACGTTACCGGTCCTTTCCAAGTAAGCCTGATACCACTATTAACCAACAAGGCGCCCATTTACTTCCAAATCTTTTATCAGTAAAACATAAAAGAACTCATGCGAAATTTTCTTCTGCCAGATTGCTTCTTATCTTCATATTTCAACAATCGACTTGTCTACCCCTCCTGTCTTGTCTCCGCTCCCCTCTTGTCTTCTCTCTCAAGCGTGTTATATGCGGTTATTTTATCTACCCAATAAGCGTAAACACAGGGTCGTTTGGCAATGTTCGGCTTCTCTTATTCGAGTCGCCAAGGTTAGGCTCGGCGAGCTTTGACTTTCCTTGTTTCCCTGGAGTATTTCGTACCAAAAATTGTTCAATGAAGCAGAAGAGAGATTAGTCAAGAGAATTCCTGCTTTGCGCTATCAAAAGGGTTGGAGCCGGATTAATTTTACTGAGGCGACTGTGATTTATTATTGTTCCGAAATGATTTTGCCATCATAATTTTTCTTGTTAGATTTCTGTTTTTTACTGAACGTTTATCTGCCTTATTTCAGATTATAAATGTCTCCGATTACCGAGTCTGTGTTCCGCGCTGCAAAATGGGTAATCCAACCTGGATTTGATTGAAAACTTCTAACACTAGGGGGGAAAATAAATGAACGTTAAAAAACAAACAGACAAAAGGTGTTTAAATTTTAATAAAACGCTCAACTCTTCAACAACAGACTTCTTGGATTATCGGCAATTTATCTAATATCGTAAGGCGATTGCATAGGATACATGGTCAGTTTAAGGCAGATTTTCTATTCATATGCACGAAGGTCAAAGATGCGAAGTTCGTGGTATCCAGTAATGCATTTTATTTATTTATGATAATGAGGTAGATGCAGTTTCAGGATTATAATCATCGCTACTAGGTTTCCCCCATCATAAAAACCGAAAAAGTTGCGAAAGCAAAAACACAGCAGTGTGGATGAGAACATATACTAGATTTGACGTGGAGTTGATTTAATATGGCCGCCCATGTGAAAAATATAAGAAAAAAAATCTGTACTGTAGTCATTCGCATGTTATACACATTTGAAAACTGCACTTTAAACCGACTAGGTGTCATATCATACACCATCCCAGGTATTATCGTAAATACCAGATAAGACATCATTTTTCATGTTGAGATCAAAGCGTAGCATTTGTTGTCCTCTGCTATCGTTGTTTTTCGAGGTGTTTACCCTGTATAAAGCACTCGGCTTAGAGGGTTACAGAGTAAGCGGCATAGAATTAGAGGATATGTTGGGAAGATAGTGGTTACACTTTAGACTTAAACAGGTTAAGATTATAGCAGTCGGGGAAAAGACATCGCACATCTACACCGAACGACAAGAGTTCACGGAGCAGACAGGCAGACTTAGACCGATGCCTCAAACCTTTCGCATTTAAGCCGGCTATCTTGATACACATAATTTAAGTCGGAAAAAGAAAACAAAGAAAAACACTATTCACATACCGGACGGAAATCTGTAAGTGTAAGGACATCGACGAATTGTCCATGGCTCCCTGTGCCCATCTCTGACGTCATTCACCCATCTAAGACAATACCGCCAATGGGATATGTTAGCTGTACTGCCCTATATAAAGAAGGTTGGAGAAGTGCCAGGACCCTACCTGTAAAACATTTGCCCAGCTTTTTTAGTTCGGGCGATCCCGATACGAACACTCGGACATCTGGGAAAACGCCCGTCATTCATGTGCTACCATAATTTCAGGAGCTTCCTGGTATCCCTTATACTCGTAATAACGCCTTGGGCTAGTGGAAAATTACGACAATCCTCTGTCGACTTTCCGTTGATAAAGGTCAATTTAAATAACGGAGCAGCAGTTCGTGGGAAGAAGCTGCTCCATTGGAACTTACATTTCATCAACGGTATACGAAGGCAATGAGGGTGGTTTGATACAATGTGTATGGCCTGTCTGGTCTTAGGTGTGAATTTTAGAACTGGTAGATCTTTGTATGTAAATAGCATTCCTTTAGACAGTGAGAAATCCCTAGTTCCAGAGGATTCCAAACCTGCGGGATTACCTTCCGTCTAGCTATAAAAATGGGCGACAGCAGTGTCAGCTGAATGTGGGTGCGAAGATTTAGCATCATGTTAAAATGGCCAGGTATCACATGATATCCTTTTACAGAATAGGTAAATACCATCAGTATTAGAAGACATGCAAATCATCACTCTCTTCATTGCACGAAACCGTGACGATTTGTGTATAAAAACGTGACCAGAATAATACTAAATTCCCTGTAGGTACTTTGTTGTTCTGTTATTAATCTTGATTTCATTTCTGTACATGTATGTTCAATTATATCCGGACCTGGTTATTTGAAAATTCAGTTTTTTAAAACTGCGGTGCCTTTAGTGAGACATATGTTGTTGCACACGATATATGGCTAAGTGACCCTTCATGTTGTCATATTTTAAATTAGTGTGTACTAATAGCGGGTGCCTTAGTTACAGGTACTGGAAAAGAGCGCGTTATCTACCGTTCGTCACATGTAACTTCGTACAACCATCGACAGCTCCCCAAATTCACTCAAAAAGCTATTGTATATGTTTTCAGGAACTTTTCAAAGGTGCCTGACGGTGGGGTCGCCTTCTCCACACCGATAAGATCAAGAAATCACCTCCCTGGTGAGATCCCAAACCGGATCTGATGGTCAATAAAGCGAATATTTTAAACACTCGGCCAGGTGCCTCCAAATATTTAAAGAATGTTGATCAACCGTAATAAAATCTCAATTTCTAAATTCAAACACATAATAGAGAATAATTCAGTTGTTTGTTTCTATCTGTGACCATTTTTCCTTGTTTGTATGTTTTATAGAATCTACTTTGAAGCGAACTAAAGAAACTTAAAATTGGAGAGCAAGTTCTTCTGACCATTTCATGATAAATGGTTAGTTTAAAGTTGAATGTTCAAAAACATACAGCATGAGAATGGGCAGGAATTTGCCACATTTTATAACTGTGTTAAAAGTCTTTAAAAAATCTTAAGTGTACTTCGTAATCATGAATGTAGTTTACATATGTTTTTTGTCACTAAATATCATTGACATGTAAATTTCATTACTCCAAAGCAGATTTGATTTTGTAAAGTCTTTTCGCCCTTTTAATTTATAAATTGTTTTTCCGTTGCAGTTCATTCATTTGCATTATACAAGGTGAGATGGATAGATTATAGTCTAAATTGCCCAAAAATGAATATAACACTGGAATCTCATTTTAACAGATATATATTTACCAAAATTATACAATAATATCTTGAAATACGAAAGCGGTAAATTTATTCCAAAAAATTGCCATTGGCTTCAACCATGGCTTTCAGGCGACCTCGGAATCTTCTGAAAACTGGACAGTCTCTTTGTTTAATTTGGTGAATGCTGCCATAATCCTTTGTTCAGTTCATATTTGGTGTTACATAGATTTTTGTTGGTCTCTCGCTCAAATGCGCTCCATAAGCTGTTTGCTGTCTGGAAAGTTAGGTAGACAGATGTAAGAGATAATGTGGTCGCAGATATTGTTTGACAGTTATAACTGAGTTCTCCTGATTGTGTGTCATAGTGTAGAGTCCTGTTGCCAGACATAGGGTCTTCCAGTAGGCACCATCTTGAGCCAGGGCAGCATTATATCCACAAGGCGCTTGATGTGTGCTTCTGTGTTGATTTGAGACTCTGCGGAAAGATGAATAGGACCATAATATCGCCATCAGTAGTGATCACTCCAAGCCTCATGGTGTTCACTGGGCATATTATGCAACTCTTTCTGAATCCTCTGCAATGTTCTCAGCTTGATACTCAATCGCACTGAAATGTTCGTATTGCAGCTTCCGCCGCAAATATCAAGCTGTATTGCATGCTGTCTCCAAATTTCTGGCGGAGTGAGTTGCGTCATGGAGCTCTTTAACTCACAGACGTTGCCAAACTTATCCTACTATACTGGGCAGTCGACATAATAAAAAAACAGCATGGAAGCTCAAAATTAAACCCATAAAATTGTGACAATTTAGCCATCGCACCATATATCATCTTCGTTTCATATGCAATAACCTGACATTTCATTAATAATGTTACTGTCGTTTCCCTTACATTGGATTGAAAGACATAATTTTCTTTGATCTATGTTCGTTGATATCGTAGGTTTACCACTATATGTCGTATCCTGAACGCTCTTAACTCTATCATAATTATTCCAAGGTGATATCAACAGAACGCCAAAAATTTTCCAACTCCTTATCTATTACACATTGATTTATTCTTTCTGATCTTTCGATGATCTTCCCTTTCTCTCCCAACTCCAATTTCTCATGACGAAATTCATATCATCTACACTAAAATGTCACATATAAATCTTCGACATTTACCCAATCACTGTTTAGATATACAGAATATGCATACGTGACACAATCTGTTACAACGTTTATGGTAGGCACGGTGAGATCAAGTGGTTAATAAATTATTAATCATGTAGCAGCCATACCCAGTTGGTCAATCAGAAAAAGCGTTCAATTAAAATGGAGCAAAAACAGCATCATGTTTAGATGTAACAGAGTCTATCTTTTTCAATTATTTTAAATTACTTTCATTAAAAAACATGTTGAATTCATACAGTTACTGATATAACAGAAGTAGTCTGTATTTATTCAATCGAAGTTAGCCGAGGTCATGAAGGGGTAAAACGGGCAACATGAAGACCCACTTCAGACCACAATTATATTGGAGTTTTTGAAATTCAATTTGTCAGTGTGCTACCAGGGATGTAAAAGAAGATACATTTATAAAGCAATTGTTAAGTCTGATGAAAATTGGTTACACAGTACAATGTATTGTCCAAATTTGGTCAAAATCGGTTGGATGAACCTCGAGTGAAGACAAAGACAGAGAGACAAACATGCATCCTCTGTTTTATATATAGAGAGTATTATGCATTCAGATATACGCCTCATTATGATTAAGTTAAATTTTAAATGACAATATTCGTGTAATTACATTGCCTGACACATACATCTGAGCCAGGTCAAATATTCCCTGTATAAAAAGGGGTCGGATAGCTGTTTCCCGAGACGAGAGTCTGCCTTTCGAAATAACCTCGTCTGGGGATCCTCTCATCCCGGAGGCAGAGAGATTGACCAGTAGAGCTGGAGATGAATCTCCGACTGCAGACCAACATATAGTATCTACTACTTTATTTATGAGAATGGGGGCATAACCATTATCGTCTGTAGGGATGCTATATCATATATTCACCAGAGATAAATAAGGAATTTCTGTTAATACCAACGTACCTTAATGGTATAGACGACCTTATCTCTGTGCATATTCCTTTTTGTTTATTATAAAAATAAAAAAAAATTCTTACATGTATTTTCCACTTGCCTTCGCCGGTTGATTTTTATTACCACTTTGGTTTTCCCAGTGTTGCATAGATACAAGTGCTAGGTCAAGACATAAGTGTTTTTTTTTAAGTTGCTACATGTAACCAAGCTAGAGGCAGTTAAAAGTCTTTAAAAGTGGCTTTCAAAGGATTTTTTTTAAAGATTGAATCCATTGTCCAGTGAAAAATGATACCATTACATTTTTCATACATTTCTCGTTATGTTATAGATGGCAACTCAAATATGTCATTGTATGTAGCATTTTTCAGTCTAGATATATCAAGGATCTGCGCAAAAGAAAAAAAAAAACAACTGCTGCTGATGGTGCTTCAGCGTTTGATATGGCTGCAAAGGATCATATGGGAGTGACAATCGTAATTGCAACTATCGCCGTGTTGTTTTCATCCCGTTGAGCACGCCTGTCCCCAGTGGCAAGCCTCTGTTTCTCTTCAGTCCTCGGAGAAAAGTCCGTCTCCTGCGTGAGAATCGTTGTAGACGCCGTTCCACATCTTGATGTCGATCGCCCTCGTTGCAGTTGTACATAAAGCGATGATGTCACCTTTGGAACTTCTTGCCAGTTGGCTGTTCCCCGGAGAAAAGATTCTTTGTTATCCTCCCATACTTCACGTCTCTCGCCGTCCCGATTAGGTGATGCTGGAGCGTCCGCTCCAGAGCACAGGGCCATGCAGTGTTTTAGACGAGATCGACAATTGTCCATGCAGCACATTTTTACCATCCACCGCACAATGTTGAGAAAGAGAAAGATAGTGTCGCATACAACTTGACGCCGGTGTCGTCGCAGGATTTGCCAGAACAAGTTGAACATAGAGTCGGACTGTCTTGGGGACTCCGGCCCAAGATTTGTCTATATGAATAATAATATTGTTAAATAGGTCAAGAAATCAACTCAGATACACTGAAAATATCACATCTATTGGGTTTCAATGATTCGACCATTTCTATGATTTACTTTAAACACAAGCACATGCAAAATCTTGCATCAATATTGTTTAAATTTACAACTTAAAAAATCTCTATCCTATGTAATTTGCATTGAAATGAAGTATAATTTCAAATATTTATATTGAATGTAATAAATTAATTAAATTTTGTGTAATTATCGTCTATTTTATCATATTTCCATATATTACTAAGTCCATTTCATTTCTTTGTTGTTTATCTGTTTAAGTTTTGTTTAAAGACATACGCTTTATGAAAATTCACGAACTCATGCCTGTTTTGTCAGATTGTTGATTGAGAAATTCCTAATACCTTTGTTCAATTAGTAAACATCCAACAATCTCAAAACATATTGAATGTTTAAGAGTAACTCAGCCCCAGAGACCCATATTTTAAGAAATTATTTTAAGAACATTTAAATATAAATATATTTATTCTGAATGCCATTATCATTAAAATTCAATCATCCCTGCACAACTTAACAAATTATTATTCGAATTCAAATTATGTAGATATTCGTTTTTTTTTAGTTTGAAATGTTCATATAAGGAATTTCGTTTCTTCATGTTTAGAAAAGATTACAATTTTTCACTTTCAGAATGGCTTCACTCAAACTCATCACAAATATTATTTTCAAACTCATCACAAATATTATTTTCAATAGTATTCTCCAAATTTTGAATTTTACGACCAAATATTAAAATTCGTACTTTTTTTAATGAATTCTTATTGGATTATAATGAACACTCAAGAGTCTAAAAATCATTCATTTATGCTACGTTATGATTAAATATCGCAAAATACATGTAATAGCTAACATTCCTAGGGTCACTATCTCACCGCATTAGTTGTTGGTGTTGAGATTCTGTATCGAGTAATTAATACGGAGTGGAGGTTCTAGATCCATGTCTAACGAGGTTTGAATTCAAAACTGTCCTTCGAGAATTGTTACCCAGAATGTTGTTAGAGAATATAGTCTGCTTTGTTTTCAACCCTTATGTGGGTAGAAAATAAATGCATTTCATTGATTCTGAAATCTATTTGTTTTAAATCTATTGCAAGGACCTCATCTTGTCATGGAATATTATTGCTATAGTTTTCCTACCATCGTTTTATTTTCTATTCGACTATTGGACGTACAAAGCTAATTTGAAGACTTATAGGGAAGTGATGACGGAAAATAAGATACTCTGGAGAGTACAGGTGTATTTTAGAGAAATATTAATGAATTACTGTAAAGAAAGTCAATCCAAATATTGCGAGTTTCTATCCAAACGAGAATGTATGAGTGGTGGCCTATTTTAGAATGCGAAGAATTATGAATAATACAGAAACAGAGAGAGGAGAGAAAATGAGAAATATATTTTAAAGGAAGGCAACTTTGCTATCAACAAAGAAAGATGAAGGGGAATATGAAATGTATATTGTATGTAAGTATGTAAGCACAAATGATAAGAAGAGGCCAAAAAAGGCTAAACGTGGTAGGAAGTGGATCAGCCGTAAAGAAATTAGATTGCAAATGGCGACTCCACTTTGGCTGGGGAAAATTACAAATTGAAGCCAACTCGTCAGTAATGCGATAAAATTTTCAGCCGGACATTTTTACTCGGGTTTTCTAGCGTTAACCTACACCTGTTTCAATGTCTGCTTTGTTTGTTGACCCAAGAAAAGAAGACGTGTAGTAAAACGAAAGCGGAAGAGCTGCTGATCGAACTTCCCCTCAAATCGATGACAAGCAAAAGACAGAAAATGATAAAGAGAATGAAAAAAAGAAAAGAAATATATCCGGAGTGAGATAGAATTTCGAACAAGCGAAAAAAAATATCTGGAGGGAAGCTATACTAATGGAAGTAACAGATTCTTTTCAGGAAGAAACATTCAGAATGGAAACTAAACTGTATGCTAACTGAAAGATTCCTCATATTCAGGAATCTGACTTACAATCTTATCAGAAAAAAAAAGCGCGAAGATTTTTCATTCCCAAAATCAGCAAGTCATTACATTTTGCAACCAACGTTAGAAAATACCGTATCTGCAAGACATTTCCTCTGATTGAACTGTGTTTATTATTTCCTGTCTTTTTTCTTTCTTTTATCTACAGCGTTAATTCAAGAACATTGGGATACGGGCAAGTCTGTTAGAGATAACTTCTTTCAGGAAATAAATCACCTTACAACAATTTATTGTTTGTATCTCTGGGATGAAGTAATATCATTAATTGAAACAGCATCTTTATCTTTTCGGCTTTGATCCTGAAATTCTTAACGGGAGTCTATCTCAGCTTATGCTGCATTTAGCTTACTTCACCTAATTACATTTCTCTGCAACCACAAATCCTCACACAAGGATTCATATAACAGTGTACGTTAAAACAAAAAGTTACAAAATACTGTAGACCTTCCGTTGTTCGGGTGATATCTTCCATTATATCTAGCAAATGTTTGAAAACAAAGGCAGAATAGAAACTCCTATGTGTTATCTTTTTTCTATGCCTGAATGTTTGATATATACCATAATTTATACATAAAAGCAATATTAAAAAATGACGTGTTACGTTCCGACGATGAGACTTCTTACTAATATATATATATATATATATATATATATATATATATATATATATATATATATATATATATTAAAATCACGAGTTCTGTTGAATCCGCGACTAAGGCCGTGACCGGATTCAACTGATCTCCTGATTTTTAAAATTTTAAGCTCTACATGATATTTTTAATTTAATGTTACTTTTTCGTATGTGTAGTGAACACTTTTTAATACTACTCAAGTCTGACCATTAACTTTTATGCAGTATATATATATATATATATATATATATATATATATATATATATATATATATATATATATATATATATATATATGCGAAAAGTGTGTGTATATAAATATAAATAAATATATATATATATATATATAATTATTTATATATTATATGCGCGGTACTTATTAGAAAGCGCTCAATATCAGAGATAGAGCTAACATATTTGGTTGGATTGATGTGAGTTTGTGACCCTTGGTTTCACGCTTTTACGATCGTCGGACAAACTCCGACTTTGTCTGACGATCGCAAAAGCCTGAAACCCAGGGTCACAAACTCACATCAATCCAACCATGTGTGTGTGTGTGCGTGAATATAGCTCAGTGTTATAAGCACTGACTGACACCAAATCGGTTGGGTCTCGATCCGGGCTTGAGGTCGCACTGAGTAGCTGTGTGTGTGTGTGTGTGTGTCTGTGTGTGTGTGTGTGTAGAGAGAGAGAGAGTGAGAGAGAGATAAGTAGATAGAGAAACAGAGAAAATTTAGGATAATGTGTTGTCGGTGCCACAAATTCTAGTTACAATTCTACATCAAAAACTCTAAAGATACAGAGTCAAATCAGCTTTAAATTTATATTTTGACGTAACCGTAACTTAGAAACTGTGTAGATGAAGCTGTTCGGAAGCTGCCGATGGTTGTACTAGTATGAAGTCACATGTCATTGTGAAGGAGGTTTCGAGAGTACTGGCGTTGTTACAGTGTTTCCTCAGGCCAGATTATGTACTATTAGGTTGGTGCAAAAATAATGTCCTTTTATCACATAGTAACAAATTTGACAAAACAACATCATTTTTGCACCAACCTAATATCTTCCAGAAGCTTCACTGTTGAGAAAATATTTTCTCCCTGTAAATAGCAGTCAATGAATACATGTATTGATGTAAATTGAATGTGGAAATTTCTGAATCGATATGCTCCACCCATTCTACAACTTCGGAACGATCACATATACAAGTATATTCCCAGAACAGATAAAAATATCGATATGCTAATAGTGTTTGGTGTGTGTATGTAAGTGGGGAGCAATTTTGGTACAGCAATATCCAAATTCACACGCGTCTTCTATTGGAAATTTTAAATAGAAAGAAATCACTTATAAAAGATACAATTTGTTAAACCTCGACCATTTGTCTAGTATTTCTCTACACTATGTTGACTTGAATAAACGTGGCCCATTTCTGTGCGTTCTTTCGAAAAAGCACGTGTCTTAAAGATGATAAATTGCATTTTGTCAGCGGTAGCGGGGCGTATTTGAACGACCCTTCTTCGTCTAGTGCACTGCTAGTATGAATCTATTTCAGTTGTCTGCCTAATCGCATGAATAAACACTTCAAACAGTTCATGTCGACTTGGCCGAGGCGAAGGTCCCACGTTTTTCTATCAACATTTTTATTCAACCATACGAATAACAATTAAAAAAGGAAATCTATTATTTATTGCTCACTGCGCTGACACATTTCCACTTCAAAAAGTACGACACCTCTCTAAATCTGCTAATATTTGATATACAAAATATATAATGTATATATGGTCAGTTGATTTACATTTCTCTTCTAACCTGCTTAATCTATAGGATGATTATGGATAATTAGTACATAATTATAGTTTTAATTAAATTAAAATAGAAAGAAAAGAATACTATCAGAATTGGTGTTTTTAAAGCTACCGGAACATAATTCTATGAGAAAACATTTATCCTAAAATGGAAACTTGTTAAAATTTGTTACACAATGTACTGGTCGAAAACAGAAATACAACTGTCTAAAATAATAGGAATCTTACACAGAAAAAAATAAAAACAATCCTTAAAAAAATTAAAAAAAACACGGCCATAAGGTACAGGCTGTATTCGGGAACTAAACATATGTCTGCATCTTTGATACTCCTACTTTATTTTACTAACACATCCGCAATCAAGGAACAGTCTAATATATTAGGCGATAGCAGACAAAATCATTTAGGTAATTTCCACATAATACACTAAGGTTAAAAAGGTAATCTCTTATTTACATAAGATAAAAAACTACGATTAAACTCATTTTGAAAAAGCCATAAGGATTTTCCAAGCATAGCCTAGATGTGGCATAAGGCCGAAAGTAGGGAACACCCAGTGAGGATCGAACACTACTCACTCGTACTTATGAGACAAGCTTGCGAATCATTACACCGCCTCGAGGTGCCCAAAGACCAGTATACAGAAGGGGATTGCTACCAAAAAACGCAATTATATATTGTTTAAAATTTTCTATGTGAGTGTTCCTTCAGTATAATTTGGCGATAAATCATCTATGAGAAAACTGTCAATCATCCACTGACATGTAGGCGATTAGATTTGACATAGCTATCCAGTACTCTTCCCATTGTATCTAATGACATCTGATTCTTCAATACATTGATTTGTTTTCCAAAACATATTTACTTGTTCTTACCTTCATTAAAAATTCTGCAAACTAGACGGTTTCTGTAATCGAATCACATACCTTTTGCCGACATGCATTCATCTTGTCTTAGAATAAATAATGTGTATATTCTTTCCTCTACTATCTTTAAATCATCAAGTTACGTTATACGCTGATTGTCTAGCGATGTTCGCATTCATTTTTCCATAATTGCCTTCGGGTCTTTATGGAAATTACTTTCTTGGTGTCCTCCGATATTTCACCACATTCGTATATTTCTCATTTAGGTAAGCTTATCGATTAAAACATCATCTTATATTTCCAACAGCTCATTTAAAATCCCAGGTAGCCCTTCTGCTTTTTCTTTATTTTTCTGCTTGGCAACAGCTGATCTAAACTCAGATTTTATGGACCAGTCTATTATTCTTGACCATTATTCTTGTTATAGTTTTTCACACCCATACATCTCTTTAATATTTTTACTTTTTCTGTTATTATTGTTATCCTTTCGGACTTGATGCAACCTGCTGATGTCCATGTTTATGCTGATGTTTCTCTTAAAATATTATGTATTCAACAATTATGTCAAGCGGTGTTCTGCAATTATCAGAAGAATGTAAGTGAGCTTGAAAATAAAAACAAACTAAACTTACTATCTGCAAAAGATCTATCTATCTATCTATCTATCTATCTATCTATCTGTATGTCTGTTTTTGGCAAAGGGGAGTATTCGTTAAATAAATGAAAATATTAAGTTAATAAATGAAATGAAATACAATGTACTTAATAGCATATAATTTTTCTTTCTCTATCCGACTTAACTGAAAATTGAGTGCTGATTTTTAGAAGAATAATTTACTCCGACGAGGATACATCATCGTCATCGAAATAAGTTATACATAAATGTTTTTAAATAAATAGAAGCGTGCCGAAAATTGCTTCTGAAAATTGAAATTAATTCTTTCTATTTTGGAACACGACATGAATTTGCTTTTAAATTCAGTGTGAATCAGACTATATGTCGTGTTTATCACAAGAAATAGCAAACATAATATAATATAAGAGAATTAATTATTTTATTAGTCTATGTTGACAAGTCATTGAACGTTCGCTAAAGGTTAACAGAGGTCAAAGTACATAGAATAAATCAATGTTGGTTTTTGCAAAATACTATTTGACGGTGAAGAATGCGGATGATTGGCATTGGTATTAACCAGCTTAATCATATGCAATAACTCTTCTGCGTCAACTAGTATTTCGCTAAAGACCAACATTGTATATCAGTTTAAATGTTCTAAATGTTTTAAATGAGAGATTGTATCACTGGAATAATATAAGTATATACGTTGGCTTGACTACAACTTCATTAACAAGATGTCTTACGCTCCATTTGTCAGATACATATTCTATCGCGCAACATTTAAAGACACATTCATGTTCACCTTCGCAATATATAAAAATAATTATGGATAACACCAATATATTACACCACGAAATTTTCGAGGCAATTTATATATCAAAAGCAAGCAACCAACACTAATCGAAATTTATTACGAGTATGATAGTGTTGTTTCAAAATCCATTTGACTTCCCTAACATTTAATAGCATTTTTCAGTTTACTATCGCTGGTTAACAAACTTGAATTGGGAACGCTTGCTTGCAAAACATCGTGACCAAAATGATTAATTTTAAAATAATTATAAATATAACAGTGCGATTTCACAAGAACGCGTGTTTACAAAAATCACCATCAGAACGATTACAATTACATTAAGTTTTTCATCGCAATTCACAGCAGAGGATGATCCCAGAGGAAATCGAAAGTACTTGGATTAACAAAAACTACGGCACCTTCCTACAGGAAATTCAACTTAACAGCACTACGATAATTAGAGAACAAGAGCGGATTATTGTAACAATAGACATATTATATCTATATATTTTTTATGGAAACATACTTGAATGAAAATAACCTGCCTAAATATACGTATTTTAAAATAAATGATACAGCAGTTCATTATATATATATATATATTATTGGAACTATATATATATATATATATATATATATATATATATATATATATATATATATATATATATATATAATGAAAATATCTAGCCTAAATATACGTATTTTAAAATAAATGATACAACAGTTCATTATATATATATATATATATATATATATATATATATATATATATATATATAATGAAAATATCCTGCCTAAATATACGTATTTTAAAATAAATGATACAACAGTTCATTATATATATATATATATATATATATATATATATATATATATATATATATATATATATATATATATATATATGCATTATTGGAACTATATATATATATATATATATATATATATATATATATATATATATATATATATCTATATATATATATTATTCGAACTAGTATTATTCGTGATCTGCTGTTTGCTACTGATGCTGCACTCGTAGCAACACCTCTAGAGGAAGCCCAAGAACTCATCAACCATTTTTCTGTTGCATGCAAATATTTTGCCTTTACCCTTAACATAAAGAAAACGGAAGTAATCCCCCAGCTGTCTCCTCGCCCAAAGCCGATATGGAAATATCAGACAACTTCCACAAGTTCATCAATTCCCAGTCACTTCTATACAGATTAATTTGAAAAAATTGCAGAATGTGAAGTGATATACATATTTAGGAAGGAGGATAAATGCGAATCCATTTCTTGATGAAATAACAAAAAAGATCGCCTAACCAACAAGCACATTTGGGAAGATTCATCACTACCTGTGGAATGAGAGACGTATCAAAAAATACAGACAACAAAATCGGCGTTTATAGAGCAGTTTTCTCCAAACTGATGTACTGCACAGAATTGTGGATCCAACATACAGTGATGGAAATAAGTATAAGACAACCCATGAAATTTTTAATTTTCTTATTACTGCCCAAATTCCCCTGAAATTTTGTGTGTGGTACCTAGATCCGATGGTTATTAGTATACATATTCGATTTTATAATAACTTTCCACCAAAAACGTTATTAACAAAACTTCGTTTTCGAGGGTAAAAATAATAGTAAGTTTTCAAAATTTGCATATCTTGTTTACTTCAAAATACCAAAGGAAGTATAAGTGCATCCAGAGATTTAAAAAAAAAATTATCATGATTTTAAACCTCATGAGTCCTACTTAAACATTTCGTAAATGAATACAGTTACTTCAAAATTACTAGGAACACCCTCGTTAATGAAAATGAAAAAGGGCAAATTTCTGACCATAAACTGGAAGGAAAATCTATAAGTTTAATTGCAAAAGAACTGTCGACGTCCCGAACAGTTGTGAGAAATTATCTAAAGCTCCCTGAATCTTATGGCACAAGAAAACGTCCAGGTCGTCCTCCTAAAATTACAAATGCAGCCAAAACTTGACTTTTTCGTGAAGCTTCTAAAGTAATCTGCAAAAATCTAAGAATTTTCCCATCATTCCAAGAAGAGTTAGTCAATACCTCCATGAATCGCCAAATCTCGTGAATCGAAACAGGAAGCCAGTCCCTGCTAAACACAAGAAGATGCGTGTAGATTTGGTAAAGAAAAAAATAACATGGACAAATAATAAATGTGAATCTGTGGTGTTTTCTGAGAAAAATGTTTAATCTGGATGGGTCCGACGGCTACCAGTGTTATTGGAATGATTTAAGAAAGGAGATGCAGCTGTTTTTAAAAAGAACATATGGAAGAGGATCTGTTATGCTTTGGAGAGCCTTTTCTGCATCTGCAAAGGCTGATTTAGTAGTGATAGAAGGGAAAGAATACTCTGCTCGATATATAAATGTGTTGGAAAAAGTCTTTTCCCGTGTATGAATCGCTTATACACAAATAATGCCATTTGTCAACAGGACAATGCAGCCATACACCCTTATAAGCCCATGAAAGGCTGGTTTAAAACAAGACAAAAAAATATATTGAAGTTTTGGACTGGCCCATTAAGTCTCCAGATGTCAACACAATAGAAAATTTTGACACGAAGAGTATACATAAATAAACGTCAATTTGAAGATAGAGAAACTTTAAAATCATGCTTTAAGAAGTACTGGAATGATATTCCAACTGAAACTCTCAGAATACTGATTGATTCAATGCAAAACAGGTGTGTTGAAGTATTACAATTGAAAGGGAAGTAATTTAAATATTGAATTTTGTACAGTTTTGCTGTTAAATACAAATTTTAAAAACTTTCTTATGCTTATTTCTATCCTCGAAAACGTATTTTTCTTAATAACTTTCTTAATAGTTTTTTTTAGTGGAACGCTGGTATAAAATCTAATATGTATTCTAATACCATCGGATCTAGGTACCACACACAAATTTTCAGTAGAATTAGTGCAGTAATAAGAAAATTCTTAACAATTTCATGTGGTGTTTATACTTATTTCCAACACTGTAGATCCCATATCAATCAGATGGATGTCTTCCACAAAAGTTCGCTCCGCCTGATCTATGGCTATACGATTGACGATAAGATGTCCATTGTTGATTTTCCAGCAAAATGCAACATTGGTAGAACTGAGACTTTCCTGATGCAATCACAACTTCGTTGTGCTGGTCATATTACAAGGATGAGTGACGACAGAATATCTAAGGTCCTCAAGTATCGTTAGTTTGACAATTGACAAAGGACTGTCGCTCAGGTGTTATTACGAGCTAAAGAGTAACCTCTCAGCTATCAATGTGCCTCATACTTATTTCCAGCGAATTTTCCTGGATAGAAATAAACAGGAGATATTTGTGCCAGAGTTGTATAAGAAATTTCGATATCAGTCGTATTGAGAGGCAAAGAGAGAAAGGAAAACAGCGAACAGAATCAGCATATATTTTGTGGTAATGTTACGAGATCCTTGTTGTTGCAAAATATGCGGAAATCTATGCATGACCCTGGGGTGGGAGTGAAGTGTCACAAACGATACAAACATAAAAACTGAATGAGGTTTTCCGGATCCGCATACGTGCAAATCGACAGGAGAATCCATCATATATATATATATATATATATATATATATATATATATATATATATATATAAGAATGTATAAATATAAAAAAGAACGTGTGAACATAAAAAAGTCTTAACATATATATATATATATATATATATATATATATATACGTCCATTGTTTTGAGAATAATAAAAATTCACTAGCCTGCAGCATCACTTCAAAGCGATGTAACCCTTTAAAAGCTGAAAAATACATCTAATAACAATCCGAGAAAAATATGTCCAATTCAGAAAAAGTGGAGTAACAGTTTCCAAAAGTAGTCATGAAAGGAAATTCCTTTTACGCTACCTAGAACCACATCATGATTAAAAAGACAATATTAAAATGCAATTGTATTATTCTTTATACGAAGATGTAGAAAGAAAGAAAAGACAAATTAAATTAATCATTAATAAATAAGTAAATAATATAAGTATATATTACCAATAAATTATATATATATATATATATATATATATATATATATATATATATATATATATATATATATATATATGTATATATATATATATATATATATATAGTTTATGCAAACTTAGGTAATCCGTATGGGTAGACAAAGGAGGATGATATCCGGAGAGCTCAATGTAAAATTCAGAGCAGATATGTTTGAATAAAAATAGACCACGTTAAGATTCCATGTAATAAATTATTTCACCATAACCCCTTTAACAGGGCTCTGGATCATCAGACTTTACTTCCAAAAATTGAAATGAAAAAAAAAAAAATTTTCATTTAAATTTTTGAAATGAAAAAAATAAATCTTTTTTGGAAGTAAAGTCTGATGATCCAGAGCCCTGTTAAAGGGGTTATGGTGAAATAATTTATTACATGGAACCTTAAAGTGGTCTGTTTTTATTCAAACAAATATATATATATATGTATATATATATATATATATATATATATATATATATATATATATATATATATATATATATATATGTGTGTGTGTGTGTGTGTGTGTGTATGTATGTGTGTGTGTATAAGGTGGGGCGCTTGTGCGTGTGTGTTTAGTATTCCTTCAGTGTTAGTTTATGAACAGAGAGGTTAACGTTTATTCAGTCCTTTGGGGGAGTAGATTATTTTCTCAGTGCAAATTGCAGTGGTTTTTTGTTATATTTTGTGTAGCTTTTAAGGCTTCATTTTTAATAGTCTGTGTCTTGTAGTATTGGGCGTTTTTAGATTCTGTCACGGTCAAAAACATTTTTAAAGATTATTTTTATATTTTTTTCGTTTCGCTGTTTCAATGTTTTATATATTTGGGCTAATGCCATTTGTCGTAGAACTAATTTTTTCCTAAATGTTACTATCTTGGTTTATTTGATGGCTGCCGTGTTATCTAATTTAATAGCTGGGCATTTGTGTAGCAATCTCACTTATTTACTGGTTCATCTGAAGAAAAGTGACAGGATAATTTGCTTTGTTTTTATTTTATGCTTAAAATGTTTTCTTTTCTGGATTTAATGAAAATAAAATATTGTATAAACGTTTGCCGATATCTATCTATCTATCTATCTATCTATCTATATATATATATATATATATATATATATATAAATGCGTGTGTGTGTGTTTTTGTCTGCGCTCGTGTATGTATGTATGCATGTAAATTTAGATAAGAATTTATTTTAATTATTATAATTTTCTATTAACGTGTTATATATTTTGAATAAAATGAGGTCCAGTTTTTACTCGTTTTCTTTCTTTTTTGTCATTTCCGTATCCATCTTACATATCTACAAATCTAGAATAAGTTTTTGCCAGGAATACTGTTGGCATATCTGGTCTGCTTCTGACCAGGCATTCTCACTTTCGTTTCTTATATATATATATATATATATATATATATATATATATATATATATATATATATTGAACGATAAAAAATATTAAAAATGAAAATCTTCATACAGACTGGGTTGTATATTAATATTCCTTCGTTTTTATTAATATTTTAATTAGATCTCTCGACTAGTTTCGGCCAACATGGCCATCATCAGGAGGAAAATTATTTTCTGCTTGCTATTAGAATTGAACTGCAGCTAATTCTATGATTAAAACGCAGCGTGTAGTTTCAGTTGTTGAATTGGGACAAGGCTTTTTTTAAAGTTCAGTTCAGAGTGGTGAATGTCTTGATGGAGAATATGAACTTTTGCCTGTATCTTCATTTGTTTCTATTTATTTTTTTAACATGAATTTTGGTCAGGGTTTGTGGTGGTCAAACAGTCTCTTTTAATTGTTATTTGAGATAAGAGCTGGGTTGATTCATACAGATCTGATTTCCCTTGGTCATTTTGACAGTTTTATTGGATCCTGGAAAGGGGATGTGTCTCTGTTAAGTTCGAATGTGTGTGTGTGTGTGTTATTTGGTTCTTAGGGAGGTACGCCTGTACATTACGATGGGTGTGTGTTATCATTTGGCTCATTAGGGAAAGTGAGTATCATGTGTGTAAGTGTGTATATTCCTGTGGTTGTGTGTATAAGTGTGAGGCCTCAACACCTCCGTAAGCATGTCTGTCTTGTGTGGGTGAGAAATGTGGGTAGGTTTTGATTTGTAGTGTCATATATTAATACTATCTATATTGTTAAATTTATAGTTAAGCCCGGCTGGATAGTGCGTTTTTAAACGTTGTGTCCTCTTATTTTCATGGAACTCTAAAATCTTTCATATGATATCGGCTCTGAACTTTTCTATTCTCTCAATTATAGTGAATTTGTCATGGGTTTTATAATCGTGTTTTTCTAGCCGGAAATGTTGTTCTACAATAATCTTTCATGGGGAGTCGACTTAATTCGTTTGCGATAATTATTAATTCTGAAGTGAAAGGGACATTCAGATTTTCTTACATATTGTTTCTGTCATAGTGTGCATTCTAGGAGGTAAATTATGTTATAACTTCGACAGTAAGAGGTGTGGTAGATTTTGAAAGTATATTTAGTGACTGAGCTAGTGAATGAATCATTGTGTTTAATGTGGTTGCAGCATAAGCTCATTTTCTTATTACATTGTTGGGAAAATCGTGTTGCTTTTCTTGTTGGTTCATTACGGATTTAATCTTGTACATTAGGGTGTCTCTTCTAGGTGTGGAAATTGCTTTATTTATTTGTTCCCTGATTAAGTGTTCTTTATAGCCCCGTGTTTTGAAAACATGCTCCAGATTTTCAATGTGTTTATTTAGTTCTTCATTGTTGGAACATATCCTTCCGAGTATAAGTGCTTATGACAGAGAAGGTCCTCTTTGAGGTGTATAGGGTGGGAAGACTTAAAATGTAGATAGTTGTGGGTGTCTGTGATTTTAGTGGGTAGTGTCGTTTGTAGTTTCCTGCTTTCATCTATGCAAATGCAGGTGGATTGTGTACTGTGTTTAGGGTCATGAGGAATTGGGTAATTGGACACATAGATAAATACACACACACACTCACTCTCTCTCTCTCTCTCACACACACACACACACACACACACACATATATATATATATATATATATATATATATATATATATATATATATATATATATATATATATCTGTATATATATCTGTATGTATGAATATCGTGGACTCTCCCGTCGTATTTCGACGCCGTCCATTGACCCTCGCCTACCAGTGATCTAAGCACGTTTAAGCGGCAGAACCTCCTGTCGGACCGCCTTCGCCGCGATATTTAGGCTAGTCAGTTCATAGGAACTGACAGCCAGACAACCTGCACATATGATTTTACATATATATATATATATATATATATATATATATATATATATATATATATATATATATATATATATGTGGATAAAGTCAAAGGTATAAATTATCTTAGACGATGTGTTGCCAGTTTATGAAGCCAAATTCAATGAATTTATTTTATTAAAAGTATTTATATACAAGAGCAAAATTTCAACATGAGCATCAAAATTAGTTATTCTCACATATGGATAGTTTTCCTGAGAATTTGAGATCAATGGTGACGAAAAAGGGGAAACCAGATATCAGAGACGCTGGGATGCAGTCATGATGGCTGATTACTGCTGGACTTTTAAAAGAGTAACACCTCCCGCTGACCATTCTACGGATTTGACTAAACGGAATTTCGGGCCCTGAATGTTTTACATGTACATACATTTATCAATGTATACTTACCAGTTTATTGTAATGGATGCTTGTAATATTTAATTAATAAATTGTGTTAGAATACCATTTTTCTCTCATAAAAAACATGACCTGATTAAGAGAAACGGATTCAGAGTTAAAAAAAAAACTGCCGTAAATCATTTGGAAGAATATAGACAACTTTAAAAATTTGTTTTTGTTGACCAGTGTAATGGTTTACGAATTTACATCCTGTTTCTGCTATTACTCGACCATTATCCTTCATAGCAGACCTCCATGAAAACAAGAAATGTTATCATCTTTGAAGGTGAACAACTCTGTTGTAATGTCCTTATAACCACTCTGATGATGGCACATGTGCGCCGAAAACCTAGATCGACGACCAATATACAATAGATATGTGTGTGTCTTCGTTTGTAGGATTTATAATAGTATGCGTAACGAAAGTGTAGATGAGAAAAAAGTGGATATCTATTAATAAATGAATGATTAATATACTTCTCAATATGAAGGATAAAATGCGTGTAAATATAAAAGTTATATGTATGTGTATTGATGAGTTAGTGTGTATGTATATGTATGCGCGTGTATGTCATTGCCTTTTCTTTCGGCTAAATTTATGTTTGCAGATTTGTTTATATGCTTTTTCGGGTTGTAAACGAACATTATCATAAACTGAATAATTTTGTCGAAGCCACTTAATTTAATTATTTCATCAGTTTTCATACTTTGAAGTCACAGGTTTCACCGCTCATTCACGCAAAAAATATTTTTCTACAGTAAAATAAAAATAAAACAAACACCTTCCACCCGGCTAATTAAATATATATTCTCTTTATGATTTAAAAAGGAAACACGTTCTAAGACATCTATATTCTGAATGTTATAAAACATTCAGTGCCCAATATTTGAAACAACAGGGAAAATATTTTGCAATTCGACAAAAGGATAATCTGATGGAAAAAAAAATCTTCAATATGTTTTAAGCATAAACAGGAAATGAGGCTTGAAAATTTCGATTATGTCGAATGTTTTAACTCAATTTCTGTTTATAAACTTAATATTATATTGGCAGATATTTGGATACGAACAATACAATAAAATAATGTAATTTCTTGTGGATGTTTTTAATTCTATACATCAATCGATCGATGTATGTACATAAATCAATTCATCACTCTCTCTCTCTCTCTCATATATATATATATATATATATATATATATATATATATATATATATATATATATATATACTGTTATTAGCAGACAGTACTATTTCGCTGTATGACAGGTCCTCAGGATGACTAGATATTCAAATGCCTCAAGCCAGAAACGAAACCGGACTGATTTAGTGTCAGACAGAGTTTCTACCACTAAGGAGAGAGAAACAGCTAATTCTACCGTATTGCCTTTATGAATGTAAACAAACGCCAATCAATCAGAGTGCTCAATTCTTTTTACTGAAGGGCTAGCGTATAAAGATTTTATTACCTATATACCTATTAAAAGCTCGACAAAATAGTGTTTCTATCTATTTATTAAACAGTTTTTAATTTCACACGTTTTAAACAGACCATTTTAGTGTTTGTTTATTCGTTTATATATATATATATATATATATATATATATATATGTGTGTGTGTGTGTGTGTGTGTGTGTGTGTGTGTGTGTGTGTGCAGGTATGTAGATAAATAGGAAAGAACACCTTAGGTAAGTAATCCAGGGTTCTTTAGTATTTTTGTTTTTATTTAAAAAAAAACAAAAAAAAACAGTGTTCCATACAGAAGTAGAGCTTACATTATAATTTTTTTAAAGAAATATGATTCCTTCGCTACATAAGAGTTCTCATGTTTAAAAAAACGAGAGCCAAAACTATCAATATAATTATAAAAATTAAATGGAATTTAATTGAATTAATGTAACAAGCCCTGTAACAGGGCTTTTTACTTTAAATCAATTTAATTTTTATTAATTTAATAATTATATTGATGGTTTTGGCTCTCGTTTATGAAAAATGAGAACTCTTATGAAGGGAAGGAATCATATTTTTGAAAACATAATTATATATATATATATATATATATATATATATATATATATATATATATATATAGGGAGAAAGACAGAGAAACACAACACACCCATATATATATATATATATATATATATATATATATATATATATATATATATATATATATATATATTAATAAAAAGAAAGAACAGTGAGATATATAATCCGGTGTTCTTATAGATATTTTTATTTTTACAAAATAGTGCTCAATGTAAATTTTAGAGCACACACACACACACACATATATATATATATATATATATATATATATATATATATATATATATATATATCTGTATGTATGTATATCGTGGACTCTCCCGTCGTATTTCGACGCGGTCCATTGACCCTCGCCTACCAGTGATCTAAGCACGTTTAAGCGGCAGAACTTCCTGTCGGACCGCCTTCGCCGCAATATTTAAACCTATAAACGTATGAGGGTCAGGCTAGTCAGTTCATAGGAAATATTGTTTTTTTGCTACACATTTCTAACCATGTTTCACAAATAGAAGCTAAAAGCCCCGAATTTAATTTTGTAATTAAATTAAAGACATTAGTTCCATTTCATCCTCAAGCGATTTGCTTAGGTTTAGGTTGTTTTTGTGCCGGCACTAAAAAAAACTAAACTTAAGCAAATACATTGAGAAATAATTATATAGGAAGAACAATATTGAATGATTTTTGTTCCTTTTGTTTCTAGAAATATTACTATGCACGCTTGAGCGCCAACACATGACTATATGTATACAACTATGGTAATGTACTTGAACACTGATGCACCTGTTGATATGTACATGTATATGTTTTTATATGGAAAAAGAGGCACACCAGGTTTTTTTTTGTTTTTTGGGGTTTTTTTTATCTGAGTGTGGAGGTGTACAATTAGATAGGTACCTATATGTTTTGCCATAGATATGAGAGAGAGAAAAATAAGATATGGATAATTATACGATATGGGTATCCATAATGTGATTAAATACTGATATAGTCTTCGAATGCAGGCATAAGTGGGTGTATGGGTGGACATGAGGATAGAGACATGTACGTGTGTATATATGTGTACGTTCAGATTAACGCATATGTGTATGTAGATATGCTGCATATTATGTATGTATATGCATGTATGTGTGTGTAGGTATATATATATGTGTGTATGTATGTATGCATAGATATGTGTGTGTATGTGTATATGTGTATACATATATGTGTGTAAATGTATATGTGCGTATGTACATGGATGTATATGGATAAGCAGGTGATTTTATGTGTATATATATATATATATATATATATATATATATATATATATATATATATATATATATATATATATATATATATATACGTAAGTATAAGTGCATGTGGAGATATGCATATAGATATGTGGGTATGTGTTTCTCTACAGGTGTATATGTGTAAATATGGGAATATACATATAGTTTTAGTGTGGATGTGTGTGCAGGTGTATATAAGAACTCATATGTATATAGTGAGATATAGGTATGTGGATATAGATAGGGGTTTAGGACATGAAGTGTATATGCGTATGGATATATAAAAGATTGTAAAAGAAGGACCTAATTTTCTCCTAGTGACATTTTATCCAAATCTCTCCACTAATATTCTCCAATTGGAAGTGAGTTTTAAATAGCACGGAGGTAAAGTTTGAATTGGTAATTTAATTCAAATTGAAATATACTACCCCATTATTGATGATAAAATTATTTAAATTGGAATAACCATTGATAATTGGGTACCTAAAAACAACCACGAGTTTATTTAATGAACAAAAATCAAACGAATAGATGTCAACTTAACAACCAATAAGACAAAAGTTTAGAAAAAAAAGATTACTAAATATAAAATGGATTACTCTTTCAATGCACTGTCTATGAGTTTTTCCAATCGACTGTTTCATAGGAAATACCCAAAACTCCAACGAACTTCAAATTAAATTCTTCGTAGATTGTTTAGACATTTAGATTTATGTCAAAACTTTCAAATATGCCCTTTAAAGTAACGTGAATTAACAGCGTCTGAGAATTTGAATGAAACCTGTCCTCGTGGAATGTAATTTATTAAGGTTGCTGTAGCTTCTTCTTTTAATGTCGGTCTTCACCCCTTACCCATCTATATCTAGAGACAAGACGCGTTAGGCTTAAGCAACGTCTAGCCGACACACAGTGGCGTTAAGAATAAGGAATTGAAATGGTACACCTAACCCACTCATATCTTATCTTCTCTCCCACCTTACTTCCTCACTTCGTTAATTTTACATATGCTTGATGTGGTCCATCAAAAACGTGTGAATTTCTTTTCATTTCTCATTTCAACCTTTGGTTAAAGGGGTTTTGGTGAAATAACTTATTACATGGAACCTTAAAGTGGTCTGTTTTTATTCAAACATATCTGCTCTGAATTTTACATTGAGCTCTCTGGATATCATCCTCCTTGGGTTTACCCATGTGGATTACCTAGCTTTGCATAAACTAAATATATATATATATATATATATATATATATATATATATACATGCATGTATGTATCTTATTACTATAATCATTATTTTAGTTGGTGCATGTAATTCAGTATCTTACCCTGTTTTATATTCTTAAACAATGAAATGAATAATATGACAAGTTTGAGAAGTGCTACTAAAGAAAGATCGTGCCTCCGATAGAAATAGAAAATGTGTCAACTTTTCCAGAATATCCAATTTTTTCTTGTTACTTGTATAACCTTTCATCATTTAGACTTCGTCTTCTTCGTTTCGTTAATTAGTTATATAAACCCTTCAAGCAGAATACTTGTTCGTTCTCACCTTTTATTTTGCTTTTTTATCTTTTGTGTATCAGATTATTTAAACCCCTCTTCCTTCATTACCTAATCTGATAGTTTAGAAAACATGGCTTTTGACACCCGTAACGCAGAGAACCTTCATTTCAATTGATATATTCAATGATCCTTTTAGTAACTATGTCAACTATCTCAAGCCTTATTTCCTCACTATATGTCCTAAAAACTGCCATTTCTGCGAAAGACTTTCCTATTTTTACCCTTCTGGGGCATTAAGTTTCTCTCCTTTTTCCGTAATTAGTATGAATCGCGCTTGAGCGGTCATGTTACTATTAACAGTATTCCTTAGCATTTCCGTTTTTAATGGCCTGAGAGAAGACATGTAACACATTTCAGTTTTTGTTAGCATGTTCTCTTATTTTAAAGTGAAACTTTCATTAACGTTTTTCCTACTTCTCACTTGCCGTTCATTAATTTTTGTTATAATGTTTGACATCTTCACTCATGTCAGTTGCTGTTAAGACCTTGCAAATCGAGTTAAACCCAGTCTCTTGTGCTAGCTTCACACATACACATACACAGAGAGAAAGCGAGCGCGAGAGAGAAAGCGAGCGAGAGAGAGAAATACACACACACACAGACACTGTCCTTCTTGCAATAGTAACTATGAAACTGGCTTGTAATTTTTGTAATAAAAGGTTTCAGTCGCTGCTTTCCACACTCATGTCCATTCTGGCCATATCTATTTTAAATTTACCAAATAATTTAATATATTCTCCATTGCTATAAATTAGAACGTTGTTTTCTTTTGAATAGACATCTTTTAAAAATATATATTTCTGCAATATTTGAGTGTATATTCGTTCGACAAATTTTTCATTGCCTTCCGACCAGAAATAACATTATTAGAAGAAGTCGTTGTACATTTTCATGAGCCTTTGCTTTGGGCGTTTCATTTTGAAGAACTCCAGACTTCTCCACATCTTAGAAACTGGACCTACTTCTTAGTTTTTCATTTCTTTCTGCTATTAATTTCAATTTTGCATCTTTTCTCTCCTCGATTTTTTCATCCTATATTTTCCTCTTCAATTAGTTTCACTTTTCTTTCACGAAATCTCAATATTTGCTTTCTCTCTGTTATATTTTTAATATCTCTTCCTTGCATTCTTTTGTTTCTGAGTTGCTAAATTTTATAATTTTCTTTTTAGATTTCCTTTTGTATTCTCAGTGTTATTTTCTCCTAAATTCATTCAAATCACTAATTCGGAATCAACTTACAAAGTATCTATTTTAAATCCATCATGTGACATTGCCGTATATTCGCACACATTTACTCTCTATTTTCTAATCGCTTCGCGTCGAGAGAATATTTTTTCATATATAATCTAATTTCCTCTCAACAAACCAATATATCAAGCCGAACCACGTGCTAAATTAATTCTTTTCTAATGTACGCAGCACAATCCACGCGCACTCATGCTTTAGTAATGACAGTTCTTCGATGTTCGATTAAATTCATCAAAGAACGAATAAGTAAATCGAAAGTCAATGCGAAGAATAGCTTGTATGTTGTCTGACACGTTTAATATGACATAACTAATCTGTTAACTTACCTTTTGTTAACGTCATAGAGTCATAATATGTTTCTCTGCTCGATTGTTCGCTTCATTTCGTTTCTTTCGATTGGTACTGTCTCATTTACTATCAACTTTAAAATGTATAACTAATTCATTATTCCATCGAATTATCTTTTACCATCAATAAAAATGCGTTCTGTTTGAATTATCATTGTTTACATTATTCACATTTGTACTAATGTACTCATCTTGATTGTTGTTGTTATCACAACTTTTCGATCATCAGCATTCAGGTATATGTAAATCCCGGTAATATTCAGGGTTGTTCGAATGGTTAGATCGTGAATTTAATGACATAATAAGGCTTAGTTCATTAACTGGTCCTGACAGTACAGACTTAGACAATAGGGCGAGCTATAACTAAGTGGTATTAAATAATCATGAAACGAGATATCTTTACATAGGGACAGCGGAAGAAGAACAATCTAAGCCTGTAGATTAAATAAAGTGTGCAGTTCGAAAATCGCTGTATGTTATCTGTGTCGACAGGGGGATGAAGAAACTTTGTAATGCAAAAATCTTATCACACAAAAAAAAAAAAGAAAAAAAAAAGATTAATACACCGAATGGGAATAGGATAAATAAAATTCAGATGTTCCAACTTTCTTTAAAAATGTTGATAAGCCGTAAGAAATCTGTCAGTGAATCTGTACTAGGCTATCCTTATCTCTAAAGTACCCTGTATTGTTGATTAAGATAGATTAATGATTTACCCTTGTTTTTTCAAGAAGTATAAAAGCGGACTGGATAAGAAATTACAATTAAGACGTAAAGAATGAATGCATTTATTTTTTTACAGATTAATTAAATAGAGAATATTTAATCCGTTGATTTGATTCTCGTATATGTTTAAAAAATGAGGAATGAAAAAAATATATTAAAATTAATATATGAATATTCTTTATGTGGCATGTTGATTCAAGGCCTTCGCAACGAGGACTCTCCACAATTTACTCTCCTTTGTAACGCTTAAACAATTTGTCTTTTTGTAATCTCTCCTAAACCGTGTTCCTCCATCCATTTACTCATACTTGCTAGGTAGGTTTAGTGTTGATTTACTCTCTCTCCATTGCCTTCAATCTGTTTTGTGAGTATTGAATTTTACACACCCCCTTTCCTACTTATGTGCCCTTAATATCTCAATTGTCTCTACATGATGTTACGTACAAGTGTCATTTTTATTTCCATTTTTTTAAAACTCCGTCGTTGCTCACATGTTTGCTCCACGATAACTTCGGCGTCCTTCTGTCGAACGATAAAGAATTCCCAAACACAATCGGTAGAATTCATCCAACAGATTCTATGTTTGAGAATAAGTAACATATTTGATTTAAAAACAAAACAAAACAAAACAACAGATTAAACGACGTATATATTACTAACTGGTAACGTTCTTCATCTAAATCATATTGCTAAAGAACAGTTTTTAAATGTCTTCTGTAAGCAAATATCATTTTGTTGTCTGGAATGTATCACTATTAATATTAATATATTCTAGATATTTTGTACAAAAATTAATATAATCTTGATGCTTGCAGAATGCCTCGGATGCATAATCGAGCTTACTGGTGACATTCATTTAAATCAATTTAGCTTGTTGCTAAAGAACATCTTTTCAATAGCTGGAGTACATAGCTATCAAAATTAATAGAGTTATTTGTATAAAAGTTAATATAGCCGAGATGTTTGTAGAATTACTTGGATTCGGAAAGGTGCAAAATGAAATTAAAAAAACAACAAAGGTATGGAGTTTTGGAGGACCATGAACACCTATTAACTGACGGGAATTTGCACACCAATAGTGAATATAATCTTACGTTCACAGTATGTAATTTTATAAAAGTAAAACAATGAAAATGCACTTAATATAGGGCCACTGATAATATGCTTTTCATTGATTTTAATGCACAACACAAAGTGATAAAACTGTGTTGAAATCGTTATTTCAGACGTATGTATCTAAAATATTCCAAATCATCGCTGGAGATTGACTCTCCCTGGTATATGGTAAATCAGCTTCAGTAAGCTCTTGTTAAAGATGACGCAGAACAGATAAAAAGTTGTATTATCTAAAATAAGAAATACAATTTATGCTATGCATAAAAAAAACTTTGTTGTAGCTGTTATATACATGAAGGAATTTTATAAAATACTAACCAACGATTCTCTGACTAACAAATCACTTTCTTAAATTAGTATTGCTTTATGTCTTCAAGAAAAAAAAGATAAGAAAAAACAGGTTAAGTCTTCTTCTGCAACTCTTTTTTAGTCATTGATGATAACGTTGATGATGTTCTAATTCATTTTGAATATTGTTACTGATGTGTTTTCTGTCACAAGCGTGATACCTCACTTCTAGCCAGTTTTAAATTTATATATTTTTTTCTTCTAGGCAGGTGGCTAAACATTGTCAGCGCGCCCAGTCTTCCCTGTTATTAACCCATAGATGAAGGAGAGAAAAGACACAGTACCAAGTGTATTTTTGCGAAATTCAATGCTACGACTTCGGTGGGAATTTGAACTCGACATTCCAATCCCAATAACCAATGCATCCTTCGGAGGTGTAACAAGGCGAATGACCCTACTGTGACTATATAATATCATTAAATCTTTTTTTTTTTTTATTAAAACGACTCCAAAAACTCACCATCACCTTGAGAACTAGATATTGTACAGAATCAAATACAATGCTGCAAATAATGCTTCGATGCCCATAATAATGCAGATTAAAAAGATAATATTATTTAAAGTAATATTATGTTCGATATTGCATGGTTAAACGCGAAAGAAGTAAAGTCCCCTTTTTAGCACTGACGTTCAATATTTCATACACATGTCAACGACCTTCAGAGATTACTCTGACTCGATAACAGAGTGGTTCTGCTATAATATCGTTTTTAATTTTCTTTCACTCATTTGATATCCAGAGTTAGGCAGAGAACAGTTTTCGGAATATAAAATAAAAAGATGAAACATTGAAATATTTAAGAACGAAAAATAATAAAATTTACAAAATCAGCTGTTCCTGTGTATACATATCTAAATATTAACATTCGCTGTCTCTCTCTACTGTCGATATATATTATTAAAAATGCGTGCATCTCATTATTTTTGCTGCTTTCATATTTGGATTATTACAAAAATACTTGAATCTTTTTAGCATAACAGATAACCTACTCGTGCCATAATTTGTTATTGCTTGTTATAAAATAAAACGTTTTCTTGAGGTTTCATTGAAATCTTTGTATCCATAAATACACGTCATATAAATCTTTAGATCAGTAATACTTTTCAGCGTCTAATTTTCCATCTTTTCAATTTCATTTGCTTTATGTCGATGTTTGTCACCAACTAGTTTTCTTGAATCATGACCCAGAAAACACCCCATAAACACAAAGAAATTACTTTTTCTCCACATAGTTTGTTTTGGCTCCATGCCGACTGCCCTCCGCCTTATCGTTGCATTAGGATTGCCTTGTTTTCAATTCACTTTTAGAAATCTAACACGATTTATTGCTGGACGCCCAGTTATGCAAACATATTGTACCTTACCCGACGGGCTTATCCATCAGCGAGATGACCACACATAGATTTCGGAGAAGTAAGGACAAAGGTCGACTTTGCTCTTCACTCAGCCGCCGGCCAGTATCAAAATATGGAATATCGTCTCATATTTCATTGGGATTTCAGGCAGACATGTTATTAAAGTAATAGTGCTTAGAAGTTTTATTTTGATATAAAAATAACGTAAAGGAAATAAGAAAAAGAAAATAATATATATGAGGTCATTTTAGAGTAGATGTCTCCAGATATATTGGTGAAGAACTTTTCTGGGCAATATTTTTTAAGTTAAAATAATAACTCGATCGGAAAAGCAATATTCAAACGAAATGGTAAAGATTCTTGTGTAGGTTGGGTACTGGATTTAGAATCTTAAAAGAAATTTGAGTAAAAAGACGTAGCTGTTTTCAGTAGCAGGATTCACATAATAATAATAATAATAATAATAATAATAATAATAATAATAATAAGAAGAAGAAGAAGAAGAAGAAGAAGAAGAAGAAGAAGAAGAAGAAGAAGAAATATAATGTCCAAGTTTAGCATAAAAGGTGGAGATATGGTCAAGTTTCAAAATCAGTCCTTGGAAGTTGTGCAAGACCTGGAGTTCTCACCGATACAATAATAGTAAAACCATATCCCTTAGCATTTCCTTGAATAAGAAGCATGCAAAATTTTGTGAGACTTTTAATAAAACAGATAATAAACTAGAATACGTTAACTTAAAGTTAATAAAAGAAGAGAGGAATGGATCAAAGAATAGTTTATCCAGTCGAACTATTGGAAAAGTGAACTCTCTTAGAATAAGAATAAAAATAAAACCTACATGATACCCGAGGCAATTGTTTGTGGACCGCTAAATAATATTAATAACAATAACTACTTAAGAACAGCAATGATTTCTAGGATGAGGATTTATCATTATTTCCACTGTTTATATTCGGATATTGTCCTCATCTTTGTTGTTACTATCTCAACGTTTCAGCCGTCATGCCCACCAGCCTTATTCAGGTTTATATCGCTCTGGGTATCTTACAGAGATTTCTGAACGAAACTCTGTATTTAGAGAGTACACTGTTGTCTTCATACTGCTCATGTCTAGGGATATCGTCTATATCTTATTTTCATTTATTATTGGTCAGTAAATCACTCTGCCATATCTACTGAGGGCAAGTCCGAATCACGGATTGAAATCACAAACACTATGTTACCAAATTCCTAAAACCACGCTTGATCATTCTACCGTCTACAGAACATTCTACTCCAGTAGATTAAATAAACGGTTCAGTTCAAAATTCCTTGTAGGGTACTCATATCGATATACACCTGAGGAAATTCGGAGAGCACAACCGTTGAAACATTGTGATAACAACAATAGAGATGAGTAAAATAGACTAAATATAATAATAATAATAATAATAATAATAATAATAATAATAATAATAATAATAATAATAATAAATAACCTGAAATTGGCATGACCTTTTCTTACTGGAGTTGCTGAAAACGAGACTAAAAATATGAAAAAATACCGGAATGAGGAATAGGAATTTTTTATTATTTAGAATTGTAGTAAGGAGACTTACAATTCCTCAGTTACATTTCATAGACTCACCAACCTTCGACATTCAGAGCTAGGACCCACAATGTCATGTTCACGATAGGAAATCATTCCGAATTCTTTCCCCTTTCCTTATATTAATGTAGCTTAGCAATCCTCAGCTGTGAGTAGGACTTGGGCCCTATATATATGGTGTGAACTGACAGTAAAAACAATGTTAATGAGTCTTTAGGTAATATTTCTAAAGGTTTCCATGAGTGATGTCATAAAATCAGCCAACAATTTACTTTCGGATTTTACGAAGTAGAAAGGAAGAACATGATCAAAAACAACAACAACAGTAATAATAATAATAATAATAATAATAATAATAATAATAATAATAATAATAATAATAATAATAAATGCAACCGACCAGATACAGAAGCGATGGTAAGATAAACCGCTTCATGGCCAATACTCTGCCCGTACCAAACAAGCTGACGTAGACAAAATCCGTACCCATCAGTGGCTACGCAGTGCAGGGTTGAAAGCTGAAACTGAAGGTTTTATCCTTCCTGCACAGTACCACTGATTGTTAACTAGGAATTATCAAGCACATATACTAAAATATTGTGTTAGACCAAAATGCAGATTATGTGATAAATATCCAGAAACGATTGATCATCTTGTATCAGGTTGCACCATATTGGAACCCACTGAGTATAAAACCCGGCATGACAGATTGGGCTAATATCTGCACTGGAAAATTTGCAACTTCTACAGGAAGGAAACTAAAAGAAACTGGTATGAACACCACCCAGACCAGGTTACAATTCTACGGGACTACACAATACACACTGACAGAACAATCAAAGGCAACCGCCCAGAGATTGTTATTAAAGACTACAAACGTAAACAGAAGATATTCAAAAAGCTGTCAAAATACAAGGACCTTGAAATCGAAATCTCAAAAATGTGGCACATGGGAACATTAACAATCCCTGTTGTAGTTGGTTCTCTAGGACTGGTTGGAAAAGACTCCAGTAGACTAATTGAAGGGATTCCTGGAAACCCATGCCTCAAAGAGATACAAAAAATTGTTCTGACAAGTACAGCCCACACTGCACGAAGGGCTTTATCTATGTAATTTTTTTCCCTCTCAGTGGAAAGTGTCATGATGCCATTTCTAACCTTAGGTCCCTGGGCGGGACTCGGAAAGAAATGTGTAAACGCCAGAAATCAAAGGCAATAAAAGTAATAATAAGAATAATAATTAACCATCAGTGATTACGTAGTGCAGGGCAAAGCTTTTTTTTTGGCAGCACAGGACCAATTTTTTGCTAACAAGAAATTACCAAGCACTAATACTGAAAACGAAATGCATATTCTGTGATAAATATCCAGAAACAATTGACCATCTTGTATCAAATTTAATACTCTAAATATAAAACCTGAGATGAGTGGGCCGATATCTGCACTAGAAAATATGTAACTTTCCACGAAAGGCAACTGCAAGAAATTGTATGAACATCACGCAACCCCGGTCACAGAGATAGCGGTTTAGGCGTTTGAAAATGAGGAAAATAAACAATCTTCAAACACAACTATACTAATTTAATCAAATTTTAATAATAAGTAGCCGTTTTCTTTCAAATTTTGAGAAATGATTTACAGATTATTTGTTAAACAACTTCAGACAAAAATATTTTTGTTTGTCTTTCTTTACAATACAACGGAGTAAGTTGTGTTATCATGACAGAAGAAACAGAATGTGTCTACATAAAGAGAGCGTAACGTATTGACGTTGTTTTATGAATGCGTTTAATTTTTAGTACCAGCGTGCCAATAGGCATAGAAATCCGTATTATATTACTACTAAAATTTATGTTGACAATATTTCGATTCGTATGTTTTAAATGTTTTTCATTTAACATCGCCAAGATTTTATAATAAAATATACTAGAATAAAATATACGAAATGTTACGCAAGGTTTTGTGCATTCAGCATGTTCACAACGACGAACAACCGACCCAGGTCCAAAACTTCAGGGAAAACGGAAAATTAACTTCATTAATTTACGCAATCGTATTTAAGCAGAAAAAAGGCCCCAGAAAAAACTAAAATGACATATTCTATACTCAGAATTACATACATTAATAAATATTATTTCCCATATTTAAATATCTAATTTTAACGGGGGGACTACTGTTTATCATTTTCTGTCAAATGTCTTTACCGAGTATAAATATTTTTTGTTTGAAAATGAAAAGACTACAGGATATTTCGAATGAAGTCACTTTATGTTTTATATATGCAAATGTAGAAATGCAAAAAGACTATACTTTGTGGCAAAAAATTTAGTTAATGTTTATAGCGATATCACTAAAATCCATTGAATTTTCTACAATTCTTTAACTGAGTTCCAAAGACGTATAACAACTTTATGGAATTTTACAATACACAAAACATAACAGTCGAACGTAACGTGTGCTGTTTTATCGACATGTTAGTTCCTGCAGATTGTAATGTATCTTTGAAAATCATTTAAAAAAAATTATTAAAATACAAAGATCATGAAGCGAAAAGCTAAAAAATCTGCCAGATGAGGGGATCGATCATTTCAGTTGTAGTTGGTGCCATAGTGGAGATTGTTCTGATAGAGAGTGAACAGATTCGTGGTAGAGCATGCCTTAAAGAAATGCAAGTAGAAAATGACATGAAGCCATTTCTGACCTTAGGTCTCTGGTTGAGTCGAGGAAGGAAATTTTTAGAAAAAAAAAATCAAAAGAAACTATTACTACTACTGCTACTACTACTACTACTACTACTACTACTACTACTACTAATAATAATAATAATAATAATAAAGGAGGCAACGCTGTGTTAGGCAAGTAGGTATAGTTGTTAAACTAAAATGAATTAAATGCAAACATGAATCTGAATCTGTTAACATCTTTTCATTACTTGTTAGGCCTTCTATACGATAAGCTTCAATCACGAAGAGATAAGAAGAATTAACAGGCAGATTCGAAATCATGTTTCCATGTATCACATATATCACCTTAAAAGATATACCGATTGGCTTACCTGCCTGAGGTAGATGGAGGTAGATGCCCGACTCAAGTTGAACTCACACACATAAAATTAAGAGATGATGCGAATTAATTTTAGCACGAAATTGAGGGTTTATATGCCATCTAATCAGGAGTTTTGCGATAAAAGTATTCATCGTGTCTTTCGTATTAATTACATGATTAGGGTTAATTAATGATAATAGAAGTTATTAAGCTCACAAGCATTACGGACTCAGGAAACCCGTTAATAAAATGGAATCTGATACTGGAAAGAAAAGAGGAATTAAATAATTTTAAGTATTTAAATAAGTATAAAAATAAGTATAGTTCAAGTATATAAATAAGTATAAGAATAATATATTTTAAGTATTTAAATAAGTATAAAAATAAGTATATTTTAAGTATATAAATAAGTATAAAAACAAGTATATTGTAAGTGTATAAATAAGTATAAATATACGTATATTTTAAGTATATAAATATGTTTAAAATAAGTATATTTAAGTATATTTAAGAATATAAATATATTTTATGTATATAAAGAATTATAAAGGTAAGTATGATTTAAGTATATAAATAAGTATAAGGAGTATGCTCTATAGAATTTTCCGAAACGAATATCTATGCCAATTTCAGTTATAAAATAGTTGAAAAATTACCAGGGTTTCTACCAGAATTGTTCCATCAAGTAATTATTCTCGAATATTTGAAATATATATATATATATTTATATATATATATATATATATATATATATATATATATATATATATTAGTCAACACTTAGAGGCGACAGTTTGTTTCATGGTAATCGTCAGACCACCTCTAAACTATACAACTAATGCCTCAAGGAATCTTGTTTTCCTGACTGCTGGAAGTCTTCTTCGATCGTTTCTGTCTTCAAGAACTCCGGCGAACACTCCGAACCTTCCAACTATCGTCCTATCAGTTTCCTTCCCCTCTTCAGCAAAGTCTTCGAAGCCCTAATCAATACCGAGGTGGTTAACCACCTCACATCCCATAATCTGCTCTCAGACAAGCAATATGGTTTCCGCTTTGCCCAATATACAGCTGATGTGCTTACGACCATCACTGAAACTATCTACCGAGCTCTTCAAAATAACGGGGAAGCCTGTGCCCTGGCACTAGACATCTCCAAAGAATTTGATAGGGTTTGGCATGCCGGCCTTCTTCGCAAACTCCAGGGTTATGGCATTAATGGTCGATTATATAACCTAATACAATCATTCATGTCAAACCGTGAATTGAATGTCGTTCTGAACGGATTCTCATCCAGTTCCTATCCCACGAACGCAGGTGCTCCTCAAGGTTCCATCCTAGGCCCCACTCTATTCCTTATCAACATAAATGACCTTCCTGACGCCATAACTTCCCAAGTTGGCATCTACGCGAATGACACCCCAATTTATTCCTGTCTCAAAAACAAATCTAGTCTCACTGACAAAGCTCACCTGGCCGTGCGTCTCGTAAAGGACCTCCAATCGATTGTGAACTGGGGCAAGAAATTGGCTGGTCAACTTCAACGCTTCTAAGAAAAAATGCTCTCTATCAATCACCACAGAGATCCTTCCCTTCCATCCATTAGAATGTCTGACGCTCAACTTCTCGAGAGCAACTCTCTGCGGCTTCTCGGTCTCAAGTTGACTGCTGACCTGAGATGGAATAAATACATTGAGTCAATTGCTTCGTCCACCGTAAGGAAAGTTGGCTCCCTGAGCCGCGCCAGGAAGTTTTTTCTCCCCGGAGTCGATTCTCCATATCTACAAATCAACAATTAGCCCCTGGATAGAGTATTGCTGCCATATATGGTCTGTTGCCCCTTCTTTTTGCCTCGGGGTTCTTGATAGGCTCCAGAGGAGGATATGCAATGCAGCTGGCCCTGCTCTGGCGTCTCGTCTACAGTCACTTTCTCACAGACGCGCCGTCGCCTCCCTCTGTCTGTTCTACAAACACTTTCATGGAAATTTCTCCGAGGAGCTTCATTTGCTGGTTCCCAGAGGTCATGAGTTCAAGCGCCATACGAGGCTGGCATCACACTCTCACCCATTCACTGTCGAAACTTCTAAATGTAGCCGTCTCTTCTACTCCAATAGCTTCATGTCTCGCACATTTCGCCTGTGGAATCCCTTCCCTATTCCTGTTTCCCTGTGAGCTATAGTTCCCAGCTATTCAAGTGTAATGTCAATCGACATCTCCAGTTGCCTTGATCTATCCACTACCCTCATCCTTTCTTCTATCACTCTTATCTGATCTTGCTTTAAATTTTCTGTAACCCCTTGCGTCTGAGTGGCTTCCCGCCTTGCTTGGGTTGAAATGCTTAATATATATATATATATATATATATATATATATATATATATATATATATATATATATATATATATATATATATATATATATATATATTTACACACGCTCTATTTCTGATATTAAGCTATTTATCCGGCAAATATAGCACATCTTAAGAATATATTTCTTCATATTTCTTGATATATATATATATATATATATATATATATATATATATATATATATATATATATATATATATATATGGTGGACTCTCTCGTCGTATTCGATGTATGAGGGTGGAGCAGCTCAGTTGCTAGGAACCGATAGCTAAGACCACCAGCACATATGATTTCATTATAGCGTTGAAGGCTTTGTGTAGAACCTACCAGAAACAGGGCCGAATTCAGCGAACTGGTCACTCCGTGCCACAAGATCCCCAAACGACCCTCCGCGGGTTGTCTTTCTCCTAGATCAGTTGCCATCCAAGACTATAGGACCTAGTCTGTCCTGCTGTTTGCCCATAGCTGAAGGAACAAGAAAAGATTTAATACCTTTCCCAAAGGTTATTAAGACGTAAGATTCGACTGGAATTCGAACTTGGCTCTCCGATTCTTGACATTTAAATTTAAATTTAAAATTAAATTCCGGGAGTAATATTCCCTCACCTAAAATACATACTGTATATTACTCGCTCAGTTTACTTTTGGGTGTTAGTAGGATAACTTGTTTTACTATAAATTTAAATCTTGACACTTTTTTTAATTGTTAATTTCATATTAGAACCGATAGTTTAAAAAGAATGTCAGGGCGACATATGTGCAGCAAATTGCCCCATGAATATGTTCAATTAGTTAATCTTGTGAATACCTCTAATTATATCGTATATGTATATTAAAAAAAAAAAAATTCATCATTTCACTTACATTATGGTTAATTAAAAAAAAAATTCAATTAAGTTATGATTGATTCCATTTCAATCTCATAGCAATTTATATTATTGTACTGAGAATTTATTTTAAAATTAAATGTGTGAATGAATTACACTTTATAATTTTTAATTTTTACTGCACATTTTTTTCATTTAATTAATAATATATACTCAGAAAATATTTAAAGCGGAAACCCATATGGAGTTTTTAAATATATTTATATTTAGTGTTTAATGTTTTTGCATTAAAATACTTTTAATCAATATACACATAATCATTTTAAAACACTATTCTTTTTAATTATTAAATTTCTATAGAGAAGCTTTTTCGCTGTATCACAGCTCATCAGTGTAACTAAACGTCTGAGTGTTTCAAGCCAGTATCGAAACTCGACCGATTTGGCGTCAGTCAGAGACTCTACTCTTGAGCTTAGGGAATCTTTTAACTCCTTATATACGTGATGTATATAAACGCCAAATCAGCAGCCAATTCACAACAGAAGAGTGATGCGTTATAAGCAGCAGCAGCCAATGTTTTAAAAATTCCCTTTTTTTTTTTTTTAATCAAGTTATCCACATACAGGACTGTTGGGCTGTATCATAGTTCATCAGTGTATCTAGACGTCCGATTGCTTCAAGAAAACATCCCCGGCTGCAGAATATTCTAAAAGCTGTTTTAGATCTTTTAGAAATTGATATTTTGTTTTATTGTAAACAAATATACATACCATGTATATTATGGACAAAAATGTTTCGAAGACGTAGAAATAACACAAGTGTCATTTAACCTCTGAGCATTAAAGCGGATTCGGATTCGGATTTCACTTTGAAATATTAAATAATATACATTCAAGGATATTACAAAATATCCATTCAAGGATAGGTCAAGAAAGCATATTAATGTTGATATGGCTAACGAAGTTGCTTATTAACAATGGGCTTGCATGTTAAGCGTGTCACATAGAAGAGGCTTTTTAATTCGTATTTTTGGTGACTTTAATCAAGGACAGGTTAAATTCTAAAATCTGGAATTTAACGTGCTCGGAATTTCAGGTCTGTTGACACGTTATATCCGTTTATATCTTCACATATTTTCATGAACTAATGCAAATCTCACAGAGACATAGAGAAAGAACGTAGTAAATGGAAGTGCGAAGAAAGGGCTATATACCAGTTTAAGATATTTTATGATTGTCAGCAAGGGAAACAGTCAAAGACAATAATTACGAATTGTAGACTTGAAAATCGACCAGTTACGAAAGTTTTAATATCTGGAAAATGTTTCAATAGAGGACGAATAATGAAACATCGAAATCGTATTGGAATAATAATAAATACTTATCAATGTCTATGTATTAAGAATTTAAAAAAAATGGAATAAAAGAAAACGATACTGAACTGCAATGTCGTATCAATCCTTTAATATTTCAGTAATTGTTGGATAATTTCATTGCATATGAAAAAGAAACTTGAGACAATACAAATGTTGCTCGACATATACTGAGACCACCGTGAAGGGATGAAGAAGATTTTAAGGAAAACGGGAAAAAAATATAACATTTGGAATTAAAAACTGACTAGAGAAATGATTAGAACACGTAACGAGAAAAAAATGCTTAGAGAATTTGGCACTCACTCGGTATATTGAAGGTATGATTGATAGAGGAAAGCAACGAGTAAACTACCCAATAATCTTGTGTGCATGGATGCTAGAAATAGGATGAGGCGTAACAGCAAGAAAAAAAAATAAAAATAAAAAAAAAAATTACTAAGAGCTTCAGATATTTGGAAGTTTTAGAGATTCACGTTCACCCACATCCTGAAGTGTCATTTCACGTGGAAGAAAGGAAGAAGAAACTAAATTATTAAATACGCATATCTGAGAATAGATTTTTTAAAGAAATGATACGAAATCCGATAATAATGATAACATATTTTTTATTCTTTTGTACAGTAGGTTTCACCGTGTGCAAGGCCCTGGATTCCAGGTAGAGGATTAAGATAAGTTGTAGTTTATATGGTTAGGAGGGCGAGATAACGGTTAACTCTAGACTTCAAAAGATCATGTTTGTAGTGATCAGATGAAACATCATCTTTGGAGTCGGTTCCACATGGCAGTAGTAGGCGGAAAAATTCTGTTTGATTAGAACATACTCCACGCCGATTTTATTGTAGGGAATGTGGGTGTTTTGATAAAATGTAAGTGGTATGGCGGGTCGTAGCCCCGAAATTTAGACCTGGTTGAACCTGGGAATGTTGCTCGTCCGACCACTTTCCGTCGTAGTGGCAGTAGAGCAGTGAGAGACTTGACACATCCCGCCTGTGAGAAAGAATTTAGATGATGGAAAAGAATTATTCTCCAAGAAGGACTTGGAGTGGCTTTCGAATTTTATCAAGACTAGAAAGAAATGACTAGGCAGCTCCCGGCCAAATATTACTACAATTCTACATTTTCGGCATGATTTGGATCTCATTATTTTATTGCCTTATTATAGCATATAGACGACACGAGAGATTCGAGATTACATTTTTTTTATCGAGATATAAAGTGAAAATATAAAATGGATTGAGCTAAATCTGAAAATTCTTATTTCACATACAGACATATCGACAACGTTACCATATCCGCTAGAAATGAAGTCACACCACGCTTATGGTACAAGTTACATACCTCCGTGACTCAGGGTACATCGTGCTCCTTATAAGGCTCTTTGAGTTTAAGCTTCGAAAAAGTTATAATGTTCTTGCAGAGGCATACCATCCGTACGTCAAGGGAAATAAACTTTCTGTGCAAGTAGAATACAAATTGATTTCCCTCATATCAAGGCCATTATGAAACATAATTCCATTGAGTAAATGAGTTCGTGACTATCAGCTTACGCTGAAAGAATCATAGTGTACGAAAACATCATGTACACATGCTATATGATGAAGTTAGTGATGTTAATTATTGATACGCCTCGGATGTATCTTTTAACCAGATCAAAATACCGGCTAATCAGTCTTATATTTGCCGGGAAATACATCATACTTTTTAATTGACGATAACATCGAATGTAAAAGCATCGAAAGGAGGAATTCCACATGGAGTATATGGCCTGTTTATAGAGGCCAGTTTGATGTCAGCCATACACACATTGCGCTTTACTCCTGAACACGCTTGTAGCATGTGTTACCGTAATACGAACATAATAAATACGAACATATTAAACGTCTATGAGTGTTACTAAATAACAAATTCTGATAAAACTTTAAAAATTAATTATAATATTTACTACACTCTATGAAAATATAGGTAACGTCCATTATGGAGCTCAAAATAAATTTTCTGTCAACGTAATACATGTTAAATGCAATGAAATTAATTCTGACAGGCTGAGACATAACGGAAACTAGTTTTGTCAAAGAGATTTCCATAGTCCAAAGATTAAAGTTGCATAGTCAGAAGGTGATATAGCAGCCTAAATTGTGAGTTCGAATCCAACCGAAAGGATATATTTCATGTGATAGGTCCGTAGACAATAACTTCTGTCTTTGAAAAACAGGGGATTCTCACTCAATATGTGAAACAACTTTTTATACAGGTACATATCAATAAACATAATGATGTATCAATATGTATTAATACATACATACATACATACATACATACATACATATATATTTTTTTTTTTAACAATAACAAAATATTAAAAAAATAAAATCTTTAGACACACTGGGTGATTAATATTCTTTCGTTTTTTTTTATTATTATTTCATTTAGATTCCTCGACTAGTTTCGACCAAAATGGCCATCATCGGGAGGAGAAATATTCCTGCTTGCTGGTAGCAGTAAACTACAGAAATGTATCTTTTGCTGGGGAAAATGAACTTTTGTCTGTAGTTTTCATTTGTTTTTTTTATTTTTTTTATCTTTTTGTTGGAGAAAATGTCTTATATATATATATATATATATATATATATATATATATATATATATATATATATAAGAAATATAGTCTTAAGGTGTGCTATATTTATGGAATAAAGTGCTCAATATCAGAGATAGAGCGTGTGTAAATATAAAAGTGAACATAGAAGTCAACACTTAGAGGCGACAGTCTGTTTCATGCTATATGCAACCGTCAGGCCTGACGATTGCATATAGCATGAAACAGACTGTCGCCTCTAAGTGTTGACTTCTATGTTCACTTTTATATTTATATATATATATGTATATTCTAAATAAGGATTCTAAATAAAATTTATATATATATAAAGATTCTAAATAAAAGTTATATATATATATATATATATATATATATATATATATATATATATATATATATATATATATATATATATATAACTTTTCTTTAGAATCCTGGAGATTCCTATGTAAACTTATCATCAACCCTCGTTTCAGAGTCTTGTCGACAAAGGATATGTGAAGGACGAAACGCGTGAGAAGCACATTTCTTTGTCTTACAATTTCCCCAATACTTTTTTTGATATATGAAATATATATTGTTATTTCAAGTGTATATATATATATATATATATATATATATATATATATATATAAGACATTTTGTGGTTTATACATTCTTTTGTTAGATACAAATATTTAAGTAAATGCTCTGTGTATAATAAACAGTATTAAACAAAATATCTGTATCTATGAAAAGAATGTATAAACATAAAAATGTCTTAAAAATATTTGTCGGACTTTGTCCATTTCATTATATATATATATATATATATATATATATATATATATATATATATATATATATATATATATATCTGCGTGTGTATATGTATGTGTGTGTGTGTGTGTGTGTGTATAGAGTTATAGATTTGCATAAATGAAACGGCCACATATAATCAACCGTATCGGCGCGTGCTGGCGGGCATCAAGAGAGAAGCAAATGAATAATCATCAAATTTATTCACGAGGTGTAAACATACCAATGTCCAATATGGTTAGAAAGAGCAAAGATATAAATTAATAAATATACATTATGAGTGAAATATTTGTGTACTAACCTAGTAAAGTTTCTACCGATATTGCTCATGCCGTTACTGTTGAAGAGCGAATTGAATAAGCCATAATGCCTTATTCAGAAAATCTTCAACAATTACAACTTTAAGGTATGCTACAGCTGCACTAAAAACATCGATCAATATTTAACCCAACATAGTAGAGCAATCCTTAAAAAATACTTAAGCAACACTAGTAGCAATGGTAGCCATCATGATCAAAAATGTAATTCTCGCAAAGGTCGCCTCGGTCTCATGAACGGTAAATGCCTGTATAAAGTATTTATTATATAAGGCAGGCGTCATGCGCAATGACCAGATCAAATTTTGATCTACCACTAATAGTTGGAAAAAAAAGCGTTTCTGTCATCATAAGATGAACCGTAGCAACAAAAAATATGCAAGCGCCACAGCACACTGGCGTATCAAAATAGATGCCTACACAATTCACATAATTTGGGAATTCGTAGCTCAAACCAAGCCATTATTCGAAAAAAAATCACCCTCAAAAATATTAGTAGTGTAGTTCTACTAATTAAACGGAACGAGCTCATGATAGCCTGTAGGCACAGGAAATTGATTCTCTTAAAATATTGGAAGTCCGATCAAATTAATATTTTTTATGAAAGCAATCTTTTTTATTATATACTAGCAGTAAAGCCCGGCGTTGCCCGGGGAGGCAACAGTAAGAGATAGATCAAGTATCAACCATCATAAAGACTGAAAAATAAAATTGACAAATATTATTGTTTAAGGTTGACGGACACGCATGTCTTAATTATTTTTATTTTTTTTTACGAATTGGTCAAACCCAAACTCAATCATTATGAGTCTACCGATTGAATAGAATTTTATTTTAAACAATCGTCTTGTAATTGGAATTTTTAAAGCATTCTGAATGTAAAAATAAAGAAAAAAGTGAGCAAGACAATAAGAAACACTACCTGCCAAAAAAGTGAAGTTTTGTTGAAATCGGTTGAAAAATGTAGGAAATCCCATCCCATATAAAAACGAACACACACACGCACACACACACACACACACACACACACAGATAACCAACCTGGGTTTTATAATAAGTATAACTCGATATTAATAAGTATAACTCGATATGCGTTGTCCCCCATTCATTAATGCCTCTTAATCGTGTTTTCAAATTGATTTCGTGCAAGAAACAATTGTGTTTTTCCAATTTTTGGCGCTGTCAGAACCACCGCAAGGTAATTTTACGTAGTCCTGTGAAGTTTTGTTGAAATCAGTTGAAAAATGTGAGAAATCCGATCCAATATATAAACGTACACACACACACACACACACACACACACACACAATCTGCGTTTTATAATAACTAAGATTCTGGCAAAAGGTTTTATGACCGGATGAAACCAATATAGAGCTTTCTGTGAGGAACATTCTGTGGTATATCTGGGGCGCCCTTGATACTGCTTTTGAAGAGAATAATTTGCATTAAACATGGCGGAGACAGCATTATAACTTTGGGGTGCTTTGTAGGCAAAATAGGACACCTTGACAGCACAATGGACTCTGCAAAAATCCAAGCAATTTTGAACAAAAGTGTCCTGTCCTCACTTCAAAAGTTAAGTTTTAGTCAGGGATGGAACTTCCAACAGGATAATGATGTGAAGAAAAAAAAGCAAATCCACAAAAGAATGGATTCCTAAAAAACATTATAAATCAGGGAACGGCCTAGTTAAACTCCTGATCTAAATCAAATTGAAAATCTATGATTCAAGTGAAAGAAAGCAGTACATGCATAAAAAAAAACAAAAAAAAAACATGTAAATTCGAGCAATTGTGAGAGTTTTGCGAAGAGGAATGGTAAAAAAAAATGACACACCCTTCTGGCATAAACGTCTTAGAAATTATAGAAACACGCTAGTTGACATTGTAGCCTCAAAAGGAGTAGTCAGCAAATATTAAATGTAAAGTTTTAGTTACTTTTGCACATCTTAAATTTGAATTTTGAATAGATATCTTTATTTCAACTTGATGAGATTTTTGGAAAGTAGTTGTAATTATTTAATAGTTTTTTTTAATGAATATATCGTTTAATTAAGATGTGTTAATCTTAAGGAAAAAAAGTGAGAACTTTTAAAAATATTATCTTAGGGGCTTATTTACATTTGCTCAGCACTGTATATACCGAGCTGAGAACTGATGACACCAAGAATCCTTGAAAAAATTCTGAATGTCGTATGTTCACGACTACATTGACTGGAGGACACACACATTAACGTAAAAAATGATCTAAAAGAATGATCATTTAAAATAACTTACATTTCCTTATATCTGCAAATATACCTCAACTGAGAGAATCGAATATCCACTGTGAATGTAGCGATAAATTTATAAGATCGTTTGTGAAATACAACAATATCTGAAGTGTTTTTTTGTACAATGTTTAGAATGTGGAGTGGATGCTTAGAAAAGTGTGTGAAATATTTGAACGGAAGTAATTTGAAATGTGCTAATTATGCTTTCAATTCTTCTAATATCATTTTCGAAGAAGTTTTACAAACAAAACTTTTTTCATAAACTTTTACGTACGTACGTGTTTTTGATAGTATTCGTTTATCGCACAACCATTTAGAATGTAAACGGTCACGGCTCTTCACAGCTTCCATTATCTATTATCAGAAAATTGCTTTCCTATTGCCATCTCCACGGTTTGGAATTCAGTATTTTCATAATTTTAATGTTATTACCACCCAAATATCGAGAGTCTGTTCTACGCTGTTATTTAACCGATAAATGAGGGCGTGAAGACAAAAATGTGAAAAATAAAGGCGCCAGAACAAACTAGATGTCACCGGTTTCCCTATCAGCGACTATTATAATTATGCTACACGAATATTTTTTTCCAAAAGTACAATGTGGATATTTTATAGATTCTAAATATTATTGTCATATATTTTCTATAGTTTCATCTTATATCTCCACTACCTGTGTGCATATACAAACCTGTTTCTTATCAGATTAATGGATAGTTTATATTTGATAGATAAAAATTGACACTTCAATAAATGAAACCAACAACGCCCCTCTACCCAAAAAACACATACTTCGAAAAACAAAGTCTGTACTGGTAGAAATATATTTATATTTCTAATATTAAAAAAATGATTTATCATGATTTCCTAAATGCGGAACTTTATTTCGGTAAATGGTAATTCTAATTTTTTTCTCTCGAATAGTTTAATGACTAAAGTCTGTATGTCAAAGTCCCGAATGAATGTTTAATGAATAAGAATATGGCCCAGATATGACAGAGATTAAGAAATAATATTAAATTGCATAAAAATGAAAGTATCGTTGTAGGTGTCTATCATGGAACTAGAATTTAAATTAGCAATTTGTATGATTTCTCCAGACATGATCTCCTCGAGGATAGAGCGACATTTTAGAAGCCCTGTTATTCATCAAGCAGGCATAGGACAGTCTGTCTTTTTTTCTTAAACGAACTATTGTTTCTGTATTTTACTCATGGCAGTAAAACTAATTTGCAGAATATGAGAATAAAGATGATGATTCAATTCCTAAAAAGTTCAAATCAGGATTCGTTCATCATGTCTTTGTAATCTTACAATCATATTGAAATAGTTGTAGCTGCATCAATAAATATTCGTCGGACATTGTGAATATCAGAAAATATTTATAGGTTAAGAGCAATGTTAGTTTAATAATATGCCGTGAAGATGTTTTTAAACAAAAGGAAATCTGTCATGTGAAGAAATAGATAACGCGTAGATAAGGGGGTAGGCGAACACTCTCTTCAATCTGGACATTGGAGGTGATTTAGTGTCACTGTTTAGAGATGTGTGAAGTCCATGATCAATCGTTATATATCATACATATCATCATAAACTACAATTTTTAGCTTCTCACACAAAGAGTCTTTCGTGAGCTTTGTCCAGGTAAATAAAGATTTGGGGCTTGTATTAGGACTTACTGAAGATAAAATATTGTACTGACAGGTCGGCCTCCGTCACCAAATAAGTAGAGGCACATTTTAGGTCAAAATGAAGATTCTATTGGACTTCCTGTTGGGAGTAAAAATTTCCTGTAGAAGGACCACATCATTTAGAATGGTTGTTATTAATTTGTTAATTTTACTCAAAAACGTTTGCACCACTAAATATCACGTTTATAGTAAAACATATATATATTTTGTATAAAAAATAAATTATTCCATATATATATATATATATATATATATATATATATATATATATATATATATATATGTATATATATATATATATATATATATATATATATATATATATATATATATATAAATAGATAATTATTTATTTTTATTTAAAAAAAATAATTATACCTGCTCTACTCTGTATTGAGCACTCTTTTAAGAATAGTAATTTTTGGTTATTGGAATGTATTCTGTATACACCAATCATATACATACTATATATATATATATATATATATATATATATATATATATATATATATATATATATATATATATATGTATATATATATATATGTGTGTGTGTGTGTGTGGGGGGGGTGTGTGTGTGTATGTGTGTGTGTGTACAGATGTAAAAGAATGAAAAGCATATGAATTCAAACGTTCCTTAAAAAAGGGCTAAATACAAGAGCAATAGTTATCTATTTTAATCGGTTATATTGGAACATATAAGTTACCACAAGAAAAATGCATATTTCTCTAATTTACACATCTCATCACGTGGTTAACATTGTAATCTGTATGAATAAAATCGTTTATTAACACCAATCTTAACCACCTGATGAGATGTATGAATGAGACATCGAAAGTTGTATACATTTTTGTTGTGAAAACTTCTATGTTCCAATATATATGAAGAAATATAGTCTTAAGGTGTGCTATATTTATGGAATAAAGTGCTCAATATCAGAGATAGAGCGTGTGTAAATATAAAAGTGAATATAGAAGTCAAAACTTAGAAGCGACAGTCTGTTGCATGCTATATGCAATCTTATGGCCTGACGATTGCATATAGCATGAAACGGACTGTCGCCTCTAAGTGTTGACTTCTATGTTCACTTTTATATTTATATTTACATATATATATATATATATATATATATATATATATATATATATATATTACATATATATATATATATATATATATATATATATATATACATATATATATATATGTATATATATATATATATATATATATATTTATATATATTGTATAGATAATATGGAAACGCATTTTATTATTTTTTATAGGTTTCTATTCATTATATGGATTTGGTAATCTTCTAAAGGAATATTTCTACTAATTTATTTATGCATTTCGTTATTATTACAATTTATTATGTGTCAGCGGTGAGATTTCTGGTACGCTAAAGTTCAGACTATTAAAATTTTGCAAGTCTAGAAATTATAGTGTGTTAATGTCAACTGCAAATCGGCAAATTAAGAAAATATATTTTCCGAATAATCTGTAGAGATAATGCATGTTTCTGAATTTTATAAATGTTTCCCTTCTAAAATAAACTAGAATCCCGTCCAGATAACTTGAACTATTATATATAAAAGATTAACTTAAACAAAAACGAACAGCAATGTGTATATATATATATATATATATAACGAATTGACACATGAATTTGTAATGAGATTAAAACAATGGTTCTCACATGGTGCCAATTTGATTTTTAAAGGGGCAATTCGAGAATGATTTGTTTTTGAATTACTTGATTGATCCACTTTGAATATTATGGAGGAAGAATACGTTTTCACTTGTAAATCTTGATGAAGTTTCATGTTCTAACAATATGCCGAAAAAATCGATTTATATAGTATATTAACGGTGAACATATTCCAATTCCGTGTGTATATAACAAAACTCGCATGGATAAGATTGTTTTCATTGTTTTGACCAAAAATTTATGCCCATTTTAAAAGGGGAAAGTGATCATATTTTTTTCGTATGTATCCTACAGTCTACTATATCTGCAGTTCAAAAACTTTATGATATTGTTTATGTGTTAATGAATTCTTAATAGACCTTATTTTATATCTTAGAGTTGTGTATTTAGAAATAACATTTGTGTGTTTCTCCGGAACCTTTCAAACAATTTTCGACAATCAATTATATCTATCTGTCTAGACAAAGGATCAACATTCTCTAACAAGATCTCTTAAAGTGTTAACACCTACTGGATTGCAAAAACAATTTCCCTGAAATATTGTTTTAAGATTAATATTTTATAAATTTCAACCGGAAGCAAAATTGTTTGCTCGCTGGGTGAATGAGGAGACGATAAAAATTACCATTGTCATAACAACTGGTTTAAATATAGCTACAGTTCTGTCGACGCAGAGATAGATAGATAATCAAGATATCCCGTTATATCTATCTATCTATCTATCTAGCTAGCTAGCTATATATATATATATATATATATATATATATATATATATATATATATATATATATATATATATATATATATATATACAGGGTGTTTCAAAAAGAATACACCAAAATCATTACTCTGTTTTTTCAGGTCTATAGCATTGTAGTGGACTGAATCAGTGGTTATTTGATAGAGTAGTTATCAAAGTTTGATTGGGTGTCAGTTTCACCGCTGTCGTTTGTATAACTTCCGGTACATCTGAATTGTGGGAAGATCAATCAAAATGGCGACTCCTCAGCAGAAGGCGTTTTGCTTGCTTGAGTTCGCGAAAACAAACGCCATTGTCACGGTACAGCGTGCTTTCAGAACAGAATTCGGCATTGATCCGCCCCATCGTGAGAGCATTCGACGGTGGGTTAGACAGTTTAAAGAGAGTGGGTGCCTGTGCAAAGGAAAGAGTCCTGGAAGACCATTTGTTACAGAGGTGCAAGTGGAGAGGATTCATGATGCATTTGAGAGCAGCCCACGTAAGTCCGTATGTCGAGCAAGTCTTCAGCTTGCCATCCCTCATACCACTGTCTGGCGTGTGTTAAAGAGACGATTACACATGAAACCATACACACTAAACCTCGTCCAAGCACTTACTAATGATGGCAAGGTGATGCAGAGGACATTCTGTGAATCAATGCTGGAGATGGGGGAAGGTGATGAAACTCTCTTTTCACGTTTAGATTTTGGTGACGAAGCGAATTTCAATTTGAGAGGCACAGTCAATCGTCACAAGGTGCACATTTAGGGAACAGAGCACCCACATGAAACTGTTGAGCATGAAAGAGATTCCCCTAAAGTGAACGTCTTCTGTGGTGTGTCTCAAGACAAGGTCTATGGTCCCTTTTTCTTTGAAGGAAACACCGTTACAAGACAAATCTCGAAATGCTCCAAAACTTGATATTCATTTTACTGCAAGCAGAATCGAATGAATATATATATGAATATGAATATATATATATATATATATATATATATATATATATATATATATATATATATATATATATATATATATATATGTATGGGTATATATATGTATGTGTGTGTATATATATATGTGTGTATAAATATATGTGTGTGTGTATATATATATATATATATATATATATATATATATATATATATATATATATACATATATATATATATATATATATATATATATATTAATATCCGTCCATGTGTTATTGAACGGGCATGTAAGCACTTTATCGCGGATATTCACACAAAATATGCTTGAAATTCACGATCGGCGACGTGTCAATTTTGAAAAGCATTGATTCTCTCTCATCCTGAAGGACGTGACTATAGTAAACAGCCAGACTTCAATTTCAATATTTTTGTGATATCATAATAATTTCTTATGAAACTGTACATAACATTGATGTGTATGCATATAGAGTCCCCCTCCAAAAGTAATGGAACGGGAATATTAATTTCTTTGTTTTGTTGTTCGCTGAATACATTTGGATTTAGAGATAATAGATCAGAATTTCAGCTGTTATTTCATGGTTTTTATATTTAGATGTGTAATACAACTTAGGACATACCACCTTTTGTCTAAACCCATCCATTTTCTTATGAGCAAATCTAGTGGAACACGTGACTGACAGGTGTTACCCGTTGCAAAGATGGCGCGTTGAAGATTGTTTTAAACCTAAATAGCACTGAATGACTATGCTTGGTTTTAGCTCATTGGTTTCATCTGTAAGACTGTATTTCTAGTTAACAAGAATAAACCAACATGAATAAAAGATAGCTGTTTATGGTAGAAACGAAGGCTATTTTGAAGCAGAGAAAAGGAAAGACGATCAGATCAATTGGACAAGCATTCGTTATAGCCAACACAACAAATGGGAATATCTTAAAAAGGAAAGAAAAAATAGATTTACTGAGCAACAGACATAGAGCAGGTCGGCCAATGAAAACAACAGCAGTTAGTGACAGAAATATTTTTAGAGCCCTGAGGAAAAACTTCAAAACAACTGTCCGTGATATCACTAACACTATCCAGAGTTAAGGTGTAAAAATCCTCCGTTTGAAAAGGCTTTAAAGGCATAAACATAGAGACAGATGCATAATGAAAAACCACTCATCAACAGAAAGAATGGAAATACCAAATTGGAATTTCAAATGAAGTACAGTGATGAGAGACAAATGCATGATGGAAGCCGTCTTTTGGTATTGGCTTCCAGAACTGCTTCTGGACCAGCCTTATTCATATTTCATGAAATCATGATAGTAGCAGCAGAAATAATTCAGAAGTTTACAGAAACACATTGTCTTCCAATGTACAAAGAAATACATCCAAACTAACTGGATGGATATTTATTTTGCATCAGGACTATGGCACAAAACATATTTCCAAAACAACGAAGGATGTCATCAGGGAAAGTAGGCGAACAAGTTTAGACTGGGTATTTAAATCACCGAGCCATAGCCCAATAGAGCATGCATTACATCTCTTGAAGAGGAAACCTAAGGAAAACCACGCCCCATTACCGACACACAGACACGAAGCAAACAAGAAATGAAAGAGGATCCGTGAAAAATCTGGAAAATGACCACAAAGTAAAAATTTAACTGTTTAATGACGTCAATGGGCCGCAAGTGTGATGCAGTTATCTCTATCTAAAAAAGGCAGGTTGTGTGTGTGTGTTTGTGTGTAACGAATGCACGGCCGCAATTTTCGACGGATTTGCACCAAAATTTACATGCACATGCTCCAAGTTAGCGGCAAGGCCAAGACCGACGTTGCATTTCCCAACTCACATCGATAGTGGAAATAATCGATTTTTTCATGCTTCTACGGCAGTTTTGTACTGGTCAGAGTGAGAGCCTATAGCTAGCTGCCACGAATAGGCAGGATTATACTACTGGCCAGCATACGAGCCAACAGCTGACTGACAGGAATGTTAACTAGCATGCTAGCATGCAAAAAAAAAATAATCGATAGCTGCATTCGTCACAAGTTGGAAAATTTAAATCTGCATGGCACTTTACTCCAATTGCCTAATTCGCTTGCTTAAACTCAACGATGTTTCTGATTCCGCAGAAGTGGGTTGGGTGTGAAATAGTATTTGTTGTTAACATTCTTTTTTCATTCGGTTTTTCAAGTTACGTGTCATTTTTTTAAAGCTGATCGTTTTGTGTTCATTTTTTTTAGATCTTTACTCGTAACAGATTTAATGTTTAATATAGAGCTTAGAACAATTCACAGTGTGATATAGGCATGGAGTAAGGCATGTAGCAACATTAGCACAGCAAAGGTCACTCCTTTAAAGGCAAGGAAGGGCAAAATATTTTAAGTCAAGTGATAGCAAATGCTGTATGTACGATTTTTGAATGAAGCATGGGCAACGGAGCGCCATGCTGCTAGTTGCTAGTAAGTGTTATGCAAGCAAAAGTTAATGTTAATTTCTTTACGACTATTTATCGTTCTTATGATTGCTCACATAAATATATGGTGATCTGATTCAAATGGTGGTATACCCTAAGCTGCTCAATGCATCTAAATTTAGTTCTCAGGAAATAAAAGCTGAAATTCTCTTCATCTTTTTACTTAACCCCAATTTTTTTCAGTGAACAACAAAAAGAAAGGAACTGGTTTTTCTCTCCCAATACCATTTTTTGTTGCAGGGTAGTGTAAGTAGATACATATTGTAGATAATAATTAATCTTCCTGACACTGTATCGTCTTCTTACTATGATTTGTATATGGGAAAAAATGGTTTCTCATTTTGTTTGATTCTAAATGAAGTGATTACTAACATACAAATATAACTACGCACAACACACGCGCGCGCACACACAGAGATATAAACACAGACAGACACGCGCGCAATCACACACACACGCATATATATATATATATATATATATATATATATATATATATATATATATATATATATATAATATATATATATATATATATATATAATATATATATATATATATACATATGTATATATACATATATATATATATATATATAATATATATATATATATATATATATATATATATATATATATATATACATATATATACATATATATATATATATATATATATATATATATATATATATATATATATATATATATTTACAAAACATTAAATTTTAAAAAAATTAAGAGATCGTACAATGACGTTACTTTGGTTTCAAACTTCCATGTCCCCCGGCGAATTTTTAATAATTTACATGTCTGAATTTTATTTTTTTAAATTTTCTTTATACGCGTAGATAGTACATTTTTAATACAGCTGTACCCTGGTCTAATTCAACTCTGACTAATAAATGTTTTAAAATTGTATATATATATATATGATTTGGATGATCATGATATTTGTAATTGATTAGGATGCTATTTTACGATAATTCTGTGATTGCATGAAAAATATTTACTATGCGTACAATTCTTTCGATGTAACTGATGTAATGAATATGCATACACCTTGGTCCTCCACATCACAGTAATATGATTGGCTGGTGTTAGCCATAAATATAGACTGATGTTGAGGTACATGGATGTCGCCTATTGACTACGCCTATTGCCTACAACTACGACGAGGACCAGTCCATTACGGTTACCTGCTAGTTTGTTCTACCCGGTTACAGTAGTCCAAAACCACTTTGTTACTTCGAACGAATATATACCTTTCCGGGATATATCAGTAACATATAATTGTCAGGTTCCACATTGTCGTTCATGTAGGTGATACCTGCAATTTGTCTCTTTTTTAGGACAGTCTGTGAAATGAAACATCGTTGTAAAATAAAACATCTAGCCCAAAAATGAAATAAAATTAAAATAAAAATAAAACGAACGTATATTTTCGTTCGAATACCCACGAGTATAAAATTTGACATGTGTTTTTTTTTTTGGTGACCTCTTTCTACTTTTTCAGAAACACAGATAACGTCAGAAATGTTAAAGATCATCTTTTGCGTTTAACTTAACAAAGGGACATATATCATACATTTTTACATATAATTTCTTACTAATTTAACGTTATTTTTCATGGGTATATAATGTTTGAGTAGACAGCCTGTTTCTTAAATAACCTAATTTAACATCAACTATCCAGTGAAAAAATAAAGATGTGCATTCTAGCAGGGTTCTTAATTGTGTCAATCTTTTCTGGGGTAACCACCATTAAGAGCGGTGCGCATTTACATTGTTCATCTGCAGACTACTTTCAAAGATGGGTCAACATTAATTAGACATTTGAAGACATAAAGCTTTACTTTTCGGATCTTTTGGATCCAATCTAAACTAAATTATTTTTATTTTAAGAACGAAAAAGTAAACAATCTTGTATGACTTTAATAGATTTATTTATAATCCAACATTATTTCATTTTAATTTAAATGGTATATTTAATTTAGGTAGACACGTGTTTGAGTAGACATCACACATATGTTAAAAAGGAAAATTGTCGCCTACCGCCATATGCATTGAAGAGTCTTAATAAGGTTATACGTGTACACACAGATATACACGCAAACATACACACAAATAGACTATATATATATATATATATATATATATATATATATATATATATATATATATAACCATGTGGACCTGAACCTACCTATCTTTGTTTTAACTTAAGTTACTATGCCGGTGTTTTTTGTTTTTTTTGTTTTTTTTTTATTAGATATTACGGTGTTGATTGATTATTTCCAACCGGCATGGATATTTTTAGTCTTACCATTCCATTTTTTGTCGAATTTTTTCGCTGATATCGGTTTTTTCAATATTTCTTATTTACAAATGTATCTTTTCCTGTATAGCATTAATATATTAAACATCTAAGTATATTCATATTTCTCTCACTTAAACCGTTTTTGACTCGCCTCTTTAAACATATATCTGTTAAATTTTAATCCCCCCTTCACCTTTAGACCTACCTGTTCTCGTCTGTTACCCCTCCCTATAGCTTTTATTTACTCTAACATTCGTCCCACACTCTCATACATACACTCTCACTAAATTTTATTTTTTAATCCCGGAGTTGTTTTTATCTGTTTTCTTTTTGAATATGTAGGTCTGATCAATTGGATCGTATTTACGATTCCAATGTAATGAATTATGACCATGGAATATTAGTGTTTAAGTCTTTTTATTATATCCTTACTCTGTCCTGGACATTGAGTTCTCCCTGGATTCTATCCTCTTGGAATTATTTTTTATACAAATATATATGAATGTGTATGTATGCATGTATATATATTTATATATATTTTAGGTATATGATTGCATATGTATGTGTATATTTACTAATATTGTCTATATATATATATATATATATATATATATATATATATATATATATATATATATATATATATATCAAATCCACTACATTCACTTACGTACAAATAGATTTGGGAAAGGTACTATTCCATCTATTCTGGCCCCCACCGCCAGTTATAACTAAATAGCCGAAATAGCAGGATATGATAAATATTATAGCCTGGTGTGACAACCGGTCTAGGCGAAGGAAAACACTATATTCAAAACATTAACCTATGGTCTCAATATTTTCAACAACCCCTGATTCGAGCGCCTTGGCGAGGATGCCTACACTCCTATAGTTTGTTGTCAATTACTGAGGCTCTGGTTTGGGATTTGTGTGTGTGCGCGTTTACAATTATATATATATATATATATATATATATATATATATATGTGTGTGTGTGTGTGTGTGTGTGTGTGCGTGTGCGTGTCTGATTAATAAATATTGCTAGTTATTAAATTTATTTCTCTGTGGACAGAAAAACAGAAAACAAACATTTATATAAATATTTATGATGATTCTGTTGCATTATACTTGAAGTAAA
>OZ010571.1:145020875-145023375 GCA_963932145.1 Acanthosepion lycidas | reverse complement strand
TCTTCATATTGAGCAGTCTTACCATATAAATATAATAAACTCCAATGTAAATATATTTATTTTATCTCTTTAAACGTTATTATAGTGGATACTCATATTTGAATAGACGCGATGTTAATTTAATAAAATCTATTTCTATCGGTAAATGTTCACTTTGTTTCCCGAGCGCTCATATCCCTTCAAATTTTACCAAAATAGTCTTATTTCCTTTTTGGATGTTAACGTCCAGAAAAAAAGCGGAATTCTTGGTCTTTCTTCAGCCATTACCGGCTTATTGAGAAGTAAAGATATGTGACGGTGTCATCAAATTTGGGCCTATTTACTTCCTTTACAGAAATTCCTTGCAGAAATCACTACGCGCTTGCGTAAAGTGATTTTTTGTACTTAATTTAAGAAGAAAGTTAACTTTCAAATGTATGAAATCTCTAAAAATAAAAGAATAACAAAGTAAGCAGTATAGAAAATCATTTTTTTTAATATTCAAAATTGAAAATAAAACAATAATTAATTCAATTGTAAAAGAGGAAGTTAAAAGTTTCATATCTATGGAAAAAATGACATTGAAAATTTTAGAAAAATGCTATAAAGGAGATACTTCACTTAAAAATATACATGAAAATTATAGATGTCTATAATGAAGTAGTTTTAGGGTCCTGGATACAATCTGCTCGCATTTCTCAGGAAAACGCAATATATTGTTTTAAATATGCAGTTCTGTGTCCCGATCTTTTAATTATACACTTAGTCGTCCTCTCCATTCTTTCAATCGTTTGCATGTGGATATTTTGGTGTACTCGAAGAAATTCTACTGAAGCGTTGAATTACTTCGTACATAGTGATGGAACAATTTGTGCAATTCGACATTTCTGCGGTAGCGTGTAGTGTAGATGAAAATGTGAATAGTATTTGGATGAGCAAATAGACTGACTTCAACCCCTGCTGACAGATGTCCGTATGATGACTGGGGGCCACAAACCGTCTTCCGTGGAATGCCCTCGATGCCATTCCCCTTGCTCGTTGCGTGCCAACCTGAAAGTATGGGGTTGCAAAAAAAAAACTGTCTCCAGTCCCAGCATTCCGGAAAACAGAATGTGGTTTTAGTGTTGGTGATAGGAAAAAATACACTTTTGGAGAAGTTACTCTTGCCTGCGTGGAAAGTGCTAATTTTGTAACACATTTCCTTGAACTTAGCTAGTGCCACAGGATAATGTTTGAAAACTTGGACATTGGGAAAGTCACTTCAGTAAATTGGTGCTCCTTCTGCAGTGAGGTGTGCCAGTTTTGACGAGAAAATGTGCAGGAGAAGTTGGGTGGACCCGGTGTCGAGGTAGAAATCGACGAAACAGTTATCTCAAAACAAAAATATAACCGGGGACGTCGATTGAAAACGGTCTGGCTATTTGGCGGAATCGAAAGAGTCTCGAAGAAGACGTTTCTGGTACCATTTACGTCTGACTGGGGAGAAGGAGAAGCCAGGGATGCCCATACACTTGTCCCCTTGATTATGCAACACATCCGACCAGGATCAATCATTTACAGTGATTGCTGGTTGGCGTATGTGTGGATACCGGAACACGGATACACGCAAAGGCAGATAAACCATAGTGAACATTTTTGTAGATACAACAGACCGAAATATCCACACGCAAACGATTGAAAGAATGTGGAGGACGACTAAGGGTATAATTGAAAGATCGGGACACAGAACTGCTTATTTAAAACAATATATTGCTCGTTTCTCTAAAAGCGTATTTTACAATTGAATTAATTATTGTTTATTTTAATTTTTTGCACTTCGATGTTTCTGCGGTAGCGTGTAGTGGAGATGAGGATGTTAATAGTATTCGGATGAGCAAATAGACTGGTGTCAACCCTGCTGACAGATGTCCGTAACATAACTGGGGAACACAAACCGTCTTCCGTGGAATGCACCAGCTAAGATCAAGGAAATGTGTTACAAAATGTAGCACTTTCCACGCAGGCAAGCGTGCCTTCTCCAAAAAACAAAAAAATCACTTTACGGAAGCGCGTAGTGATTTCTGCAAAGAATTTCTGTAAAGGATGTAAATAGGCCCAAATTTTATGACTCCGTGACATATCTTTCCGCGGTGAATTACTTCTCTATAAGCTGGTAATGGCTGACGAAAGACCGAGAAGTTCGATTTTTTCTGGTCGTTAACATCCAAAAAGGTAGGTTTCTTCATGATAATCGTTGATTTGAGTTCAGCATGTACATTTGCACGGAAATAAGACTATTTTGTTAAAATTTGAAGGGATATTAGCGCTCGAGAAACCAAATGAAAATTTACCTTTCCATCTCCCTGCCCAAATATTCGAGAAATTTTAATAAAGTCCAAGGACCACCACCAAGCAGGATTCGAACAACAGTTTCACTATGCAGATTGAACCAACATTAGATCTGACTGACTTTAAACAAGCCAAGAAATGTCTTTGCATTCTGGCATAGTTGAAATAGTGACTTGGAAGCGCAAATACTTCC
>OZ010571.1:144950875-145015875 GCA_963932145.1 Acanthosepion lycidas | reverse complement strand
TTTAAACTAACGTCGGGAGGAAATGGGTTAAAATAATTATGAAACTTTCATTTCAGTGTTTAATGCAATTTTAAGTCATTTTTACTTTTTCCTTATTTTTTTTTAAATTCTAAAATTATACGTCAATGGTTGGCTTTGTTGTTTGTCTGGTGTGATAAGCAACTGTGTGCGAACAGACACAATGTCCATTTCTTGCCACCTATTAAAAGATTACATTCGTAGTAATTTAATTTTGGCAAAGAACTCATAATCCATTCTCTCTTCTCCTCTCTTTCGCTCTCTGCCTTCCCTTCTTTCTCTTTATCTTTCTCTTTCTTCTCTCTCTCTCTCTTTCGTTCTTATGTCTAAGAGGAAACCTGTGTCTGTTGGAATTGATAGACTAATAATGGTAATGGTGATATTAGTCTTTTGCTTATAAGGAAACATTTGGGATTCTTTGACAGAGAAGCCCGTACTACTTTGGAATTTACAATTATTTTTCTATTAAACACTTGTTCAGGAAAATAAGTTTTCCTGACCAGTAGCTGTTATGATTCTTTTCAGAATAGATGGTGGCTTTTTTTTTACGGAATAGCAATCCCTTGATGATGTCATTATTTTCTCTTCGAGCTACATGTGATATACATTTTAATTGATGCTGTTGTTGGGAGTCCTCAATTGATCTGGTTTATGTTATTTGGTACATTTCCTTGTTTTGTGATTGTGTAGCGTCTGTCCTCGATGTTCTAAGAATGATGGGCTTCACTTCGAGCAAAAGTCTTCATTCGCTCGAATCCAATATTAACCATCGATCTCGGAAAGCGATTGTATGCCGCTGAGAGTGTTGATACCTTTGAACATAATTTTCTTCATATATGACACACTTAGAAAAGTTTCGAAATGAGGCGGCCATTAAAGAACAATTTTTTACGTTAATGGACAAATTGTGCTGAACTTTATATAATTCTGCAAACTCCCTGTCGGATTGGTATGTCTAAACTGAAAATAAGAAAATAATGTGGCAAAAAATAAAATAAGTGTGAATCGTAGAATGAAACATTCATATACGAAAAGACTGTAGACAGTATGGGTATAAATTTCGGGGTAACCTTAAAAAGTACGATGTCAATCCTATGATTAATATATGAAATAATGAAATGTAGAAATATTTAAAAAGTGCGACTCGTGGTAGTTGATTATTACTATCATATTCCTCTCAAATAAAAGCTGACAATTTTGCTGGTTCAGGTATAGATTCAAAATTATGTTTTGTTACATATTCAAAATATTGCTTTGCAATTATTTATGATTACTTATACAAGATTGTAATATAAAATAGCCTTTCCTTGTAACTGGAAAATCCTGCTGACAGAAATTCCCTGCGGAGAGTTAAAGAGTATTTATTGTTTCTCTATCTATCTATCTATCTATCTATCTATCTATCTATCTATCTATCTATCTATCTATCTATCTATCTATCTATCTATCTATCTATCTATCTCTCTCTCTCTCTCTATATATATATATATATATATATATATATATATATATATATATATATATATATATAATGTTCAATACAAAAAAGTGCGAAAAAAACTTTCCACTACTTCGGGATATTTCAAACTTAAAAGTGAATTAAATTATATTACAAACTTATGAGCTATAAGCAAACACTAACGTTTATTTTTTTTATTATAAATGTTTTGTAGAATGCAATATTTTATATTGCAAGTAGTTATTTTTATATTATAATCGCTACTCTTAGTAAAGTGCTTCCTTATATATTATTCGCTGAAATATATATTTTCTTGAAGTGAATGCATACATAGGATTTCTATTACACAATAACGTGTATATTTATACTTACAGCCGCAGACATTTTCATTATGTCTGCTGAGCTGTCTTCTGATTGGTTCACCACATCTTAGGTAAGGATTTAGTGGCGAACCTATTTGAAATCTCATACTGCAAATCCTATTTGGGAATACCTATTGTAACTGTATCGTAGTAAAGACTAAGCAAATCATGAGACCTAATCTACCATACGTAAAATTATTTTTTTTATTGATCTCTGAACTTCATCAGTTATTATAGGCAAAAGAGCGTGCGTGTCTTTGGAGACTTTCACTGACCATATTTCTTATCGTAATGATGAGAGAGATAGTTTTTGCCATCCCAAGTGACTCGCAGAAATATCTTCCTGTTTTCCGGTTGTCCTATGCATAAATATCTTCAGCGTAGTTGTGTCGACACGTGTGTTCATGTCGGGAGGAGCCAGTGGACATCAGTGAGGCGCGAATCCGCACCTGGTGTTTAGGTCGAGTCTCTGATGCACTTGGCTACTCTGATGTTCTGATATGACAAAGTGCAAAAATCTACTTTGGTATATCTTAGGATTTAGCGAGTAGATATTGCGATCACCCAAGGTCGAATTTTCTAATAAAAAAATTCTCTTGTTGATAATAAATTTGATTTGGACAATCTGATATTTTCCGTCGTGAATTTAGGAATATTTTTTCATCTGCTACAAACAAAATAATTTGTTATGTATTTCTGGAACACTTGTGTTTTATATTTAAATGATTTTTTCTATAGGGAACTTTTCTTATTTTTATTTAGTTTATGTTATGTCTCTTTCTTTATAATTTCCATTCTGCTTTTCTCTCTTTCTGTTTTTGGCACGTGAGAAAAAAAGATGAAGTGTTAGCCAAAGGTGTTAACTGGAAAGAAAAAAAATCAAATCAAATAATAAATATTTCATGAATTTACAGAAGTCACAGTGAAAAGTTCATGAAACTAACGCTAAAACGAAATGACTAAAAATATGAAAACATATTTGATAAATAGGTAAATTGTACATAAATATAAATAAATCAATGTGTGAGGTTGAGAAAAATCCCTGGTTGATGATTTTTCACCTTACGCCTCCGTTTACAAATAATAAATGATTATTATTGTTACGCATGTTCGTTCATTCCTTGGGTAGCTTTTACCCTATACACTGACATTAGCTCAGATAAAAAAAAAACGGACCATACCTGTATGATTGCAAGCATAGACCTGTAGAAAACTCCTATGTTGTCTCCACAAATCGGATAAAAAATATGTCGAAGGTGCTATTTGATTTCATGAAAAGAAAAATGGAGGAGGAGGGAATAATATTTCCTTGTAATGTCTGCTTTTCTGAAATCTAAAACATCAATTTTTAATCTTTTCATTTGTATCAACTTTTTCCTTTATATTCATATTTAGAATTGCTATTTTAATATATTACTGAAGTTGTTAGATATTCCACGATGAAATAGGAGGATTTGTCCTGTTATTTTATAGTCGTAGAACTCGCGAGGATGTTATTCAATCATTAACTTAAAAATTCAGATTCATCAGAAGATTCAGTTAAGGAATCTGTGAAATTTTCAGAGGTGTTGGTTCATATAAAATAATAATGATAATAATAATAATAATAATAATAATAATAATAATAATAATAGACAGAACAATTAAATCTAACCGTCTAGATATTGTTATTAGAGACCGCAAACAAAAAAAAGTGCCTCCTTATTGATACGGATTGGAATGCATCATTGAAGATCATCAAAAAGCTATCAAAATACAAGGACCTTGAAATCGAAATCTAAAAAATGCGGCACATGAGAACGTTAACAATCAGTGTTGAGTTGGAGCCCTCAGATTCGATGGAACAGATTCCAGTAGACTAATTGAAAGGATTCCTGGAAGTCCATGCCTTAAAGAAATACAAAAAAATGTTCTCATCTATGAAAAGGGCTTCATCTATGTAATTTCTTTTTTCCTTTTTGGTCAGTGGAAAATGTCATGGTGCCATTTCTAACTTTAGGTATCTGGGCGGGACACGGAAAGAAATGTGTACACACCAGAAATCAAAGGAAATAAAATAAAAATAATAATTATTATTATTACTATTATTATTATTGTTATTATTATTATTATTATTATTATTACTTTTTCATATAATAAAACTAATAAGTACTTTTTTTCTCATAATAATAATAATAGTAATAATAATAATAATAATAATAATAATAATAATAATAATAATAATAATAATAATAATTACTTTTTCCTCAGGCAAATGTTTGGTCATAATTTAATAATCAAGTCAAACTGTAACAAATGGCTGCGGGTCCCCTCATATGATTACCGCTCTACATCAGTAAAATGTTTTTTCAGAATTCTAGCTTGACAGATTCGTGCTGTTTTCTGAAGCAGCTCAGTTCAAGTCGCAGTTCCAGCGTCAAAAGAATGGGGGGAAAAACATTCTAGATTTGGAAATCCTTAGATGGGTGCTATCTCATGTTTTAAATACTTATAATTTTTCTCCTACTTTTTTATATCTAATTTATTACGTCTCCTGGCACCGTTATATTGAAGAGTTAAAACTATCTTCTTGACCAATATTTCTCAACAAGGAACATATGGCTCTTTTGGGAACCATGAAATATTTTTAGGGGTCACAAGGCCAAGTTTGAAAAATGGGTGGTAGCACAGAAAATTTCGGATCCCAAAAAATCTACATATGGTGTATTTTGTAATTAATAATTATTATTTAAAATAAGATATTACATTCATTAAGTTATATAAATTAGCTTCACGCGCTAATTATCAAGGCCAACAGCAACCGAAGAGCAACGTCTGGAGGTGTGAATCACGCCCACACAGCCAGATCTAGAACTGGAAATTTATGTGTGAAAAAGTAATATTAGGAAATGAATTAGAAGAATGAAACTGAGAGAACATGAACAAACAAAACTTGGTAAATGAACACATAGTTGCATAATAAGTGGGTTTTCTCGTCTGCGGGCAGAATGGTGTCTAAACTTGAGGTAACAGGACACATCACTGAATGTCATGCAACTGTAAAACTTATTTTAGGTTCGCTAAAATCGAGCGCTTGTTTCACAGGGAAAACGACGAAAATAGGATGTCCTTGACAAAAGTTATCTTGCTTGAGGCATCGTCAACCCCACATTTCTAAAATGTTATTTTGTATGCTTGTTGCCTCGTAGAGACAGACATTGATCACCTCTGAAAATGCTACATGACCGGCTCCTCATTGCACATCTTTTACGTTAGATTTCAACTATCACAATTGAAAGCGCACTGTCTTTTACAGACATTACATTTTGCCTTTGATTTTTGCGCAAAGTGTAAAAAATTAGTTTTTTCGATTATTCGCCTTCAAGTTTGTAATTTTCTCCAGCCAATTTGGACTCAAAACCGGCACTGAAAAATTATCTATCAAACAAGAAAAATTCATCGAAATCATATGAAAACTGTGGAAACGCATAAACAGCATCCGATCACACACACACACACACACACACACACACACACACACATTTTGAGGATTATAGATATAGATTACATTTTCAGGTCCTCTTCAGAGATATGTTAATTAATTATAATTAATTATAATTATAATTAATTATTATTTATAATTATATTAATTATGATACTAATAATAATTATTTATAATGTATTATTTATATGTATTATTATTTAAATGTATAATAAATATTATTATTGTAATTTAAGCTATTTATTTTTTATTAAAGTTACTATGAAAGATTTATATCCAAGAATAGATAGTAAATAGTAAAACATTGGTGAGAGTTATAATGGACAGGAAGTAGTAGAGAGCCATTGTCACCAACAATTTGGACTCAAAACCGGTGCTGAAGAATTTTCTATGAAACAAAAAATTTCATCGAAATCGGAGAAAATCTTTGGAAACCCATAAACAACATCCCATCTCTCTCTCTCTCTCTCACACACACACACACACACACACACACATGCGCGCGCGCACGCACGCACAGATATATATATATATACACATTTTGAGAATTATAGAATTGGATGCAACCTGTAAGTAATTTAGATGTTGTTCAGTATGTAAGGAGAGTTTCACCATTTCACAAGTATTTAAATATGACGAATAAACATGAAATACATTTATGCATAAAATACGAAAAAGTCAATTGTAATTTCGTGGGTACATAATGAGGAAATAGGGCTTGAGAGATTTTACTCTAATAAGACATTGTGAATGTAAGCCAGACTGAGGAAGGCAGTGAATAAGCTATCTGACAAGGCCGTGTAAATGTTTGGCAGCACAGGAATTAGGAGAGAAAGCACAAAAGATTAACATTGCTAAAAAATACAAATGAGAGGACGTTGTGGAAAACAATGATAGCAAGAAGATAATTAAGTAGTTATCTATGTTATATTATTAATGTATTCTCGTAATTTCACAAATTTGTTTCTATTTATCCATAAATATTCCGAAATATAAAGACGCTAAATAGCATCTTCCAGAAAATAAAAGGAAATAAGGTACTTATTTCCTGTTTGAGTTGTACGAAGTCTTCATTTTACAAATGTACAGAGTAGGCAAACTGTGGAAATTCACAATACCTTGTAGCAGTTGTTAAGATTTTAATATATAACATATTTAACCATTTCATCCCTGCGTTCTTGAATAATATTAACCCTTCCAGCTGAGGTCCTGAATCAAAATTCGGAAATAATTTGTATGTAATGTTTTACAGTAGATATAAAATATTTACAAGTGTTCAACCAGTGGCTGGACATTAAGTCATTTTTCTCTACCACCGATAAAGCGGTGGTCAGGGTTCAAAGTGTTAATATATATATATATATATATATATATATATATATATATATATATATAATCTTATATATAGAATCTTATATATATATATATATATATATATATATATATATATATATATATATATATATATATATATATACAGTTCACCTAAAGAAAGGCAACAAATCCATTAAAACTCAACGGGTTATGACAGAATATTTGAAGAATAAAGCTTTATGAAGAAGAGAAAACATTAAGAGAAATGAAATTACGAAGAGAAAATATAACAATTGAAATTGCATTAAATTTTGGAAGATTAAATTTTACTGGAAATCAGGAAGCTGACTGAGATCTACAAGCGTGAAGTACTAGAAAAATGTTAGCTTAGATATTACAGTTACATCTATTTCAACTGTAAAATGATGACTTATTGCTGCTAATCTATTACTGTGGTTGAATTTCTAAATTATAGGTACCAAAGAGGAAAGCTCATCAGAATAATTACAATGGAATCTTAAAAAATCACAGAGATGCTGCGTTAAGACGATGGGAAAATGACTAAAACCGAACCGAAAATCAATGTCAGGACCAATAATATTTAAATTTCTTCTTTGTATTTTTCAAGAATCTCTAAATATAGAGCAGAAGGAGAACATATGTGGCAGCAATATTCAATCCGTGGGAAAAGGTTTGACTTATTTATAAAGATAGATTCTGGGGGTGACATTTGTTTACAGCGGCACAGGGAGACAGATTTCTTACGAACAGACTTAACAATTGGTTCAACATAATGCGTCCCCTTCATGCCAGCGAAAAAAAGTTAGACCGAAAAAGCGCAATGAGTCACTCTCTTGGTTGGCATCAGCTATGTCGATGGAAGGTATAAAAATATTCTATCAGACGACTAAAAGAGAGTAGTATCGTTTTAGAAGCGTTGACCTTAACAAGCCATATGTTACTCCAGTTAACAATAGATTGTAGGTCCTTTTTGAGATCAGCATTAACTGACCGAATTAAAAATGAAAATACTTATTAAGAGAGGAATAGCTGTGCCATCGGCAAAAATACCAAGTTGAGAATTGATGACATCGGGAAAGTCGTTGATGAAAAATAGGCAAAACCTAGGTTCAAGTAGAGAGTCTCGTGCGATACTTGCATTAATACAAAATGCCCAAGTATAGCGGGCGTACAAAATAATTTTCATTACTGTACTTGATAAGAAAGATTCAATTATTTCAAAATCTATACATGAATATCATTATACTTCAACTTGTGAAGAAGACAAGCATGCCATGACTTGTCAAATAACATCAATAAAACCAAAGCAAAAGTCCAGCCGTCACCATTATTATCTAGATCTTAATACTCTTTCAATAATAAGCTTTAACATACTAGCAGTTGATTAAGTCAATTGAAAACCATATTGCTTGTCTGGAATAGCCAGCAGAGTAAGATCCTTAAACAATTCAAATTTGATTAGAGGGAATAATCTGTTGTAAAATAAGAATGAAGTCAAATAGATTAAATATTATTCACCAATTTTATATATATATATATATATATATATATATATATATATATATATATATATATATATATATATATATATATATATATATATATAAGTAGTTACTAAGAACTTGGTAAACCGTATGGGTAATTCCAAGGAGGATGAAATCCTGAGAGGTCAATGTGAATCCAGGGCTAATATTTAATGAAAAACAGACCACTTTAAGGTACCATTACAATAATTTATTTCATCAAAATCCTTTTAAAGGACTCCGGATCATCATGTAACACTTCCAACAACGAAATGAAAGGAAAATTGATGGGTAGTGTAATGTTTGTAATTTAACAAGTGGGGATGAGGGGGGTAGTTAAAGAGACAAGGTAGAGTATAGGGAGGGGTTAAATATATATATATATATATATATATATATATATATATATATATATGTGTGTGTGTGTGTGTGTGTGTATGTGTGTTAAATATATATATATGTATGTGTTTGTGTTAAATATATATATATATATGTGTGTGTGTGTGTGTATTTGTCTTTGAGTAAAAGTCAAAGCGAATAAATTTTTCATTGCATATTAATCTGTGGACTATCTTGTCTTAGTAAAGCATGATCCAAGATTAAGACAATTCTGAAAGCAAAACTGAATATAAGGCGAGTGGAGATTACAAAATATTGTTAATGTAGAATCATGTTAAGTGGAGAGATGATATCTATCGTATCGTGAAAAGACATGCTATTCAAATAACAGTCTTTACCTTAAAATATAAGGACTTGGAAATTTTTGGAAACATGTTATACGTACATTTAGACATTTTGCAATGTGAACGTTTTAGAAAAAAACTATAAGCCTAAAATAATTCTACATAAATTTTTGTGTTGACGACAGATGAAAAATCTCAAAGAATAAGAACGAGATAAGAAAAGAGAAAAAGTTTGCAAAAAGATAAAAGAATTACCAAAAAAACAGACCAAAGTTTAAATAAACTAATTTGCCAGATTCACTCATTATATGATTGGCAGTTTCATTTCCGCCTCCGCACAGACGATATTTTTTCTTTTGTTGTCTTATTTTTTTTCTATCTTGGCCTCCATTAGTCTCCAGCCTAATACATTAGTTCTGGGTCGTTGTTAATAATGATTCCGCAGTATTTTTTTTCCTGTCTGCTTTTCAGCTATGATTATCTAACTTCTTCAACCACTTCTTCGTTTTTGTCGGTTAAAATCTCCATACATTAGTTTTTGTAGGAAAACCTGTCTTTCAATAATTGTGCTCTCGTCTATTTTGTTGTCTACTCTGGTTCACCGGATTGCTACCTGTTATCTCGAGTGCATGTTATCCGTTAATCACTTGCTGGATGACTCCACAAAGGTTATAGTATTAATGACGTCTTTTAATCAGTGTCTTTTGTACTTGTTTTTCATCTAAATTGTATCGATGCCATGTCTGGAATGTAGGGCTTCAAGTGTATGATTAATTTTATAGTTCTTTGATGAATATATTTAATTTTTTCCACTGTCCAATTGATGTAATTTTCTAGACTATTTTACTATGAATATAACACCTCTATTTTATCTTTGATTAGATTTCTGTTATTTAATCACCTTTTCGAATTATGTTTCCTTGAAAGATTTAATATTTATTTTGTCCGTTCTTTTTTTTAAATATATACCGACTTTCTTTAGTGAACAAATAACAAAATACAAGCTAAAAGTAAATCTGCAAAAGACACAAATCACAGCAAAAGTTACAAATCACAGCAAATGTCTGGAAATTGTGGAGAGCCATAATCAGTTATATACAGAAAGAACATATATAAAAGACAACTTGGATTTGTACTATTTTTTTTAGAAAAGGCGTTCATCTTTAATGTCTAGGGAATAGGAATCAATAGATTTTTAATGTTTCGTGAATAGGAATCAACAGATCTTAACTGCATACAAGTTAAAGAATTGTGACTAGAATATGGTGGTCTTTATTTAGCGTATAAGACCGCAAGTATTGGGGGACTCTGTGAGGATCAAAGTAAATACTCAGTCGGTCTTGATCTAACAAGACAAGCTTTCTAACCAATGCAAAACGTCAAAGTGTTTATGTAATAGTGATTTACTAACCGTCGTTTAGATATAGTACAAGCTCGCACAGTATGCGTCATCCATACACAAACATAACTGATGTACAAAGTAACCAAAAAGTTATGTCCGTATTTAAAGGAAAAAAAAAGAAAACGCTTTAAAGTATGTGTAACTTATATTTAGTCTTTGAAGTAATCGCCATCAGCATCCAGCACCTTCTGCCAACGTGTCTCCAGCTGTTCAATGCCCTTGCTGAGTGTGTGTGTGGGTGAGGGGTGACGCAAAGAAGTCTGTGAAGGCTTTGAGCAAGTCAGCTTTATTGGTGAAAGATTTCTCACGAAGATGATTATCCAGAGAGTGGAAGAGGTGGTAATCGGATGGCGCAAGGTCAGGTGAATAAGGTGGATGGGACAAACTCTCCCACCCAAGTTGCTGTATGGTATCCCTGACCACTCGCGCGACATGCGGCCTGGCGATGTCATGGAGGAAAAGCACACCTTTGCGATTCACCAGTGCTGGCTCCTTCTGGCGCAATGCCTGTTGCTCACGTTTCAGTTGCTTCGAGTATTGGTCTCGATTTCAGAATGAACCACTTGACGACCTCTCCACCAGACACAAAGCATAATCTTGAGTGGGTGCATAGGCGGTCTTGCGATGTGAGGGAGAGCATCCTGAGGAGACAACGAATGTCTGGGACGCTTGGGAGTTTCGTACAGAACCCACTTTCCATCACTGGTAAGCACTCGATTGAATAAGGATGCGGTACGGTGGCGAGAAAGCAATGATATGCAGGCTGCCACTCGTTGTCACTTGTGGACCTACAACAGCGTTTGCGGAACCCACTTGCTCAGTTTTTACGTTTTACCTAGGCGGTGCATCTGAAGTCTAACTGTTCACAACACGTTAGACTACTGTCCTCTTCAATGGCCGCCTTCAGGACTCCGTCATTCAAGACCTGCGGTCGTCCACTGCGAGGCTCATCATGGAGAGACAAATCTCCTGACTGGGATTTTCGAAACCAACGCCTTGCAGTACGTTCATCCACAGTACTATCCCCAAACGCTTGACATGTGCGGCGACTTGATGCAGCAGCTGATAAACCCACTTTGAAGTCGTAAAGCAAACGGCCCCGACGAGATCTCTAGACACTTCCATCCTTCTCACATCTGTCCGGCTTATAACTGATGGCCGGGCACGGTGCGCGTGTTTTTTATAACGTCTGATGTTCCTACTTCCGGATGGCCGAATTTGAAAACAATTGCTACACGCATTTCGTATATATGTCAACTTCATTCAATGACTAATCAAAAAACGGACAGAACTCTTTTGGTTACCTTGTAGTAGGACAAACTTGCTGACAAATTCAAAGGTGTTTAGATGTGGCACAGACGCGAATATAATGAAACGAACCGAGTCGCAATTGATATAGTGAGATAAGCTTGCTAACCACTACACCACTACACCACCTCAGCGTGCCCATGGTGGTAATACAGTGATTTACAAAGAGTTTAGATGTGGCAAAGGGCCAAATGGTCACGCAGTGAGCATAGAATACGCTAACTAATCGTAATTGATAGAGTGAGACTTGCTTCCTACCAACAACATCATCTCAATGTACTCATGTTGGTAATAAATAGCGATTTACTCAGTGTATCATAGATGTGGCACAATAGCGAAAGTATGTGGCACCCAGTTTTGAACAAACTCACTACCGAGTCGTAATTGATCTAGTTACACAAGCCTTTTAAACGCTAATTTTTACTGTAAAAGAATTATGCTATAATTAAATGCTATAAGGAATATTATTCCGCAGTTTCTAATTTATATAAAATGATTCCTGAATATTGAACAAGATCGATTCTCATTGTGAAATAACAGTGAAGTTCCGATTATATATAAATAATTCATCTCTCTATATAGAATATGCAATGCGATTAACTCTGATCTGGCATCTCGTTTACAGTTGCTCTCTCACAGGTGTGTCATTGCTTCCCTCTGTCTTTTCTACAAATACTTTCACGGTAACTGATCCGACGAGCTACTTTCGCTTTTTCCCAAACTGCATTGTTTTAAACGCGCTACTAAGTTGACATCTCAGTCCCACACTTTCATTGTTGAAACGGTTAAATATAACCGTCTCTTTTACTCCAATGGCTTCATGTTTATCACTTCCGGTTTGTGGAACTCCCTTCCTCTTACTTGCTTCCCTGATAGCTATAATCTCCAGATATTCAAATGCAGTGTCAATCAAAATCTCCTGATGCCTTGATCTATTCCCCGTCCTTCTCTTCATACTTTCCTCCATCACACCTCTTTATTCATACTTCCATTCTCTGTAACACTTTGCGTGCTAGTGACATCCCGCCTTGCTTGGGATGAAATGCTTAAAAAACAAAAAGTCAACATTCCTTCAAAAATTGAATATTGTTCACGTATACAAAATTTCCCATAATATATATATATATATATATATATATATATATATATATATATATATATATATATGCTAAATGTGTATGCCTACAATCACATCAAGATGAAAAGATTAAATACATTCCCGTTCCCATTGATTGCATATATTCGTTCTTTTTTCAAACGTTAAGCGAACTGTCTACGAAGATGATTTCATTACCTAGACAATAGCAGAGAAATGATTTTTCCCGTTTGAAGGAGTGTAAATTCGACTCACATATTCTCCGGGGTATGACCAACATATTCATCTTGATCAGAAGAACCGCACCAGCACATTAGGTATTTGGTTGAAAATGTGACAAGAATATTTCCAACGATAAATATTTAGATGAATGTTGAAAAATGAAAAAACTTAGAGCGGCAATTCAACCGAAAATATCTGATCAATGATACAATGCAATTATTTTACATGACAATGCTAGCCTCGACTTCGCTAACATGAACAAACAAGCAAGAAAACACTTTGGGGGATCTGCCATATCCACCATATTCTGCTGATTTAACCCGTCAGACTATAAAATCTTCGGTTGTTTTCCAACAATTTGAGGGGTGTTTCGTTCAAGAGCAATGTGGAGCCAAAAACAAGCCTAAGGAATTTTCGTATGAAAGCATACTGATTACTATCACTGAGTCAGTGAGTGAATCATTGGTAGTAGGTCATCAACAATGAAGGGGAATATATTGTTAAGTGATTCATCGTAAATATTAATAAATAATTAATAATGTATTAAAATGAATTCTAAAAATAGAACAAATTTATATAACAACCGTATATCTATCTATCTACCTATATATATATATATATATATATATATATATATATATATATATATATATATATATACACACACAAACATACACACACACACACACACATATATATATGGAGCCATCCTTACACAAGAATTACCATGTTTCAAAACAGAAACTAAAATTTTAAATTTAATTATAGAATTAAATTAAAATCCTTAGTACTGTTTCATTTTCAAGTGATTTTTGGAATAACATATTTAGAAATTTACCGAGATTATAAGCACATACATTCTTGATATTAGTTGCTATGGTTATGGGAAATTCAATCAATTAGATAAGGGGTGGTACGGCATTAATTTTTACAGAAAAAATGTGTTTCAAAATATAATTTATTTTCAACATTAGGTGTATTAAGTTAGGGTAGTGGTGCCTGTTCAACAAATGATGCCATCCGTTTTTTCGGATGTCGTCTGGGCTTTCTTTCAATGACAAAAAGATTTTTGGCATTTTTATTTTGCCGTTTAATTATGATTGAATACACAATTATTTTTTTTTTCAAAAAGGCAGTTTGAATATTTTAATATTTATTTAATATTATATTTTAATATTTATTTAATATTATATTTTAATATTGTATTTAATATTGTATTTCAATATTCGAAATTTATTCCCACAGTTTTAAATTATTATTCCTAATTCTAATTACGGATAGACTGTACGTTTTTTTAAAACAAATAAATGTATTAGAAATACTTTCTTATTTAAACATTATTATTCAAAGATCATGTATAAATATATATGTTACATTTTTCATCTTTTTCTCTTTTTTTCCATCTAAGCATTATTTGATGAAAATCTTTGACAGTGTCTGTAAAAAATAGCTATTTCATTTCTTTGAGTGAGTACATTTTTATTTTTCGTAATCTTAACAATGTATACATTCTCATGCGTATGTATTTAACAATACGAATATTTAATTTAAAAAAAATCATTTCATATCCAAATTTTTTTCTCGTTCTTTTTCGATTCTTTTAAACGAATAAAATTAGTTAATTAATCCGAAAGGAAAATGAAAATCTCAAGGATGGAAAACATTTAACACATGGCTGTTATGTTAAAAATTGGATTATTGTATAACTTAGTTATGTGCCATGCGTGATACACGATTTAAGCGATAACGTATCTTTCGATATTAGACTGAGGAGGCAGATTTTTTCCCGCAGCAGGTTGTCATTTCTTTCTGTGGTAGACAAGTTGGCATGCAACACACCCAGTCTGTCCTGCTTTTCGAGCATACCTGGGTGGGGGAGAAGAAAAAGACTCATACCTTTCCCAAGGCTATTAGCATCTAAAGGGATGTGATGGATTCGCTGAAATTAGAACTCGGCTCTACAATTCCTCAACGAGAGCCTCTGTCCATTATTTCAACCTACTTGTATTAAACATTGGAATAGAGTATACTTATATATTTCATTTAACATATGCTCCAATACCTCTCCAGGAAAGAAGAAAAATATCCCTATTTTTTGTTTAGTGTTAACACGCTATCTTCAGACCAACTTCTAGATATCGATTTGTTGTCGTAAAAAAAGCATCATTACCTTCTTTCTCCATTTCTCTTTTCTTTTAATGTCAAACAAATAACCGGAAAACAACGTAAAAAAGACATCAAGAATCCAGAGATGAATCCTGATATTTCGTTCCTTTTTTTTTCAAATAAAACCCAAATAACTGCAATAAATGTCTTGCTATTACTGTATCTATTTCGTCTACAAAAAGACTCAAATCCATATCGCAACTAACCAAATATCACAATAAAAGTAAATAATATCAAATCAATAAAATAATGTATATTAATCTTATAAATATCTGGCACCATAGAGTTAATATCTCAGCTAAAGTGCATTGCATAAATGATTGAAAAATTAATATATTAAATACTTTTAAGTAGATACTGTATCTAATTATTTTGTTGGATTCTGATTCTTATTATATGAGTTTGCAACTATTTTCTACGTTCTTTGTTGTGGGCTTAACAACACTATTTGTAGGAACTAAAAGAAAAGTCATTTCAAAACCGGAATGAAAAGCTATTAAAGGAACGAAACGGATATGAAGCGAAAAAAAAATATCGATATCATGGAAAATATGTTTTACGTTTTTGTACAGATTTCCAGGAAACCTGTCTACTGTGCGAGATTAAATACGAATAAACCCCTAAAAAGATCTGTCAATCGCTAGAAAATAAAAAAAAAAGTTAAATATTGTCAAACGTATAAAAAACAATCTTTAAAAAAAGCTAGCAAATATAAATAAGGGAAAATACAAGGGAAATAAAGAAAACGCAAAAAAGATAAAGCGAATATAGTAATAAAGGGAAAAATCGTATTATGCCGAATATAAGTCGATCCCTACTAAGACTCGTCTTTTGATTTTGGAAATTGGTTATGTAACACGAATGTCTGCCAGAAGCAAATTTCCACATAGATTTTACAACACATCTATAAAGCTTTCTGCTTGTTCTGTTCAACATGAAGATTTGGACCAATAACCTAACCCTTAAAACTGTAGCTCAATTCCCGAATTTTCTTTTCTCTTTAGCATTTATCCGCCGAGCATATTTTTTTTATCATTCGTCGACAACTGAGAGAGGACGCTCAATTTTTGCATATCGAAATACTTTTATACCGACTCCTGCGACTGACTTGTTTCTAAAATATTCCGACTTCAGCATGTCATGCAAAATACGTACCCTTTTTTTGTGGTAATTAATTTTCTTTTTCACCACATTTTCCGTCGTAGGATACACGTGACACGCTATCTCTTGGTTTGACGAGGGTATTCGGCGTTTTCTTCGCTATAATTGGTTATGTAACACGAATGTCTGTTGGAAGCAAATTTCCACACAAATTTTATAACACATCTATGTTTAACATGAAGATTTGGACCAACAAGCGTAACCCTTAAAAGTTACTAATAATTTCAGCATCTGTGATGGCAATATGGGGGCAGGTTTTGTAATGGATAGCGACTCGGATTAAGGAATCAGAGAGCCGAGTTCGAATTCCAGTCGAGTGCATTGCCTTTACTTATGGAAAGATATGAATCCACCTCTTTCCACTATGTGAAAAAAACGACAAATATATAGCCTTGTCTAAAAACCCTGAATTCATATCACCTGCTGGTTTGTTGGTCTTATTTCTTTAACATCTGAAAGGTGGGACAGGGTAACCGCAACTTCCTCGATGCAAAATAGGCCGTCATGTCTATTTTGTCGTTGAATATCACCATTGATCACAATTAGAATATAGGCGCCCTAAATAAATAAATGAAAATAATATTTTGATAGCAATAGCTGAGAACCGATGTAGATTATAATTGAAGATCAAGATGTAATAATGTAATCAGTTTCAACAGGTTTTATGAAATATTAATTTTGTTTTTGAACACATGGTTATGTTTCTCGGCACATTTCTCTTTTAAATATCATTGTTCGGACTTCTTGAAAAAAGATAGTGAAATGTTTACTTTCTCCAGGGTTTTCAATTCAGAGTTTTTCATTCTACTCCATTGGCTAATACCCAAGTCTTCAGAACTGATTAGCTAGGTATAAGATAGTTAGTGTTGACCAGCCTCTACCCCTCCCCTTTATTGGCCTTGTGCCACAATTTGTACTTTTTGTTCAAATAAATACCAGACTTCAGAACTCAGAATAAATTAATATTTAACCAGTACCTATGAAGATTTAGAATAAATGGAGTAAATTGTGTGAAAATGAACCCAAAACTGTAGACGGAGTTTGAAATTGGTTTGCCGATTCTAATATACCCGTTGATAACTTTTACGCCACATACACACCACTGAACTTATTGGAAATTGGAAAATGTAATATGCTCTGGGAAATACAGATTTCTAGTGTATTCAGAATGTGCCCTTAATTTAAGTAATATTCTTACAATTAGTAATTATTATTAGTAACTGGTGAATAACCAGTTAAAATATATCATTTTTGAAATAAAAAGATGTAATCTCCCCACCTATTACTAACCGAATATCATTATCTACCTCATATATTTCGACACATAAATTTTTTAAGCATAATAATATTTTAAGGTCCCCATATTTCGAAGAGTTTATGCATTATTTTAGTTCGCTGGTGTACTACGAAGTTTCCAATTCGACTGATTTCACCAAATTTGCAAAATGGTCATTGGTTGGTTAGGCAATCTTAAATAAAAAATCCTTCTTTTGTTTTGACCAGACATTCGAAAATGAGGAAACATATTCTCTTTATAGATTTCTTTTACTTTCTACATAAAAATGAATCGAGACTTTTAACTACAGGAGATGGCATTGCTTTTCTATGGTTTCCAATCTCGAATAGACAGAAGTTCAGTAGTTATTACAAACTGACTGCGTTTTGTTACATTGATTATTTTAAACTATGTACCTTAAAGAGACAAGCGAATCTATCTCGGTAATTATTTACTGGATTTAATATATGTACATTTCATTTCTGAATTGTCATGATTGATCTTGGGAAATGTAGTTGTCTGATTCTCGGCTGTCTCAAGTTAAACTTGTTCCCAACAACATAAAGTTTAGAACACATATTTTAACCATTTTTTTATTTTATTTTATTTTGAAAACAAGGGAACTATAAATTGGTAAGGGTGTTAGTGAGAAGAGAACTCAAAAAAGTCTAAAGGAATTTGAAATCCAGACATTATGCAGGATATTAACCTTCACACCATTGATAAATGTACCAAAACTTAGTTATATTACAATATAGGAGAAAACCATAGCGAATAAAAACTCGTTGATGTAGAAAATACAAGTAATACTGTAAAGAAAGTAAATCCAATAATAAATTTACAAAGAAATTACCAGAAATTAAAATTAAAATCATAGATTATAGGCATATTGTAGAAGAAAATACATATATACATACATCCTTTGCAGTATCCTCAGCCTCACATCCAAGCACACTGAAATGTATTAATGGAAATACCGGCGCAATTCCAAGGAAAAAAAAAGTTGTTCTCAAATATCTGGAAAAAGGATAACATGATGCAATTAGATATTAGAAAAGATTAATGAGACATGTTGTCCTTTTTCTCACAGACCATACCCAACTTAATCTACGATACTCTGTAGCCGACGAAACCCACATTCTGACTATTTCAAAAAAGTTGAAAAAAAGTACATATAAATTGGTAAGCTAGTTAGAGATTAGAGAACTCAAAAATGGGTTTTGAAATCCAGCCGCTTATTCCATTGTGCGTCATATTAACCGTCATTCCTACCTCGCAATATGTAAATTGACGAAAGCACCCAAACTTAGATATATTACAATACAAATGTAAGTGAAAAACCATAGCGAAGAAAAACAGATTGATATAGAAAATAAAAATAATAGTGTAAAGGAACTAAATCCAACGATATGTTAACAAAGTAATCAAAAAGAAAAAATATACATACATACATACATACATACATATACATAAATATATATATATATATATATACATACACACACAGATACACACACATATATATATACAAACACATATACATATATATATATATATATATATGTGTATATACATGTGTATATATATATATATATATATATATATATATATATATATATATATATATATATATATATATATATATATTTATATATACACACACACATGCATATTGATAGATATTAGAAAAGATTAATGAGACAAAAGAATGCTGACAAGAAAGAAATAGAAAGGAGAAAAGAAAGAAACATAAAAACAATAAGATAACCTCACGGAATCACACGGTAAACAACAAAACGAGCTTCTCCACGCGCACAAAGAAAAAAAAAGGAGTTAGTGAAAAAAACATGGATAAAAAGATTGTAATTTTTTTTCGCAATATCAGCAGAAGTAATATAATGCAGACCTCAGCATGTTTCGATGAAGCATCAATAAGACTCATGGCATAAAAAAGAAAAAAAAAACAGGTGCACATGCTATGTAGATTTTGTCAGTGGGATTTCGAGCGCTCAGAATCAAAACATATGGAATAAAACTGAATTAAATGAAGTTTAATTTTCAAGAAATGCACTTCACTTCGCAAGGTTACATTTTAACAATGTCTAAAACAAACACAACCTATCTATCTATCTCTCTATCTATCTATCCATATCTATATATATATATATATATATATATATATATATATATATATATATATATATATATATATATATATATATATATAAATACACATACACACGCAAATATATGTGTGTATATGTGTATATATACATATATATATATATATATGTACATATATATATGTGTATGTATATATATATATATATATATATATATATATATATATATATATATATATATATATATATTATGAAATGGACAAAGTCCGACAATTTATTTATTAAAGACATTTTTATGTTTAACGTTCTTTTTATAGATACAAGTATTTAAGTAAATGCTCTGTTTATAATAAACAGTATTAAATATTAAATATTCAGGCCGGTAAATGTTATTTAATACTGTTTATTATAAACAGAGCATTTACTTAAATACTTGTATCTATAAAAAGAACGTTAAACATAAAAATGTCTTTAATATATATATATATATATATATATATATATATATGTGTGTGTGTATATATATATATATATATATATATATATATATATATATATATATATATATATATATATATATATATATATCAACATTTCCTTTCTATCTACGTAGCTAGATATTTAGCTAAATGGTGTAAATCCTCGGATCTGTATCGTGGCGTATTTTTATTTATATCTGGGTAAAACCCGAAATTGACCAGTGCCACGAGGAGACAATCAGGTTCCCACGTAAAAACAAAATGACCTTTTATAGCATCACGACTCAGTAGGGATTCAAAGGCAAATACTGATGGGGAAGAAGTCAATGCGTTTGTACCCGGACCAGAAGTCACGATCGACCAACAGCGACAACCAGCGAACATCAGCGACAACCTGACTCCCACCGATTACGTCTTCTACCAACCCACTCGGCGATTCTGGTTTCACTCCCTGTTGTCCATCATCTCAAGGATCACCGTAGTTTAATCACTTACCTTCGGCTAACACTTCCCGCAAGTACCAGCTCAGGCCCCTGCTAATTCTTTACTTTTTATGTTTGCAGAATTCGTCTAATACCGACATTAGGAACCCACAACAATCTCTCTCAATCTTTTCATATCTATTTCGATTTTTAAGATATTAGATTTTAAATCAATCTGCGTATGTCATTCACGTCAGATCTGCAGTGTCTGCCCATCTCTTTATTATGATCTCAAACATTTGCCGTCGAGTTTCGGCTAAAATATTCCACCTTCACGACAATGTTAATGGAATTATGGAGACAGGAAAATTATGAAAATAACACATTTTATGAATTTACATTTACAGTACGAACACCGTTTTTTCTGTAGCCATAGGATCAGGTCACTTTCGGTATACAGAAAATGATAGATGACAGAATTATCTCTTAGAATCATATGTAAACACAGTCTTGTCAGCTCATTCCATATATATCATGCTGTGTTAATAAATTGAAGAAAAAAATCTTTAAAAGAAAATAAACCAATAATTAATGCTTACAAACAAGGTTCTTCATGTTTCATGCAAAACAAAGGAGAGAAAAAGCCCCAAACAACAACAACAAAAAAGTATATATTTATTATCCTGAATGGGTAAATATGCAGCTATATATGAAAAATGAGCAAGAACGTATCACCAAATCACACTGCTGCTCTCGTCTCCTGAGGAAAGTTTTAAAAAATGTGTGGCATTTCATTCATAGCCGTTTAACGAACTAAGCACCGGACCATAGAGATGCCGGACCAATCAGTGTGGCATTAAATAGGTCGGACTGTAATTGCAATGCTAGTGTAAGATATTTTGTTCTAAATAGGCGTTATTTGCTTTTCGATGTTATAATTATGAATAAAATCGCTCAATATCAGAGATAGATCGTATGAAATATAAAAGCAGACAGGGAAGACAAAAGCAAGCGCAAACAAACTTCCTTATTTCAAAGCAATCTTCCGTCTATATGACACATGGTTTAAAGAATGAATTAAACGGGTACCGCTTGATGTTAATATCATTGTACAAACAAACACACACATATAGATAGATAGATAGATAGTGTGTGTGTGTGTGTGTGTGTGTGATGGAGTAATTGTGTAAATTATGCAAAAATGAAAATAACAGTGACATCTCATTTTAACAGATATATTTACCAAAATTGCAGACAATTATGAAATATGAAAAAGTAAATTTATTCAATACAACCACTGTTGGTTCAACCACAGCCACCAGACGATTTCGACATCTCCTGCAACTCTTCGGAACAATCTCATTGTTTATATTGGTGAATACCGCCATAATCCTTGCCTTCAATTCAGTTTTCGAGCTACACGTAGTTTGAATGGTCTCTCAATCAAATGCACCCCATATATTATAATCAAGGGGCTTGCAGTCTGGGGAGTTAGGTGGCCAGATATAAGGGGTGATGTGGTTGCAGAAATTGTCTGACAGCCATGACTGGGTACTCTTGCTTGACGCAGATTTGTGTTGCAAGATATAGAGTCTTCCACTAGCCACCATCAATAATCCAGAGCTGCACCTTGTGTTAGCCTCCGTGTAAAGCCTAAGTCTCTGTAGGTATATAAATGGAGGCATAACGTCGCCATAACTAGTGATTACAACAAATACCTTATATATATATATATATATATATATATATATATATATATATATATATATATATATATATATGAAGAAATATAGTCTTAAGGTGTGCTATATTTATGAGATAAAGTGCTCAATATCAGACATAGAGCGTGTGTAGATATAAAAGTGAACATAGATGTCAACACTTAGAGGCGGCAGGATGTTTCATGCTATATGCAATCGTCAGGGTGGCCTGACGATTGCATATAGCATGAAACAGACTGCTGCCTCTAAGTGTTGACGTCTATGTTCACTTATCTATCTATCTATCTATCTATATATATATATATATATATATATATATATATATATATATATATATATATATATATATATATGTGTATGTATATTATGGGACCTTACCCATAATAACATAAATGACTATTCAATAAGTAATAAGAGGAAGGAGGGAGTTCCGTCTGAAGTCGGGCGACTGGCTGACCTGCTGATCAGTTGAACTCTCTGGCTTCGGGCGGGGTAGAACCCGAACGAAGCTACGCCGAAGGGCGCAGTCTCTTTCGGGGATGTAAACCGACCCTGAACCCATGTATAGGGGTTCAAAGGGCATATTTTTGGCCGAGCCCACGGGCTCAGAGATCCCACGTTAAACCGGCCTTGTGCCACATGATGCCCTCGTAGGTGGGAGTGACTAAATACCGTTCCGTCTGAAGTCTGGAGTGAAGTCTGAAGTCTGGAGTGAAGCCCGTCAGGAGTCAGTCAGTCGAGTCAGAGGCAGTCCGAAACAGAGTTGCTTTCAGACAATTACTACTAAACCTGATTTTTTGTACTAACACTTTTCTACCTCTCTGTATATATTCCTGTTTACAATATATCTGTGTTATTCCATATCCCCCTCCGAGTTCTTTATTGGTTCTACCTTGGACTACTACCTTGGTACAAGGAACCGGACCATAACAATACATACATACATATATATATATATATATATATATATATATATATGTTGATTACGTATAATTTATTCAATAAACAAGAACATTAATAAATGATCAAGTTCTAATCCAGTGTTTTACCGCTGATTAGTGTCTTCAGTCCAGTGTTTTACCGCTGATTAGTGTCTTCAATCTATTGAAAATACTACCAAATATATTTATGATCTACGAAGTAAACACTAATCTTAGACCTCCATTTTCAAATTCCCAAAATGTACGCTGCTAGAATTCATTAGGAACGTAATAATATCTAAATATTCAAATGTACTCGAAATGCATTATTACGTTTAATATTATTTCGTCATTGTAAAATTAAGCACTTCTTTGACAAAAGTAGGGCAAACCTTGGAAAACCTTAAATTCTGGCAATGTTTACCTATTTTAATGTGTATTCTTCTCATTTTTATTATTGCACATAAATTCTAACTTTATATACATAACACATGCATTAGTGCACCCAAATTATATTAGGAAGCCTAAATGATATTTTTATTTCAAATTCCCCACAACACTGATTATAATTCAAACATTTCCACTTAGAACTGAGTCTCTATTGAGTGATATGCATATAACTCCGAGTATGGTTTCTGATATCGTCACTAAACTAAATCTCCAAAAAGCACGTAAACATGATGCTATCCCTGCAATAGACCTTAGAATAACTTGCACCTGAATTGGCTCCTGTTCTTTCTAAACTGTACAAAGAATATATGCAACTTTTTGGTTTCCTTTTTCTTGGAGTGCCTCTTCCGTAGTTCCAGTCTTTAAGAAATCAGTCTAATCGTCTGCCCTTGTAATTATCGGCCTTTTAGTCTTTTACTGCTATTTGGTACTTGAGGCTCCATTCAACTCTAAATTAGTTAAGCACCTTAATTTGCAATGTCTTTTTTCAGTTAAGTAATACGTATTTTGCTTCTCTCGATCAAGTACTGATATATTAAGGATTGTTACTTAAAGTATATCAATTTTTACATGAGAATGGGGAAGACAGTGTTTGCCATACTGACATTCTTCATATGTTGAAAGGTTATGGTATATAAGTTACACAGATTTTTAAATAGATTCAGTGGCTACTCTTCTAGATCTTTTTACATTAATGCAGGTTTTCCTCAGGGCTAAAACATGACCTACAATCTGGTGTTAATTGGTTCAAGATAAATATGGCAGCAAAGATGAGAACAATAGTCCGAATAATGTAAACAGTGTACATAATACCTCATCTCAGAAATATAGACAGATATGGGCAAAGAAACTGTTTGCCAATTTTAACTTTTCTAACACGAAACTGCTCTCTTGTAATTATCTGACAAACCTTTTTGACTTCCATCAGCATAGATAATGATTATCTCTAAGAAAGTCACTCAGTGTATATTATCGGGGTAACGTTTGTCGCTAACATGAAGTGGCCATAATATATTGAATCAAATACTACATCTACTTCAAGGAAATTTGTTTCACTGTGTCGTGCTTGCCAATTTTCCACACCAGATTCTATCGTACATGATAATAAGTCTACTATTCTTTTCTTTTTTTTAAGCATTTCACCCCAAGCAAGTGGGGAAGCCACTAGGACACAAGGGGTTACAGAAAATTTGGAGCAAGATCAGATAGGAGTGATAGAAGAAAGGCTGATGAGAAGGGTAGTGGATAGATCAAGGCAACTGGAGATGTCAATTGACATTACACTTGAATAGCTGGAGATTATAGCTCATAGGGAAACTGGAATAGGGGAGGGAGTTCCACTGGCGAGAGGTGCGAGATATGAAGCTGTTGGAGTAGAAGAGACGGCTACATTTAAGTGTTTCGACAGTGAAGGGGTGAGAGCGGGATGCCAGCCTCGTAGGGCGCTTGAACTCATGAAGTCTGGGAAGCAGCGAATGCAGCTCCTCGGAGCAATTGCCATGAAAGTATTTGTAAAACAGACAGAGAGATGCAACGGCGCGTCTGTGAGAAAGTGACTGTAGACGAGACGCCAGAGCAGGGCCAACTACATTGCATATCCGCCTCTGGAGCCTTTCAAGAACCCCGAGGCAAACAGAAGGAGCTCCAGACCATATATGGCAGCAAGGGCGAATTGTTGATTTGTAGATCTGGAGGATCGATTCCGGGGAGAAAATTTTCCTGGCGCGGCACAGGGAGCCAACTTTCCTTGCGGTGGACGAAGCAGTTGACTAAATTCGGTCATGTTTTGAATATTGCTGCTACATTTGAATATTCTTGATAAAATATAAAGAATAATCAGCAATGCTATTAGTGCTGGGTTGGTATCTCGTATTCAATCATTTCCCCACACCATTAACGAAACTTTCTGTTCTTCAAGTCTCTTCACTGTCATATAAGAGGACAGCTATCATGTATCTTTTAATTACATTTTTATGTCTCTTAATACTCTGTTAGATTTTGGAATGAATATTTGGCTATCCAAATGATTCTTCGGATTTCAGTGCCCTTCCTGTCTTAAAAGACGGTCTACATTTTCGTACTCATTTGGTTTTAGTATCTTTGATTTGTAATTTGCATTTTCTTTTTCTAAAAGGCATTCATTCTGTCTTTTTTGCAGTTGTGTAGACCTCTCTTCTCGCTTTCCTTTACTATCTTCTGTATGAGAATTTTCAGTTTTCACCTCGAGTCTACTAGCAATAATGTGTAATCTACATATCTTGTGTTACTAAGACTGTGGCCGCCAATAATGAATCCTGGTAGGAAATCTAATTATCTCAAAATTTAGTCCTTATATAAGTTGAATAAGTCCGGTAAGAAGATAAGTCCATGTCATATATCCTTTCCTCTGTTTTTTAATAACTGCTGACTCATTTTCTATCCGTATTCAGTTGGCTTGCTGCCAAAATATCTGAATAAAACAGTTTTCCGTCGTGTTTGATGAATTTTCTTTCTAAGTGCACAGAAATATTACGTATTGGTCGTCTAATCATGACATTATTTTTTTTCGTAAATCCCATTAATTTGAAAGCGAGTTTCGTTAAATTTGTAGGATTTCTTTAATTAAATTCTACATCACATCATTCTTGGTGATAATGATATTGAGTTATAAAACCTCTTTTGAGAAGAAGATCGTTCATTATGAGGTATCTGCTAAAGTTTTCATCTGGTAAAATGTTTTCTATTAAATAATCAGTAACTACATCTTCAAATGTTTAGTAACGCTACAAAATATTAAAAATAATATATAATATTTTTAATTACCTAAACTATAGTATTTCTGTAGGATTTACAAGAAGGGATCCATCATATATATATATATATATATATATATATATATATATATATATATATATATATATATGAATTCATTTTTGAAGGTATTTTAAACATGTACACAATTTATGTCATTTGCAATTTAAATGCAGATGTTAGTTTTCATTGACAAATCTTAGTCAAGAAGACATGGTTAAATATTTGGCTTTTATCTGATTCTAATTGTGCATGAAATTCCATTTTGCAGTATTTTCGTAGTTAACAGTTAATAGTTCATTAACACGCTCTTAAAGTAACGCTTAATTCTTAAAAAAGCAGCAAGTCATCTTAAAATTATATAAGGCCAAACGATGAAATACGGAGAAATATTTTCACGAAAGCTTGCATTAAAAATAAAATGTCAAAATATGATTTCTTCAAAAATGTTAAAATGTCATGGTGCCATGCCGGCTCTTTGGCAGTGGGATGTAGGGAGTGGGGGACATCCCTATTCAATGGATTCCACGATCCAGCTGCATCAAGTTTTGCACATTGTGCACATTGGAACTTGTTACAGTTTTTCTAAGAATTCAAACGTCAAATATTTCTTCGTTGTTCGCTTGGAGGATTGTGTGAATCGATGGGGGATGAAATTTGACCTACTTAGAAATAATAATTTTTCTTTTGCAACTGCTTGAAAGAAAAGATTTTCTTGAGATTTCAGTTACTTAATGAGAGTGAAAGTAAAGTCAGAATGAAGAGCAAAAAAAAATCTAAGAAAAGTTGAAACGCTAACAGAAATTACAAAAAGTCTATGCTTAGAATTTCTAGAAAGCTGAATCCCACTAGGAAAATCTCTAATGCATACATACATATATATATATATATATATATATATATATATATATATATATATATATATATATATATATATATATCTCGAAGGACTATACCTAGCTAAAGTAATGGTTTCAAAGATGGAAATAAATAAATATATGTGTGTGTATGTGCGTGTGTGTGTCAGCGTGTGTGTATGTGCGTGCGCGTGTAAAAGGGGAGACATGAACGCGAGCGTCGGTTATATGTATGCACCTCGGAAAGAGATATATGAGAAGGCAGAATTTAACAATTTAATTTCATTTTTTAATCAAAGATATCTGTGGACACACACATACACACACAGATATATATATATATATATATATATATATATATATATATATATGTATGCATATGTGAAGTTTGGGATGAGCTATATCGACACAGGAAGTATTCATCCAATCGCGTTTGATTAGATAGAACCAAAATGTCATTCATTTTTTTTAAATATTTTTCCAACGTTTGAATAAAGCCTGGGAGTATTCCCCTTCAAGTTCTGGATAATGTGTATAAAGTTCATATATTGTTTTATTGTTTTGGTCAAGAAGTTTCGACTATCTCTGTTATAAGCACGAGAAAATAGGGTGTCTGTGTAATCGATAGTTTTCCTTTTTCTATATCCTGGTATTCTTTGGGAAGCTGCAAGTTTGAAATATTCTAATGTGACGTCATGTGTAATGGTTACGATAAAATTAGTTATGTAATGCTCATTTGTATTATAAATATTGGAGCCGCTACATGCAAGTGGGTTGTATGTCTATTCCTAAGCAACATCTTTTTTTATATAGGGAAAATATTTTGAGGTCACGTGATTAGATGAGATATGTATTGGCGAATTATGTTTTTTTTTTTTAGCATTTTTTCATCCTGCTTATAATTAGATTGTATCTGGTTACGAAAGAATTTTTTAATGATGTATTCATTTATTTATTTTTTGGCATCAAAGAGCTGTTTGAATTTGGTTCTTTCGTAAAAAAAAAAACAACGTAATAAAAATATAAATTACCAGTAGGTACGTCTTCCTTTTCCTACATTGTCCCTCCAGTATCTGGGCGATATTGGCTTTGCATAATTTTCCATTTGTACCTCCAAATAACGTTTGTTATTTACCCCCCCCTCCAGTCTTTGTTCTGCTATTCATTTAAAAACGCTCGTTACATAGATTACGCTTTTATTGTCTCTGACCCACATTTTTATATGTCATGTGAATGATTGACAACTGACATCGATTTTGAAAATGTTCTCTAAAGATCTTTAACGATGTCTATGGAAACTAATGATATAAGCTATATAAGCTAATGTTGAGTTTTTTTGTTTTTTTTTTCTCATCGACCAGTGATCCCGTATCAAAGGAAAATTTATAAAATGATCCGGTTTTGCCAAGCTATTATATCTGCTGTTTTTTCATCATCGAGCAAATGGTGAAAAACACAAAAATTAGGCTCTATATCAAATTGTACTATAATATAAGACAGATCACGAAACCTCAAAGAGACTCACCAGGTGTAACCATATACAAAATTCTGAAATCTCTGTTGCTCTGCCCGTCTGTCCCTCACACCATCTACAAAAGGCATACTTTGATCAAACGAAACTAAATTTTGGGGAGAAGTGGAAACAGTTAAGCGGGGTACAAAGTACAGTTGGTTTTACTTGGGTGTGAAGCTTACTACAGTAAATTTCCATTAATTGTTTTATTAATTAACATAATAATACACCCACTATTTTCAAACCAATTTAATGATTAAAATAAAAAAAAATATTTAATAACAGTCTAGTTTCCAGTTTGCACTAAGTTTGCGAGAACTATAAATATATCACAAGGCCAAACGCTTCAAAGAGTTGGAATTTTGCACCAAGAATAAATATTTACGCATACACAGATGTGGTTTTCATGTTCACTAGTAAAAAAAGCCAAGGAATTTATTATCGCTGTTAAAAAGGAAAAAAGGAAAGAAAAATACATTTACTTAAAAATTATTGTTTAACATAATGTCCTTTAAAATTAAATTAAATTAAAGAAATTATTCAACAATGAACTAGGTTTTTTGTCAGAGTATTTTTCTAAAGAAATCAGTTATTCAAATGTAGAGTTTGCAAAACTCGACAATAAATGTTAGCGATAAATTCACCAATACTAAATATTGTAAGGATTTTAACAGGTGTCAGTGTTGCCAAAAGAATTATAATCTAATAAAATGTGTACCTTGAGGAAGGTAAAGCAATTCTTAGACGATCTTTTCTCTAAAGCTATCCCTGAATTCCAGATGGAGTGAATAATTTTCGGGCGGCTATAGACAAAATCTCCGTTTATATTTTGTGATATCATCGCAGCGAAGTTTGGTCTATAGTTTTGTGCGCAGTGCTTTTCCATTTGGTTCTATCGTTAACAAGCTTATTTCTCTGCATTCATAATGGCTGAGTACATATGTTTGAATATCTGGCTGGTCAATACTTGTGGGCTTTTGCTAGGCCTTTTCTAAGTAAATCCCTATATTTTGGTGTAGGATTTTGGTGTAGGATTTTGGTGGTGGAATGGGTAGTTTTATACTGTCTACCAGGTCGTAAGAAAACAGATCAAATATACATTGAATTTTAAAGGCCGCAAAGAAAAGAAGAGGCAAATAACTGTCAGTAAGAAAGTTTATGCACATCAATGATTTATCACAATCCCTGGAGAAAAAAAAATAATTAATATACGAATAAAAAGGTCGACTTTGTTTAATTTGCCATCCAGCTTTCAGCTGATTAAATGCGTATGAACTAATAATTTACCAGCATAGACGTATTAGTCTCCCACATAGACGTATTAGTCTCCCACATAGACGTATTAGTCTCCCACATAGACGTATTAGTATCCTACATAGACGTATTAGGGATTCTGAATGTTGTACAGAGAGTCACATATGAAAAAAAAAACACAGTAACTCATAAAAAAAAATGGCTGAATATATTTTGAACAAATGTTAAGAACATAGAATAAACATTTAATGTGGATGTTGTCTTTATATAGTTATCGGCAGTAAACTAACGTAGATCGGAATTTTTTCACACGTCTTGACATAATAACGCGAAAGTTTTCTAATAATAATATTTAATTAAAAGGAATTTCTTGGAGATTCTAAAATCTGACTAATAATCGAATTTCTATATACTTCATTTTAAAAAGTTGATATATCATAAGAAGTGAAACCTAGCTTCTTATAATTCATATTTATTAGAAATATCTTACACATTAATAAAGCAAATATATCTCTAAAACACTTTATAATCTTTGCAAGAATAAGAAAGAGTAAAGAGTGTCTGATTATATAAGCCGAAATATATAAAATATATTGACTCACTTGTTATAATATTTTTCTCTCTTGTACTAGGAACCAAGATATTTGATACATAGAAATCTTCTTACCGACACAGCTTCCAAAAAATAATTATTGACTTCTTCCATTCTTTGATGAATTTTGTAGAAATCTGTGTTAAAACTAGGCATTCTGGGACTGCAACAAGAACTTCACTCCACTGTATAATCATTTTCAAAGGGCCTGCCTTGAAGACATATATTCATAAGGAGGAATATGTGCAAAGTAGCTGGTTCCAGCGCAAGAGAAATTGTGTATATGGAAGGATTTCGCATAAGAAAACGCATTTTTTATGGCATGGGTGTTGTGCACCAGAGAAACAGAAATCGTATATATTTTACCTAACCTCTTCATAGAAATCTCGTTTAAGTAGAAAATATTTAAGAACAAAACTATGCTGATAGTGTTAATGGTAATAGCAGTTTCCTTATAAGGAAATATCTGACATTCTTTGATCTGACAGTCTGTACACTATTGAAATTCATAATATATTTTCCTTAAAGGAATCTTCAAGAAAATTGGTTTCCAAATTTGCAGTAGCTGTTATCGCTCTTTCCAGTACTGATGTTTTTTTTCTTAATATATTATTTGAGTAGTTTGGGAAGTCAGTTTCTTCATTATGTCTTTATTCCATCTACGGGGAACATGTGATATCCATTTGATCTGTTGCTGCTGTTAAAATTCGTGAAGTGATGTGACTTCTGTTATCTGCTACAGTACCTTTGTTGTGATTTTGTTGCGTGAGTTTCTAAGATTCGTAAAAGTATGATTCCCGCTAAGACCTAAAGCTAGTAGTTATTCGGTAAAATAATTTGTATGTAATTTTGTTGTGCCATTATCCAAAGTTCAAATGTTAGAATTTCACTCGCTCAGTCATTTTTAACAAACATTTTTCGAAAGCGGTTTTATACAGCCTAGCAGTTTACGTACTTCGGAACGGCTTTGATGTCATATATAGCGACTATATAAAAGTCTCTATCTGATGAAGCTATATAAGGATCTGACCCGTATTTTGTGGTCGGTATTATGATTTGTTGGCAATTTGCGTGTTGGGCATGCACTTCCGATTGACAGAACTGGAGTAAATATGGCCATTTTAGTGGGGAGGATCACAGTCTTTTGATAGTTGAGTTTGGTGTTAGGAGGTTTGTTGATCTCTCGCTCAACTGCGATGACCACAATAATCAAGGAAGTTGTAGGCTTGTGAGCTAGGTGGCCAGATATAAAGGGTAATGTAGTCGCAGAAATAGGAAGACAGCCATGACTGGGTACCCTGCTTGTGCGACATGTTATAGATTCCTATTGCCAGACATAAGGTCTTTCAGCAGACGCCATCTTGACCCGTGGAAGCATTACCTCTTCAATCAACTGGATGTATGCTTTCATGTTGAGTCTGAAGCCCTCACCAACAAATTCGTGAATACTTCTCAGAATGATTTTTTCTAGGTGTTGTACCTTCGTAATCAAAATTAGACACAACCAACTCTTTCCGAATCCTCTGCGCCTTCCCCAGATTGACATCCAAACATTTCGAAATGTATTAGATCTTACAGCGCGAAGCAGTTCAGCAAGCCGTTTATAAATTCTGTTGATGTCATGGTGCTCTTTTACTCATAAACGGACCCAACTGAACCTATTGTGCTATGAAGTCGACAAATCAAAAACAACGCGCATGTGCGAAATTAAAATATAAAATGGCTACAATTTATCTATTGCACCCTTTGCATATATTTCTGCATATTTTATGTAAATCCTTCAATTAGAATTGTATCAGAATATAGACCATATTTTCAAATGAAAATACTTTATAGTTTACTGCGGCTATCATATCGCAAATTTCGTACGATCTGTCATTCGCATTATTTGTAGTTATGATACTGACTTTAACAACTTGAGTTTGTGTATATTTCATATTCGTGATCTCATACTCTAAGCGTAGTTACGTATATTATAGTGGGAGTATTAAACTTGCTGGACAATAGTCGTATACATTTGACCTCTGTTAATATTTCATTTAAGGTCATAATCTAAATCATTCCTAAATTTTAGACGAGATGTAACTTGGCTTGCTTACAGTGTTGACAATTTTTCTTGCAAGAAAAACTTTCTAATATTTCTACCTATTATTCTTCTAATGGTAGGTACTAAAATATTTGCAGCAATTTACTTTCTTTTTGTTACTCCTGAATTCCTTTGATATTTGTTAAGAAAAATCTGTCAGTTTTTGTAAGAAAATTGTTCGCTTAGGCAAAATATTTCCACTCAGAGAATTTTGAATTTCTTAATTATGTACTCTACAGACGATCTCCAAAATACCATTCCTTGCAAATAGTGTCAGTTGGCAACCTCGATAGGAACAGTATTCATTAGTTTTTCTCGTGTTAATTTTTTGTATATATGTTTTCAATGAAAGATTACTGTTTTATAATGAAGGAAAAAAGATAGCACTGGTGTATGGAAGAATAAATGAATATCATATTACAAGGAAGAGTGATATGATTTGTTGGAAGTTAATGAATAAGATTGAATATCAACAATTTACTTTTATGCTCATTTAATGTCATAGTAATTCCGTACGTTTGTAACATGGCTTGCTACAGCTTCTTAAACATGCGACTTGCCATATTGATTTGTGTAATGTAATGTAATGATTTCTCAGAGCTCTTTACGTTGTTAAAATTTCCTATTAAACTGAATTTTATCAAATATTTATTCTAGACTAGAAAGTCCAGATTATTCTGCCATTTATATCGTAACTCTATGTAAAAAAGGTAAATTCAGGCTTTTGATAATGAGATTGGTGCAAAATCGAAAACAGAGGACTATGCCGATATTTGAACATCTTACGATATTTTCACGTGTCAAATTTAATAAATATCTACAGAAAAAGCAGCATTTGTCACATCTTAAATAAATATTTATACATTATATCAAAACCAAATTATTTACTTTTGTAAATTAAGAATTCTAGAATTGAATTACAATATGAAAATTGAAAACTGCCTATATCTGACCGCTTACTCGTTTATATTAAATGTACTATATTTATTCATGAGATATTGATCATATTTCATTGTACAGAATATACAATACAGCACTGTCTTGTATTTTCGTAAATTTCTCCTAGAGCGGAATGTCTCGTTTGGTATTTGATGCAAAGGAATTTGCCAAAAATCTATAAAATTTTCCAAGTACTTTCGACCATCTTTAGATATTTTTAAAGAAACAGATTTCGAAATCTAGAATAAAAATAGTGTTTATCTTGTTAATGACACAGAATTGGAAAGGAACCATTGTTTGCCATGGCGGTAGAATGGATTTTAACGACACCTTAATAGCGTAAGCATATATATATATATATATATATATATATATATATATATATATATATATATATATATCAACCAGACTGGAGAAAAGATAAGTTCAAAACAGTGGCTGCTGGTGTTATTAACACATCGCCCTTCATTTACGAACGAAGCTCTCTTGGCTACTAGCGTTTGTATATGACTCGTATATAATGCGTTAAAATTTCCCTTCTTTTCCGTGCGCCTATAGCTTAGGTGTAAGATGCCAAATCGTTCGTGTTTCGATCCCGTCTTTAAGCAATCGAACATGTATTCACACTGCTGAGCTGTGATACAGGCTTGTATGTGGATGACTATATATATATATATATATATATATATATATATATATATATATATATATATATATAAAGAACAAATAGAAAACATGTCTAACATGTTTCACCTTCATGAAATCTTTTCAGATTTTGAGAGAAAACAGACAAAAAGACAGAAAACAGTTTGTGTCAATTTTCATTGGTCAAAGAAGTGTATTAATTTTTAAGTGTATGGAAGTTTGTGAAGATTCTTGTATATCTAAGTGGGCAATGCTTATTTGTAAATATATGTGTGTGTGCCTGTCTAGTTGGGGATTTTATATTCAACTTTGTTCTGTCAGCTAGCACAAATAGACGTCACACTCAGCAGTTACTTTATGGTTCGCCTCTTCAAGAATATATACTTTGTATTAGATAGATATTAGTAGATGATTTTAGAATGGAATCAAAGAAAGATGGCGATTTAATATATTTTTGGCGTATATATATTGCTGGAAATCAATTTTTTTTTCAATCTATATTCTCATCTAAGAATTCTGTCCTTTTTTAATTAGGGTTCTATTACTGGAAGCAAAGATATGTCTACACAAATGTGAAGATTAAATCCTCTACTGGATAGACATATGCACACAATTACAAATAAAGATAACCTTCCGTTGCACATTAGACAGACAAAGATTTTCATAAAGCTACATCCAGAGAATTATCCACGGTTTTACTACACGCGATCCATGTGTGACCCATGAGGACAGATCCAGGCATAATTGAAAATACCAGTATTTTCTCACATTTTCTCAGTTTTCTCTCAGACTCTGACACAAATTTAATAAAAGTGAAACATGTGAGATTGATATACGTTTCCTATTCTCTAATTTTATCATATATATATATATATATATGTGTGTGTGTGTGTATGTGTATATATATATATATATATATTATCATATATATATATATATATATATATATATATTATGGATATATATTCTATCATATATATATATATATTATGGATATATATTTTATCATATATATATATATATATATATATATATATATATATATATATATATATATATATATATATATATATAAACTTTTGACAAAGAACGGCTTAAGTTAATGAAAATGTGCGGAATGCAATTTAAAAGAAAACGAAAATAAACAATAATGGGTCCAACATTTTGTCTAATTTGGCTGCTACCAATTTTATTCTCCTGATAGTACCTGATAATACCTGATTTGGAGAAACCAAGGAAGCAGAAATGGTGAACTTCCAATTATTTTAGGTGTTATATAAATATATATATATATATATATATATATATATATATATATATATCACTAGTGACTCTAGGCCATCAATGTTTGTCTGGCTCTTTACAATATTTAACAAACTATACGATTGTTATAACTTACATACGGAAATTTTTCCTTTAATCAAATTGAAATATATAAATTATCAAAAACAGTTTGCGTGAAATTAAAAAATAACACTTTTCAGTATTTTAATATTAATTATAATAAATTTATAAAAGGAAACATTTATTAAATAAAATTCGAGACACGTCAGAAAAAAATGGGTAAGGTCAAAGACTTTCATATATTTTTCAGTTTATTGACCCCTTTCGAAGTTTTAATGTTTTATAGCCTAGTGATCATATCACTGATGATACAGATCATATTTCCTCAACACTACCCAGTCACAGTCTAAACACAAATCCTCTAGTCGACGAGATAAGGCTAGCACTTTCTTTGATTTTTGCCATTTTAATGTTAGGTCAAATTTAATTTGCCTTATATCAATCCATATCTTCCACTAAATAAAAACTCATACATACGGAATAAATAAAGAATAAGCCGAAATAACAATGTGTTCTCTGAAAAACAGGTATACAATCATTAGAGATATTTAAAAGATTATATTAGGTTGGTGCAAAAAAAAAAAATACGTCAAAAAACGACGATATTTTTGCACCAACCTAATATATAAAATTAAAAATATTCGAATAATACATGCTATTTGGATGATATTTCCTCATTGCCTTTTAAAGTCTTTAATCGATAACACAATATTCCTAGTAGATTTTGAAATATCAGTAGATGTGACATGGGCACGATTCAGTTTATATATATATATATATATATATATATATATTTAGTGGGATTGATGTGAGATTGTGACCCTGGGTTTCACGCTATTTGCTATCTTCAGATCGTCATTTGTCTGACGATCGCAAATTGTTTGAAACCCAGGGTCACAAACTCACAACAATCCATCTAAATATGTTACTAGGTTGGTGCAAACATAATGACGTAATAATGTCGTTTTTTGACGTTTAAATACGGCAAAAAACGACATTATTACGTCATTCTTTTTGCACCAACTTAATAGCTATATCGCTGATATTGAGCGTTTTCCAATAACCGCGCGTATTGGACGAAACGCGTCACCAACTACTACAGTTTTGCTTTTGTCATATATATATATATATATATATATATATATATATATATATATATATATATATATATTAATATCTCTCTATGTACATATGGCTATGGATTATATCAGTTATATAATGTTCCATGAATATAAAACACGTAATAATGCTGTCGAAACAATTTCGATGATTTGTAATCTTTACAGAAGATATTCTTTAAATTAAAAGTTTTTACAAACCTAGTTAATATGATTTCTACTCGGTAGCATGAATTTAGTAGATGATATACGAGCATGTTTTCTTACTGACATTAAATATGACGTGTATTTGTCTAAACACGTATTAATTTTATGCAGTTATAGCAAGAGCTATTCAACTAATCAAAGGATTGCAATCATTTGCAAATAGAAAAATTGGAAAGTTACTTAAATTTGGGAAATAAGTTACCTATGTTTTATAGAAATCAACCGTATAGCGAGAATCGACATCTGAGACGTCCATGAAGTCAGTACTTAATATTGACGTGAATTGGTTAAGTTATAAGATGTAAAATGACGCAGACAATGGCACAGTTTGTGAGTAGATGTTAAAGCGATATCCAAAATGGCGTCCTACCTAGTACATGTTTAATAAATTTTTGTTAGCTTGCATCGAAATAGTGAGTTAAATGTTTTATCACTATTCTCTTTGGAGTAGAGATATATATCTGTTATGAAGGAAAGTGTCCCAGTAAAATAGATGATATCGTGATAATCCATATGGTTCTTTCAAAGATAAATTCGCTCTTTGGCGAGTTAACAGTGAGAGTAATATATATATATATATATCTATATATATATATATATATATATATATATATATATATATATATATATATATATATATATATGTATATATAAATATATATATATATATATATATATATGAACCGTATATATCATATTAAACCTCATACAACGTTTTATATATATGTATATTATACATACAAAAAAGAGATATATAAGGTTTAAAATGAACTTTTCAAAAGTAAAATATTTCTTGAGTTGTTGATTCTAGTTTTTTATTGACAAAGCAATAGATTAAAAGAAATCAGTCTAGTAATAAAATGATATAAAACCATCCATATTAAGAGATCTGACAATACATCATAATTATCATTATTAAAAAATCTTCAAAAAATAAAATATACTTTTCTGAAACCTTATTTGGGGAAAATTTGCTGACTGAAAGCTTAATTAATCTGAATTGAATCAAGTATTATTTAAATTTACAAATATCGCAGAAAAGCATTTTTAAAATGCAGGTGTGCATTTTGATCGGCTGCTTACAGATATATCGACAAGGTGATGTTTGATAACTTTAACTAAGAGATGTATCTCTTGAAACGTTACTTAACAAATATAGCATGAACAACTTTTTTAGATACATGTTTTATTACCAAGTTATCTTATATTTTTAAGAAACTATTTTAGGCTATTTTATTGAAATTTTGGTACGTACGAAAACACTTTTTGAGAAAATCTTAGAAAATTGCCAATCAATATTACATGTTCTATATTTCTATTTTTATTTTCTAAAATTATAGTGTATGGGCGTCAGTGATTACTGATGCGCATACGTGAAATGAAATAATTGAATATCTTTTTAAAAAATTGCCTGTCAGTGAATGGTACTGGCCTTCTCCACATGTGGTTTATAAATACAGATTTAGTGACATTTGACTATAAAAAATTACTAGTTGATTTAAAAGATTTAAAGTTTATAAAGTATTCTAATTTAAATTAAAAATCTCTAGTTTTGTAAAAAATCATTATTCCTTGCAAATTAAACTCTTAACGCAATATTGTCAATAATATATTTTTTCATAATAGAAATTAAAAGCTTTTCTAATTAAATATTGTTTTAGTCATATATTTATATTTATATATATGGGGAGATATTAGAACAATAGAAAATAATACTAGAACGTCCTGTTATTTTGAGTATAAAATTTATATATCTGTAGAGTGGGAATAATGCTAGGCAGCGAACTTGGGAAATGCGTTCTAAAATACTACCATCTTTCTGTATGAATTCTGGTAATGAAGCTGAAAGGGAGGCCTTTCAAATTGGCTATTATAGTAGTGTAGGCACCGACGACACAATTCAGGGAATAGGTGATCGAATCTTTCTACTACATGCTTGACAGTGCCAAGTCTCTATGGAAATCACAGGAAGTCATCATTATCATGGGAGACCTAAACGCTAAAGTAGGCAGGGGAAAGGCAGGGGATATAGCAGAAAGACTCGGACTAGGAAACTGCAAAGAACGCGGAGTAAAATGGATCCAATGTTGCAGTCAATGATCAGGTAATAGCCAACACATGGTTCAAAGAACACCTGAGACGACTATGGACATGGAGGAGCCCGGGAGGAGAAACTAGAAACCTAATTGAATATATAACCATCAACAAAAGATTCAGGAATGCAATTATTCACTGCAAAACCTACCATCTTATACGTAAACTAAGAGTGAAACTAAGGAAATTGAAGAAGCCTAACGCAGCAGCCAAACTGCAATACAACCTCCTGAGCGATCCCAACTTTAAACAAAAATACATCGACAATGTGAAAAGAAGATACGACGAACAAAAAATACGACAACACACAGGACAAAAGATATGCTCGTCAAGAGGCTGTATCGAATCAAAGGATGGAACGCTCATAATAGAAAAGAGAAAAACTCTTCACCACCGGAAAGAGTAGATTGAGCAACTTGTAATACACAGTACTACCGACGGACTTGGAATTCTAAAAAGCGAAGTAAAGGCCGCATTGGCCAAAGGGACAGAAACAAGGCAGCTGAACCAGACGTAATTGTAGAGGCAAGGCTGACAGCCTTAGATTACATTGCCATAGAAAAAAAAACACCGAAATAACAAATGAAATCTACAACAGTGGAGATATGCCGGAAGACCTCCGTAGATCTATCTTCGTAGTTACGCCTAAGAAACAAGGCGCAAACAAATGTGCAAACCACTGAACAATAAGCCTAATGAACCACGTGACAAAACCCATCATCCTTATTCTAATGAAGAGAACGCGTAGCAGAATAAGCCCAGAGATAGGACAAGAACAGCTCGGGTTCGTTAAAGACACTGGAACAAGGACCGCGATATTATGTTATCAGAAAGAGCGATACAGTTGCAGAATGCCGTGTAACTATGTTTCATAGACTACGCAAAGGCCTTCAGCAAAGTACGCCACAAGGGTCTGATGGAACTGCTTGATATATTCGGGAAAGATATTAGAATAATCACGGACCTATACGAGCAGCAAACAACATTCATACACCGAGGGAACGTGTTCAGTGAATATATAAAAATAGAAACGGGCGTAAGGCAAGGATAGGTTTTCTCACCCAAACAGTTCAAACTATATAGCGAGGCAATCTTGAGAAACCCTACCGTGATATTGCATTAGCGGCCACAATCTTCGCAACATAAGATACGCAGATGACACATTACTGATAGCAGAACTGGAAAGAAAATTGCAAAATCTCCTACAGCAAGGAAGCGACGGAGAGTGAGAAGAAGGGACTAAGAATAAATTACAAGAAGACGGAGTGTATGCTCGTCAGTAAGAGGGTTAGCCCAAAATTCGAACTGAAGGTCAGGATCACTAGAATCAAGCAGATGTAGAATTTTAAATACCTGGGAAGCGTCTTGACAGAGGACGTAAGTGCGACACTGAGATCTGTAGGCGTATCGGGATGGCCAAGGGCACATTACAAAATTTGGGCAGAATACTGGGAGATATCTTTGGTAACAAAGAAAAGAATAATGAACTGTTACGTGACATCTGTCTTTCTTTACGGCAGCGAATGTTGAACGATTTCCTCAAAGATGAAGAAGAGACCCGATGCGACAGAGATGTGGTTCTACAGAAGGATGCTAATTATATCATGGCCGAGCATGTGAGCAACCATGAGATCTTAGAGATGATGCAAACAAGGAGAAGGCTTATACTTAATATCAGGAAGAGGCAGCTGAAGTTTCTGGGAGACATAATAAGGAAGAAGGGCCTGGAGAATCTGATACTCACGGGTCGAATAGAGGAAATGAAAGACAAGGGAAAATAATGCCAGACATACCTGGTGGACATGAGTAAGTCGATATCCTGAAAGTGCATGTCACATAAAAAAGAAGTATTCATCTATGTTAAAACTTGACTAATGCATGGAATAATAATGCAACACAAAATGTACTTTGAACAAAAATATATTGAACAAGAAAAGGTACACAATATTTACATATACTCTTATATCAGTCGGGCAGAGTCTCTGGTTGAATCTCTTCATTCCTTCCCGGTACCAACCATATTTATATGATCGGTACTCCACTATGCAAATTAGGTGGATACTACCACAACAATCTACATATTTGGGGCGTGAACAACCAAGGTGTTTTCCCTGGCTGCAATCTGTGCTTGAAATTATTCCGACAAGAATGTTTAGAAATTTACATTTTCTCGGTCGCATTTTAACTTCCCACGCATGAGAAATTGATTTATCAGCAAAATACCGCAATGAAGTATGAAGAAGCCTCACATGAGATAAAGAAAAAAGACAGCTCTAAGGTGACGACGCCATCTTAAAGCCGATTAATCAAAAAGGTAATTGAAATAATTCAACAATTTTTTTAAAAAAATTGCAGCTAGTAAAGAAAAAATATACAGGCACTTTTTAAAATATTTTCGTGGTTATTTTTAAATTTCTTTCGTAAAAGCAGTCAACTAAGATTTGAAAGGTAAAAGAATTATCAAAAAGGAAAGATTATTTTATCATGTTTGCAGAATATAGATAAAATATACTTTAACACTTATCACTTATTGGGGTCGAGAAACGGAATATTTGAAGCGGACCTAATTAGCTTATCATTTGTGCTTTGCAATAATGTCTTTTGTTTGAAAATTGGCATATGTGACACAAAAAAGGAAAGGGTAAAAGTATTTTTGGTATGATACATGTCTGAAAAGCTAGAATCAACGTCCAACAAAATCTTTAGAGAAATCACTTTACTCAATGAGAAATTTTGAACCTGTTATGTCTACACAGAAATACACATCGTTAAATACACACACACACACACTCTAAAACAAAGTCCGACAAATATTTTTTCAGGCCGGTTAATATTGTTAATACTGTTTATTATAAAAGGAGCATTTACTTAAATATTTGTATCTATAAAAAGAACATATGAACATAAAAAATGTCTTAATATATATATATATATATATATATATATATATATATATATATATATATATATATATATATATATTTCAATGAAAATTATCAACACACGAAATAGTTTGTGACGTCGTCCCCTGGTCGCAGCGCCAACCGTGACGTTCTATACTAGTCTACCACGGCACCAACAGTGACGTCCCTAAACAGTACCAATTGTGACGTCCTCGCCGTGGCGCCAGCCGTTCGCTCCTCGCTGCTCCGTTCGGGTGTCACCGCTCCAAATGTGACGTTCTAACCTTTTGGTGATTCGGGTGGGAATCTGGTTAGATTTGATATCAGCCTCGTCGTTCCCAACTCGCTTCCAACGTCTGGTTACCAAGGTAACTGCACTGATCCCCCAGTCCGCCTACCCACGTTGTGAATTGATCTTAGGAAGACGAGATCAAACAGTGGTTGGGGCCGTACTGCAAACCGAGTTCAACGGGGGTGATACCACACAAATATGCATAAAAGACATTAAAATGAAAACTCAAAAGTTCAAAGTATCAAAGAAAAAGGTAACAAACTTTATGTCTAGTTGTTCGATACATAGGACTGCATTTATCTCCCGACCCGTTCTATGGATTGTGACACGTCGTTTTCCGCTAGGCAAGTTTTAACACTTCAAGTTGTCTGCTCTCTAAGAAATTGGTGTTTCGGTGGGTCTTTGGACGAAAGTAAAAAAAAAAACTTATTTCGGTGATCTGGATCTAAGTCGCTCTTCAAAATAATTGTTCTTGGGTTGAAGAGAGGTCCGGAATGTGCGTGAATATTGGTCAGCTATCTGCGAGGCTTGCTTCAACTGAAGACTGACTCTGGGAACTGCTGGGACTCAACTCAACTCTGCTCGTTGTGGCTTCGTTTATATGGGCGCCGACCAAAACCGGGGTGAGTTTGTCGGCGCCGGGGTGGGGGTTCCTCGATAATTCTAAATACATATCCACCTCTCTGGTTAGGAATTTCCACCTTTTTTCCATTTTTGGGAACCTTTCCTCACTCCCACCTTCTCATCATACTTCAGAGGGGCGTGAACTGCCCTCCCCACATCTTCGTAGCAATCTCTCTTACTCATCCTCCAGATGGGCTGCAACAGTCTCCCTCGTGCGTCACGTGATCACCACTCGACCAATGATGTCTCAGTCGGGCGTGGACGAATCCGCGGCTTTGATTCAGGAAGAGAAAAAAATATCTTGCCTAACTAAAAAAAAATTATCTCTTCTCTTTCCCATTTCTCTGGTCGCGAACGGGACAATATGACAATGGCGGTCATAACTCTTGTTCTACACGTGGTTTACGTCAGGTATTTTATCGCTAATTATCAGAATGGGTGGTCTTCTTAACACGGTCTCAAAAAGAAACATCTCCAAAGTTTCAGTCAGTCTGTCACCTCGAAGAAAGAAAAAAAAAACACTTCTAGGTTCCCATTCATTTTCCTTCGGTACATATTTCTGATAACATAATTTTATATCTGTTCAAAGTCCTTTTAGTTGCCTGTTTTTCGTCACTTATCGAAATAACATTTTCATTTGAATTTTTTTTTTCTTTGGCCAGCCGGTCTGTAGTTGATAATAAGATTTCTTACCGTACCAATAGTTTGTTTTCAAATCTTTAGATAACACAGCCGATGCCAAAACATATCTGATTCTTTCCTTCTTTACCTTTCTTTTTACTCAGAATTTCCCTGTCATTGTAATGACACTCTTTTGCCAATTGTTACTTATCAAAATATCTTTTTATCCATTGTCTCTTAGCCGTGTGTGTGTTCTTGCTTATCACTCACGATTCGGTCCTTAGCCTCTCCCTTTCTTCTTTTCTTTCTTTTCCCTTTCTGCCTCGTTAAATGGTGCCACAGTTTGATGTAATTGTTTTCCTTCTGGTCATTACTTTTATTTATATTGTCTTTCAGTTTCCAGTTATATATAGGTTAATTTTAAGCACACACCCAAACACACACTCACACCTACACACACTCACACACAAACGCGCACACACGCACACATCCATATATATATATATATATATATATATATATATATATATATATATATATATATATATATATGAAGAATTAATGCATTCATTTTTTAATACGAAATTTCTATTACTTTGGATGTTATTACAACGATATAACAACAAATACACCAAAAACAATGCAAAACCAGCCAGGTGAACAAAGAAAAAAAAGAAGAAATGTACCCCAATAAAATATTAGACAAGATAAAACCGAATAGATGTAAAAGAGAAAAGAAACCATTGAGTAAACGAACAAAAAACAGACGCAAATATAAGAATAAATATACAATGCTTTATTTCTAAGTTATCAAGATAACAGAGCATATAAGCTTCTCAGAGTCGTGACTCTGAAAGTGTAAAAATTCTATGCATACTTCGAAATTTCGTGGTGACAGAGATGTGAGTACCCATCGGAGTGGATTTGAACTATTCTGCTGATATTTTTCGATTTGGGGGATTTACATTTTTTGATGTGATTGTGTTCCTTTTCTTTTTCCATTGAGGTGTGTCATGTTACGTGGTCGTTGACTTCTTTTCTTCTTCCTCCGTATTCCTTTTCCATTTTTTTTCTTTCCTAGCCTTTACTGTTGATCTCTGGTTTACTGCTAACATTTCGCATTGTTTTTTTCTTTCGTGGTTTATTTTGACCATTTAATTTAGGTCACATTTAGACTTTTAGTGTGTATGTATGTTTGTATGGGCGTGTATTTATGAGTGTGCCTATCTATGCGCATGTATGCTTGTATATATCCATACAAATATTTATATCTATACACTTATATATATGCTTGTGAATTCGTGTGTATGAGCGCGTTTGACTGTGTATTTTTGGTTGTGAGCAGGTTTATGTGTGTGCGTTTGTACGTTCAAGCTCCTATGCCAGTGTAGATGGATGTTAACTGTATATGTGTATATGTATGTAAGTTTTATTGTTTATATTTATTAAGTGTGCGTTTGGTGTATATTTTGCATTTTTTCACGTTTTTTTTTTTCTAGTTTCGCAATTTTATATTTAGCGTCTGTGTGTTTTTTGATTTGTCAATGTAGTTGTGATAATTTTAATATGCTGGGTTTTCATGAATATTGTGCGATTGATTATTATTTTGTTGGTATTGTGTGTGTTGTACAGAGAGTATATATGTTTTTTTTTATAATTTTGTAAACCGTATAATTGTGGCGTTTGCATATGTTGCGTTTCCGTGCGTTTTATATAATTGGGTATTATTTTGTTTATATTGTGATTAATCTTTTCTGGACGCATTTTGTTTGGAATTGTTATGGTTTAGATATTAGGCAAAATGTTTGTATTTGTGATGGAATTGTGTTTTGCGTGGTATTTTCTCTCTCATTCATATTAGAATTTACATGGCAAAGTAGATATTTATTTAAATACCTGCATTTCCCAATTATTTCAGTTATCTTGTTTAGATAGTTCTTTTGAATCTTAAAGACGATGATTGCTAATTTTTCCACAATACACAATTTACAGTTCTGCTATGTGTATGTGGGGACGTTTTTTTGTAATAAATTCCCATTAGATTTTGGTATTAATGGGATTTTGTTTTAGGTTCTCTATGTATTTTGATAGTGTTGTGTTGTTTTTGTACTTTTCTGTTTAAGTGTCGTTTGGTGATTATTAAACTTTTCTTTTAAAGTTTGTTATATAGTTACTATGTAAATATTTTTCTGTGTTCGTATTGTTTGTTACGATAGATTTGTATATTATGTTATTGGTTAAGCATTAATTGTTAAGTGTGCAGTTGCTTTTGTTTGGATAATTGTATTTGTTGTTCTTCTTTTGCTGATTTATTTTGCTGTGTCTTTGAGTATTTTTATTTGTTTTTAGTGTATTATTGTAGGGTTGGTTTAATCAGATTTTGTTTCTTTTTGCATTGTGTTTGGTTCGTTTTCGTTTACGAATTTTAGTTTTTTTTTTCGAATAGACACTATTTCTTAATGCTGTCATTTATGTTTTTTGCTGACACTGATTTTTTTTGTTGCTGGAATTTGTTGATATTTTTTGTTTATGTATATGTGTATGTATTTGAATACGTTAAGAGGGTGGGTGGAGATTTTGTTGGTGCATATTGCGTTGTTGTTTGCTTTTCTCTGTGTTTTTTTATGAGTTGTGCTTTAGATTGAGAAATGTTTGAAGTTTCTATAATCTATTTTCTTCTTTCTCTTTAGTTCTGTCGTTACATTTTTTGTGATAATTAGGCCGACATCCTTTTATAACCCTATGTCTAATTGATTAATGGTGCCTGTTGATTATTGATGATTTGTATGACTGAATTTTCATATTTTGGTACCGTCATACCTGCTATTGTTATGTTAATGTTATGGTCGTTATTGATATTTTTGTTATTATTGGTCTTGCTTTTTGCTAAATTTGCTTTTTAAGTCCCACGCTAAATATCTATCAAATTTTTCCCAAATCGTCATATTTTCATGCTGAACTCAAAATAACAATTAAATTTTGATAAAAACTACCGTTTTGGAGTTATCAACAATAACAGTTCGGACTCAATAGCATTCAGCGCGCGAACTTTGTAAAGATCCTGATTATCTACAAAATAAAATTACCAAAAAAAAAAAAAGATTATAGAAACGAAATAATAATTAATGCACACAATTTGTAAAGAGCATAATTATTTATTTACAAAATAAAAAAAAAATGATAGGAAGCAGCATTTCTTTTTCTTTTGTAAATAATCCTGTTCTTTTCAAAGTTCGTGCAAAATTTGCACATTAATTATTATGTTTTATTTTTAATTTAAAATAAAAGCTTTATTCTATTATTATTTTTTTTTTTAAATTTCAAAAGAAAGATTTACTATAAAAAGACAACACTAGAAAAAAAGTAACACTTGCCATCGCTTTCCGGCATAACGTAAGTGCGCAGTAATTTAGACGAGTATGATCAATTAGGAGCAGTAAAAAGGCCCTTTATGAAGCCACCGCGCGCAAAATATTCCGCAGTAAATATAGTTAAACAAGACCAGTTATGGCCGAGTGCTGAACGTGACTGAGTCCGATATTTTCCTGTCGATAACTCCAAAACTCTAGGTTTTATCAAAATCTAATTGTTATTTCGAGTTCAACATCTACATTTACACGGAAATATGAAGATTTGGGAAAATGTTAAAGGATATTTAGCGCGGGGCTTATGAAGCAAATATAACCTTTTTGTCCATATTTAATTGTCATAGGATAGTACTGATTTCCTGCAGTGTCTGATATCTGTTATGTTTTTGGGTCTTTTCACATATTCTTTCCACATGTCTAGTGCATCGTTTAGTGTTTGTTCATTTGTGATGTCACCCCGGCCTCTCTGCCCCCCCCCGTGCTATCCTCTGACGATCAATGTGACTTGGTAATGGTCACGACGCCAAATGTGACGTTGTAACCCTTGGCTGATTCGGATGGGAATCTGGTTAGATTCGGTATTTACTTTGTCGTTCCCAGCTCGCCTCCATCGTCTGGTTATCGAAGTAACAGCTTAGATTTCTAGTCTAATCTACCCAGGTTGTGATTTGATCTTAGGTAGACGAAATCAATCAGTCGTCGGGTCGTTATGCAAACCGAATTCGAGCAAAGGTGACATCACACAAGTATATGTAAAAGAAAATAAAGTAAAAACTCGAAAGGTTCAAATGTGTTAAGAAAAAAGAATAACAAATATTTTTATATCTGTTTGCTGAATACAGGACTGCGTCTTTCGCCCGAACCGCTTCTATGAATATGTGACACTTTGCGTTTTTTAGGCAAGTCTTAATATCTTAAGTTGTTTTTCGATAACTGTTTTTTTGTATCTTCAGGTGATATTCGTAAAACTTGTTTTGCTGGTGTGAGTCTAAGTCGTTCTTCAAAAATAAATTGTTCTTGGTTAGAAGTCGAAGTCGGGATGCGTGGATATCTTCAGTCAGCTTCATACGAGGCTGGTCTCAGAGCTCACAGCTCAACTCTGTCTGCGTCTACGTCTGCGTCTGCGTCTCTCCAACTGCAACCCTCCAAATCCAACTCTCTAACTGTCACTGTCTGCTCCGTTTATATGGATGCCTTCCAAAACCGGGTGGGGGGGCTCGTGGTGGTTTGAGTTCCTCGATAATTCTAAATCCACAATAAGGATTTTCTTTGTTTTCGGGCAGGAAAATTTATCACCTTCCATTTTTGGAAGTCCATTACTTTTTGCTTTAGAGGGGTTCTTAAAGGAATCGTCCTCCCAAATTCTTCCTTTCTCATATTGGTTTCTCACACCATTCCCCTCAGAGGCGTCAACAGGCCTCCCCTCCTTCTCATATGTTTACCTTCGCCCACCGCTCACGCTACCAGTCAGCCATTGACGCTCGGCAGCGCGGGTGTTTACAATTATCGCTCAAAGGAAAAAAAAATATCTTCCTTATTTTTATTTTCTTCTTTTTTTTCCACCAGACCCCTACGACTCGTAGTGTGGTCATTAATCTCTATCTTAACCGAATGTCATCTGGAACTTATCAACGAGATTTTCGCCAACCGTCGAATAGGTGGTCAACTGGACGTCTTCGCACCCTGTCACCAATTATCTATGCCGGCAACAAACTTTTATCATGTCCAGGTCTGAACATAAAACAGGTGTCTTTTCAAAACCAAATGATATCTCCGAAGGATAATTAATGGTTTATTCTTTCCCTTTCTCTCTCGGGTGGCCTCAGCTGATGCCTTTCTCGATCAGTGCGTGAGCTGATTACGATTATCTTCCAGCTTCTCTTTTGTAGGCCACTTAACCAATTTGAAATTTTCATTATTGCCATGGGCAGATTGATACCTTTTATTCGCCGTTTCGTAGCCTAAATTAATTCCGACAGATCCGAGATCTTACGAATTTCCTATCTTCTGCGAAAAAAAATACCCTTTTTCGCAAATGAAAATAAAATCTTTACCACTTTTCTTTGTTAAAACAATAACATCGCTCAGTTTGTCTTTCGTGATAGCTTATCGCTTTAATTATTTCCCGCTTTTAATTTTCACGCGACCGCTAAATAGTGTCACAGATTGATGGATGAGTAAGTATTTTATATCTAGTTGTATGAAACAGCAGTTTTGTTGGTAGTGATGTTGAACCAATTTAATATTTTTTTATAATTTTGCCATTGGTTTATTTTTAATAAGTTTCTTAACTTCATGCATATTTTTTTCTACAACTTGCTTTCTTATTATTCCGATGTTTGTTTTTGTGGGATTTAATAAACTGTATTTTCGTTTATTTAAGAAATTGTCTTTGGGGATTTTAGTTTAATGAATGATTTTACTTTCGGCTGTTGCTGCTTTTGTAGAATTTGCTGATCTTTTTTTTTTTCAATTTGGTTTTGTCGTTGTTTGTTTTTATTTCGGAGATTTTAGATTTTCTTGACTTGTATAAATAGATTTGTTTTTATTTGTTTATCATCTTTGGTTATTTCCTATTTGTTATTGGAATTTCATTGTTTCTTTCCCTTGTTTCGAGTTTGTTATGTTTATTGAGTATTTTCATATGTGATAAAGTGGCTCTCCATTAACGTTCTATCTCTGACTTCGATATTGAGCACTCTACTAGAACTCCTAGTTGTCTTAAATGCCTTCCAACCAGCAAATCACTGAAAAACCGGAAATTTTAGTCCTTGATAAGACGATAAACTACATTCGGCAGACAGACCTCTGTTGAGGAGGTTTCGAGGAACCACCTCTTAATTGATGCCGTTACCAGGTCCACCCTTACCCGGAGTTTTCGTAACCTTTAGGATCCCAGATATCGGCAAATAGTTAGTAGCGCCAGGGGCCGTTCTCGTCTTTGGCAGAGATTTTCGGATCTCATTGGACAGCTACTACCCGCCTCAAGCTGGGCAGACCCCAGACAGTAAGGTTTTTGTCTCGCCACAGTATGCTTTCTTCATTGGGTGCATGGTGATTAGGAGACATCCAACAACGAGACTGCAACCTTCGCACTAGGCAACAATAAGAATTTTTTTTAAACAAATCATTTCTAAAACTAGATTGTTGGAACGTCCGGAATGCTGACCAGCCTCTCTGAAGACCGCCAGGACATCAGGAAAACTGCTGTCATCAACGGCTAGCTGAAGAGGCTTCATGTGGACATCGCCACACTACAGGAAACACGTATGGCTGACTCTGAATCGCTAAAGGAGAAGGACTACACATTTTTCTGATAGGGGAAGAGCTCCGACGAACCACACAGACACGGAGTGGTCTTCGCAATGAGGAACACACTGCTGAATACAGTAGAACCAGACAGCAACAGCTCCAAGAGTCTTCTTACTCTCCGTCTCAACACAACCGCAGGCACTGTTACCCTCGTCAGCGTGTATGCCGCGACACTCTCTGCCTCTAAGGACACCAAGGAGGAGTTTTACGAGAAGCTGGCAACTACCATCAGCTGATTCCAAGAAAGGAACAACTTGTTTTCCTAGGCGAATTCAACACCAGATTGCGTGCTGGACTTGGCTTTCATCCCTTGGACAGTTTGGCGTCCACAAGATGAATGACAACGGCCAGAGACTACTCGAGATATGCACTTGCCACAACTTTTGCATAGCCAACTCCTTCTTCAGGACCAAGCCACAGCGCAAAGTCTCCTGGAGACATCCACACTCAGAGCACTGGCACTAGCTGGATTTCATACTGGTCAGACGAGCCGCCATTAAGAACATCCTTCATACACGTTCTTACCACAGCGCGGACTGCCATTCAGACAAAAACTTTATGTGCAGCAAGATCAAGCTCCTCCCCAAGTTGTTCCACCGGGGTAAGAAGCAGCGGAAACCTTGCATTGATGTCAGCAAGATGAGCCGGCTAGACCTATTGCAACAGTTTGCCAAAAGATTTGATAACGAGCGGGCAACCTTTCAGACCGGAGACTCTGTCACGGAGAAGTGTGCGAACTTGCGGGAAAACATGCACCGCACTGCTTTGGCCACCTCTGTGAGAAAGTCATATAATTATTTTGAGTCAAAGTTATCTGAGATTTCTCCTGTCATTGTGGCCAGGTGCGCCGCTTTTGTAGAATAGAAGCGGTCACCCAATAAGAGAAACCTGCAAATCCTCCTAGCTGCCAGGAGCAAAACTCATCGAACTGCCAGACGCTGCGCCAACGAGTACTGAACAGACAAAAACATCCAGACAGCAGCAATTACAGAGAACGTAAGAGAGGTGTACGATGACATCAAACCAGCAATAGGACCAGTGCAAAACAAAACAGCTACCTTCAAATCCACCACTGGGGCAGTCATCGTAGACATGGTACAACAGATGGAGAGATTGATAGAATACTATTCCGACCTCTACTCCAGGCAGAATACTGTGACGCCCGCATCACTTGATGCCTATTGAGTGCCTGCCAGTCAAGGAGAACCTGGATATCGAACCGACCACAGAGAAGCTTAGCAAGGCCATTGCATTTTGGCCTCAGTGAAGGCCTCTGGCTGTGACGGGACCCTCCCGACCTGATCAGTAACTGCAAGACTACACTGGTGCTGCCATTGCACGAAGTCCTATACCAGTGCTGGCAAGAAGGGGCCATACTTCAGGACATGAGAGATGCCAAGATCGTCACCCTCTACAAGTACAAATGTGAGCAAAGCGAGTGCAACTACTACAGAGGCATCTCGCTACTCAGCGTTTGAGGCAATGTCTTCGCTCGGGTCATATTGGTCCGCTTGCAGCAACTCGCCGTGTCTACCCAGAATCAGGGTGCGGTTTTTGAGCTGAAAGATCAACGGTACACATAGTCTTCTCCATCCGCCAGCTCCAGGAGAAATGCAGAGAACGGCACATACACATGCAGGTCGATTTTATTGATTTCACCAAGGCGTTCGATCTCGTCAACAGAGAAGACCTCTTCAGAACCCTGCCTAAGATTGGTTGCCTACCCAAACTGCAGTGCCTGACTGAGTCCTACCACAGCCACATGCGGGGGTCTGTGCAGTTCAATAGCAGCACTTATGAGCCCTTCAAAATCTGCAGTGGTGACAAACAGAGCTGCGTCCTCGCTTACACTCTCTTTGAGATTTTCTTCGCGCTACTTCTGAAGCATGCTTTTGGAACATTAAAAGAAGGGATTTACCTGCGTACGAGGTCAGATGGTGGGTTGTTCAATCTCGTCTACCTTAGAGTTAGGACCAAAGTATATGAAACGTTTGTCAGAGCATGCTTTTTGTCAACGACACGGCAGTAGCGACTCACAACCAATGTGAACTTCAGTCACTAATGAACGGTTATTCCCATGCCTACAGAGAGTTCGGACTGACCATCAGTCTGAAAAAAGTCAAACGTACTGGAACAAGGTACTGAAACACCACCAACCATCACCATCTATGACTATGAGCTTGATGTTGTCCTACAATTCGAGTACTTTGGCTCCACCATCACTGACAATCTCTCCTTAGATGCAGAGATTGACAAAAGAATCAGGAAGGCAGCCACAATTCTTGCGTGCCTCACAAAACGTGTATGAACCAATCCCAATTTGTCGGAGAAGATGGAATGGCAGTGTACAACGCTTGCGTTGTCAGCACATCGCTATATTGCAGCGAGGCTTGGACCACGTACGCCAGTCACGAAAGGCGTCTGAACACCTTTCACATGAGAAGCATCAACTGCATCCTGGGAATAGCATGGCAAGATAAGGTGCCCAGCAGTGAGGTCATGTCTCGAGCAGGTTTGCCAAGAATGTTCCCGCTGCTCAGACAGCGTAGACTCCGTTGATTGGGCCACGTCCATCGCATGCTTACGGCCACATCTCCAGAGACCTACTGCATGGAGAGATAGCCGCTGGAAGGATACCCGCCATGCGGCTACAACGGCGGTACCGAGATGTCGTGAGACGCGACATGAAAGTTTTGGATATCAACAGAGAGTTTTGTGAGAATCTGGCTGCCATACTATCTGAATGGAGCTGAACCCTGATCAAACTCCTCAAGTCATGTTAAAAGAAGACGTAAATTCGCCACAGAAAGGTGGGCCCGCAAAAAGCAAAATGACGGCTCCAACAGACCAGATAATTTTTTTTATCAGAAGACAAATGTAACCTCTGCAACAGAGATTGTAACTCCTGCATCGGTCTCTACAGTCACAGACGTCGATGCTCTTGCCAATTAGACAATTAGGATGCTACCCATGGTCAACCATGACCGACGGACGCCTAAAAAAAATACAAACCTGGTTGTGTTAAATGTCTTCCTATTAGCAAACTGCTGAAAAACCAGCAATTTCGGCTTCGTAAACAATCTCTCAAAGTCACACTATCTCTCTCTCTCTCTCTCTCTCTCTGTATATATATATATATATATATATATTTACGACAAGATCGTAACCTAAACAATTAACTCAACGTGTATACAATTTACAACAAATTTATTTCCCCAAGCGTCTCTTTCCGATTATCAGACACGGTTGAGCTGGCTGAAATTGCTTAAGTAACACACACAGAGGTTGACAAGCAACAGAATCACTGATGCAGTGTTAGCAATTAAGTAAATTTATTATTGTAACATACAATGGGAAAACAATATGAAGGATACGTCGAAAAACAATAGGTGAAAAATAAATGTTGTGGGACGTAATAACAGGAGTGGAAATTTATCCTCTCAGAAAGATAACTAGACGATTAATAGTAAATCTTAGGCCAGGCCTGCATGAAAATATACAACATAACAAAATACATTGACCAAAGTATAAATATGTCAGAGAAAAAATGTGTTTCTGATTGTCAGTAAAATTGTTTTTCTTTTATCTTCCTTTAGCTTAATTTCTCTTATGTGTATTTCTTTTCTTTTCTCTTTTGTTTTTCTTGTTTTATATTTCTTTTAGATCTCTTTCTCTCGCTTTTCGTGTCCTTTGATGTATTTTCTTTCTTTCTTTTTCGCGTTTCTAATCTATGGGCTTGAGTGACGAATCAATTGAAGCTGTCGTTTCGTAGATCTCAGGAAAATGTGTATATTTCTTCTGGTTTTGATACAACTGCTTTTATTTCGTGCCAAAGTTTACTTCTTTTTTGAGTTCAACTTTGTTGAAGCTGTAACAGAGCTTCGAAATCATCTTAGATTTCTATTCATTTCGCATGTCTAAATTGATAGCCGGCTTTCGCCTTCCTGCCAAACAATCCATTCGGTGTAAATACCGTAGCAATGTTGTTACGCATAGGCGAAATTAGAGATGATTATCGCCCTTGCGCTGTTCGTCTTCTTTTCGCGCCGTGGTTTCATCACGTGGTCCTTGATTTTCAAACATGGACCTTTCTCTGTGTGAACGAAAAGAGGTCAGTGGCTCTTCCTCTTTTCTGCAGGGCTTCAGAGTGTTCAATGTCATTTCACTGTCTGGCTTTCATCCGATTAAATCAACACGTGATCAAATGAGAAATAAAAATTTACAATCTTTTCTCAGATATTTGTTTAAAATTTGTTAATATTCGATTTCATTTTATACTTTTTTCTGTCGTTACAATTTCTGAGAGTACTGACTTTTTATTTAAAATGCTTCTAAAATATAAGTATGGATACAGATTTCTGAGAGTAATGACTTTTTATTTAAAATGCTTCTAAAATATAAGTATGGATACAAATTTCTGAGAATACTGACTTTTTATCTAAAATGCTTCTAAAATATAAGTATGCATACAGATTTCTGAGAGTACTGACATTATATTTAAATGCTTCTAAAATATAAATATGGATACAGATTTCTGTGAGTACTGACTTTTTATTTAAAATGCTTCTAAAATATAAGTATGGATACAGATTTCTGAGAGTACTGAATTTATTTAGAAAGCTTCTAAAATATAAGTATGGATACAGATTTCTGAGAGTACTGACTTTTTATTTAAAATGCTTCTAAAATATAAACATTGATAAAGATTTTAGAAGAAACTTACATGAGGGTCCTTAACCATATATATATATATATAATATGAAATAATGGGAAAACCCAAATTTCTGCTCCCTTGGTTTCTACAAATCAGTTATTAACGGAAGAGTAAAATTGGTAACAGCCAAGGTAGGCAAAATTTTGTTCCAATTAATTTATTGAGGTAGGTTAATGAGAATGGACCATTTGTAGATGTCTGTTATTAACATGGCCACGCGATTTATATCTAACGTAAAATATCACTAAATATGAAACAGCAAGAAGGAATAAAATTGTTTTTTATAACAACAAACATTTATATTTATATTGTGTAATGATGTACGTTCGTAGAAATTAATATTTTGGTGTTGTGTTCCTTAGACTGATTAAATTTTTTTTCATCTGAGCTCACAAAGATTGAATGAATTATAAAACTGAAAAATACTGAATAAACTCTAGCTTTAGAAAAGTATTTCAAAGAGAAAAGTTCTTGGTGCTTGTTGGTAAGGTTCTGTATGTTTGTAATGTAGTTTGGAAAATCTCGTAGATACGTGCATACGTGAATATGTTTTTAACGCCTGGTCAAGATGTTATCATTTTACGACTATATCTTTTAGCAAGAAGAGAAATAGAGCAGCAAGCTCGTGTCTGCTATTTATAATTAATGTAACCATATGATAGGCTGACAGAAACTTAGCGGGAAAACATGACTTCGTCACGAGCTGGAAAAAAATATTTGTACGTGGGTGGATTGCAACGCCCACTTGTGTGTAGTGACCAATTAGAAGCTGATATTCCCTTAAAATCTGTTTGAAGATGAATAAAAGTCAACATCGATAAGAAATTGGTAGCGGGATGCTAAAATTTATGCTGTGTGATTTCGTTCTTTTTTAAATTGCATTTAACACTTTTTATTAATCCGTTCTTAGTCATAGGTTTAAGCTTTTAAAAGTTTATATATATATATATATATATATATATATATATATATATATATATATATATATTATAATAATATTTTTTGTTTAAAAATATGATTCCTTCGCTACATAAGAGTTCTCATGTTTCAAAAACGAGAGCCGAAATCATCCAAATAATTAATAAAATTAAGTTGGATTGTGGTGTTTAGTCCCGTTTCATCTTCAAGCGAAATTTTAGGAATAAGCTATCTCTCGGTTTACGTGTATTTTTACAGAATTTGTTATTGTGGGAGTGGCTAGACTATTTTCCTTCTTTAAGTGGTCAGGGAGTTAATTCTTATCAGTAGATTCATCATCCTCTGAGAAGTTTTGCTAAGGTTGAGTAGGATATCTATTTCAAGGCTAATGTTTACGGTCATCCTTTAGTTGGTTCCCAGTGAAGGATATTTTTATGGCGCGCCTACAGTCGTTATGTGTGTGGAGAATTGTCTTTTATTATTGTCTATCTGATTATCTATTTATTTATTTGTTTATTTAAGTGGGTGTTTAATATACAGATCGCTTTGCATTGAATTTCAGTTTGTTTTTTAGTTTTTTTGACGACGACAAAAGGGTTTTTCCTATTTAAGGTTTGGCTGAGCTTTTTAGAATTTTACTTAGCTATGTTTTTTTTTTTATGCTAATTATCTAATGCGAAAGTCTGTTGATGTCGGCAAAAAACCGTTAACTCCTGCCTATGGTTTAATAATTTTTCATTATTTAGGAATTTAATGATGTGTAGTTTTTCCTGTAAGCATAAGAGGCATGGGTCATCCCAGGTTCTACAGGTTCTTGTTCTATTTACTATTTTCCATTTTACTTTTGGTGTTTTATTCGTTTCCTTTAGATGCCAGAAATATTGGGATAGAGATGTCTGATTTCTATTTTGAATATTGTTGAAGGAGCTCTTGTGTTGTCTCCATCTATTTTTAAAATTATTCTTTGTTGATCCTATGTATATCCTATCAGTGTTAGGGCTCTCAATGGATGAGATAGTGCATTGGTATACCACGGATTTTGTGAGGCATTTATTTTCCAACGGGCAGTTTTTAGGGTTTCTACAATCGCATAATTTTTCGTTATTTTTATCTAGTTTTAGTTTATGTGTTTTATTACTGTTTTGGTATGCGTGTTTTTCTAGGATTTTCTTATTGTGTCTTTTTATGATTCTTTCTATATTTTCAGTGCAGCTGTAACTCAGTTTCAATGTGTTTTTGTTAAAGATGTTGATACGTTTGCTATTAGTGGGAAAGTGCTTTTCAATGAAAGCTAGGAACTTATGGCCTAGTTTGGTGCTGACCATTTGGTTGTACGGTGGGGTATACCAGATGATTTTTCTTTTCCTGTTTCTCTTATTATTGGTACTAACGTTTCTATAGGTTATGTCAAAGTTTTTGTATCCGCTGTTTTTCAGGGCTGTGTTGTAAAAACTACTGTGCTGTTGGAATATTTCTTTATTTGCTATATACTAAGGAACCCCGGATTATGCACCCAACGTGTTCTTTTCTATTTTCTGCATACCTGCACAAGGATACATATATATATATATATATATATATATATATATATATATATATATATATATATATATATATATGTGTGTGTGTGTGTACGTGTGTGTGCGTGCGTGTGTGCGTCAGCGTGTGTGTGTTTGTATGTATGTGTGTGTGTGTGCGTCTGCGGGCGCGTGAGTCCCTGTGTGTGAGTGTGTGTGTGTAAATCTGTAGACAGGGTATATATGATATGTTGGGAATTTTCGAAAATGTATTGATTTGGAATAACGTCGCACTTAGTCCTATTTGTTGTATGTTTGCTATTTATCTGTCTACGTATCTATATATTTACACGCATGCGTATATATATATATATATATATATATATATATATATATATATATATATATATATATACTTCTGCCCAGCCCCCTTCATTAAAATCAGCACAACTGATGTTTCTTCATAATTGGGGGCAAGATAAAGCGACTTTGTTAGAACAAAAACTTTTCAAAACTCCTTAGGCTATGCAATACGTTTTCTTTTCATATAGGAATTTATATTCCTATAAGCCTTACTAATACGTCTACTTCAGGAATCACTCTGTAGATATTCCTTTGTAAATAGTTTAATGACAATGAACAATACAGAGTAAAGTTTTGATTAGTTGAAGTGCGAAGTTTTCTGAGCCTTGTAAATGAACGTTTCGACGCGAGCTGCAGTAATTATTTTAAAGAAGAAAACAAACAAATATATAGACATCACGGAGAAGCGTAAGAAGTTTCGTGTGAAACACGTCTGAAAAAAATCTAGTGATGATTTAGGTCAATTGATTATCTATCACAGTTTCGATGATTCTTTGTCGATTTGCGCGATTCTAAATAGTATTAAATATTTATGACAGAAGGACGGCGCCAACCAAATCAAAGTAATATCGAGTTCTACAAATCAAGAGTTGACTGTTCGGCAGTAACGCGTTTATCGAGAAAAAAAATTCACTGAAAATTGATGCTGCAAGAATACATTGCAGTAAATAACAATTATTGTATTAGCGCGATATTTCAATATTGCTTTTCTTAATCAAGATAAATATATCTTTCTAACTATTTTTAAGAAAAGAAAATTATTTCCCTCTTGAAATGCCGGAAAAAATACTTTCGTTGCATCTGCAAGGGCTGATGAGAAACAGGTTATGAGTTTAATTTTCAGTAATGAAAAAACCGAATAAAAGGAAGTAATATAAGATGTATATCTAGCCGTCATATGACGACAGATCCTGACAATACCTTTGCTTACCTATGTGAGAATAGGGTAGAATAGTTTATTAAAAGAAAACCAGTAGCCGAATTTGGTTACTTCTTTAGCATCCCGCTAACACTTTTTTTTTTATCAATATCAATTTTTGTACAAAAATTGGATCACAGAGCTTATTCAGCTGAATAAATATTTTCAGAAAATCTCAACATCTGATTGGTCACTTAATATTTAAATCATGCTCGAATATCTATCTCGATTTCTGTGCAAAAAATGGATCTCAGAGCTAATTCAACTTAATATATATTTTCAGAAAATCTCAACTTCTAATTCGCCAATTAATATTTAAGTGATATTTGAATAACAGCGACCTAGTTGTTGACCCGACCAAAAAATAATTCCGCAAAAATGTGTCAAGCCTCTGTGAACCTAATATGTGACCAAAGTTAGCAATAAATATGAAACGTCTTTCATCTTCGACAGTGAGCCGATCGGATTCATTTTAATTCGTCACACAGATCCAGGCTTTGCGTTAAAGTTGCTTAACATAATTTCAGCCTGAGAGGAGACTGACTGACTCACACAGCAATATCTTATCACGAACAGTCAACTCAAGTTTTCTACATTCAACTTGATACACGAATCTTTGTCATACGCTTTCAAGCTCAACATTAATTATTGCAATTAACATAAACACAGTTTGATAAGAACCACTTACTCCAACTACAGAATATTCTCTTCGAACAAGTGAAAACAAATCAAAGTGCGACAATTCAGTAAACCTTAAAGTAAGTCGTGAACAATATTTCTCTACTTTAAGCATAAACTTGAACTGTTTATTTTCTTTAAATTGCAATAACATCCAAACACACTTTCTCATTATTGTACAGACCATTCAACAACTTATAATCTATCAAACCAGAACTTTGATAACAATTTCAATCTAAACATAAAACGACGTTTAAACTTTTTTAAACTACCTCTTTACTCCAGTTGTTTGTGCCTCATAGTTATAAAAATGTTTCATTCATTGTTGTGCAAAAACTGTTGTTTCTCATGTTGTCCTTATTCTATGTTTGTTGAATACTAAACATTTGACATGAGAGGAAATTGTTAATTTCATAACGCAGCCTATTTATTCAACAATTATTGGTCCATTTTATTTAATGGATTAACACAGCATCCACACTCCTCTTGGGCCATTATGGGAGTGAAAGGTTGCCTGTCTGAGTATTGAAGTTGGGAGAGTGTTCATATATTAAGAGTTAAAAACGAAGCATAGACACTACGGTTTTCTACGTATCTTTTTATGCAAATTTTAATGAAACAAAGTTATCATTGTCTCTTTGATGTGTCCTTTTATTGTCCAGAAATTAGGGTAAATAGATATAAGAATCGTATTTATAGTCGAGGTCAAGTCAGCCTTGCGCAGAATTGTAGCGACCAAATAAAAGTTTGGACTTACTTTATTGTTGTACGGTTGAAACATGGTTATGATATTCACGTGTTTCTTTTTCCGGTTCAGAAGTTAGCATAAGTACAAGAATTGGCCATACAGTGAATTGGAGGGAGAAAAGGATGATTTACTTCATCGGTGGATCATTTCAATGGCAAGTGCAAACGCCATGTATTAGAAAATCAAGAGAGATCAGCCGTCAGAGTTCTGGGGAAACGAAACGTACCCAGCAGGAAAGTTAATATACACTCTGTGCTACATCTTGGAGCAAGGCGAAAGAGAGAGAAAGAGGGTGGAATAATATGTTAGCTTTTTTATAGACTTAAGTCTAACATGATTTGACGAAACAAAGTGGGGTAATCATATTTCCGGTTCCTTTACAACTAGCATCATAGGAAAACATATTACTTTAGCTTTTGTTTATTATTGATTATTCTTTCCGTTTTTTATTGATTTTATTTCATTTTCTCACGCCATTATTTCACAAAATTTGGATTGTTTTCAAACTTCATTGTTGTATATATCACGACTTTCCTTCTGTGACTTCATTTTCTTAATGAACAGATTTCTGGAATCAGATATTTTGCCTTTGACTTCGTTGCTGCTTATATTCCACATATTTACAGAAAACAAAGAGAATACCAACGATAGATCAACAAAATAATGAGTGATAAAAATTCCCAAAGCTGATCTCTTCTAACAAAATGAAAACAAAGCATTGCCATATCTGGCCTAGAAAGAGTCAACCTCACTTTCCCACCATGACAAATTTCAAAAGCGTTTGCACGGATTATGGGATATTAATTGTTTCCAGCTTTACGTTAATCTATAGTTTATTCTCATGATAGATATTCTGGTGAACTATATTCCTTGGTTCCTATATTTAACGTGTCCCTTACGGTAAATTAGTGTATTAATAAATATGCATATTTTTAACGGCGATTATTAAACTTAAGATTATGAGTTGCAGAGATTCTACGAGACTTTGCAGTATTATACACTATAATATATTGGCTAAAAAATGGATAAATTTGAAATCTGTTCATTCTCAGAATTGTCTATATTTACTTTCATATAACTGATTTTATTTCTTTTTCAGTTGTCCTCTGTGTAAACATAAAAAGGATTTCATCTCAATTTATTTAATGAGGGCTAATATAAATAGTTTCAAGATTAGAATTCAAGCTATATTTTATAACCCTTTCATTCATGGCAAAATGTTAAAAGTATTAAGCCAAATACAAATGGATGAAGGCTTTGTCGGACAATCAGCATAAGGAATTATTTTATCTGGGTTTAATCTAGCTGGATTTTTAAGAATATATCGCCTAGCATAACTATACCTGAAATAGTGCACGAACAATGTGATTTCGTCAAAGTTACTGGAAAATATATATATATATATATATATATATATATATATATATATATATAATTTTGACATGCCACCAGCTGAGCAGTTTCCCAACCCGGGAAATCCTCTTCCTATTGTAGTATTCAGAACATCTAAAGAGATATATTTAACAGAGTTTCGGAGTATTTGGTTCTATAAGTGATTGAAAACCGAAGACAACGTAGTATAAGTCTAATAGAAAATCTGAGAGAAAGGTTGTTATTTTCTCTACAGACAACAGTGTTCAAACTAGGTGTGGAATATATATACAGGAAAATATGGGTTCACCGTTGACACCAATGATGGTGAACATATACATAGAATATTTAGAAAAAAAATAGCTTTAGGAACGGCAGCACAGGAGCCGATAATATGGATGTGTAGATGAAAACTTCAGGATTTGTCTTCACTAAGAAGCTCTGCGAACATATAAGGACCATGAATTTTGAAATTTGGCCCAGTTCATATTGGAAGAAGAGAATAATAATCAGCTGTCCTTACTAAATCTTCTTACTCGCATATAGAATGGGTTAAAGATATCAGTTTATCAAAAGTCAACCTTCACCGGACAATGATTTAACTTAAATTCATGCCATCATTGCGAAGAAATGATGCCTATAATAGCCTTCAAAATCATAACTTGTATATAGGAAACATACCATCAGGAAATGATTAGCATCAAGCATATCCTTCATAATAAAAAGTACCCGCAAACTTAATGTTCCTCTGGAATGATATATGAGAATGAATTATATGAGACTGGCCGATGAAAAGCTGAACCAACAGATGTGACACTATTTGGCTATGGTAATTGGTTAACTAATTAAGTAGGGAAATTAAAAGCGAGAAATACTTAAGGCGAGAAAAAGCTATAACGAAATACATACTGAGCAATGTTATTTTTAAGCTATAGGAAAGGCAGAATGCGGGTAAAAAATAGCAATCTGCCCATGGCAATAATGAAAATTTCAATTTGGTCAAGAGGCTTACAAAGGAGATTGCTAGATGATAATCGGAAATTGGGTCAAGTATGCAACGAGAAAGAATTAGGTGAGACCACCCAAAAGAAAAAGGAAGGAAAAAGAGAAAAAAAGACAAAGAATAAGCCATTAAGTATATTTCGGAAATATCATTTGGTTTTGGAAGGAGAGCCATCTGTTCTGTGTCCAGAGCTTGTCATGATAAAAGTTAGGGAATGCGATGATGTTGAGAAAGACAAAGAGATTTGGTTGAACACCCATATAAGAACTCGGAGAAAATCCCATTAATGAATCCCAGATGACATCAAGTTAAGGTAAAGATTTAATGTCCACAGTACGATTCGTGGGGGTTCTGCTCGATGGAAAATAAAGAAAAATCTTTTTTCTTTGAGCGATAATTGTAACTGAGGCCAGTCTAGCCACACCCACACTGCCGAGCGTTAATTGGCTGAATGGTGGCGTGAGCGATGGGCGAAGGTAAACATATGAGAAAGAAGGGAAACCAGTTGACGCCCTCTGAGGGGATTGGTGTGAGATACGAATATGAGAAAGGAAGAATTTAGGAGGACAATTCCCTTAAGAAACCATCTAAAACAGAAAGTAATTGACTTCCAAAAATGGGAAGTGATAATTTTTATTGTCTGAAAACAAAGAAAATCCTTATTGCGGATTTGGAATTATGTAGGAACCCTAACCACGACAGGCCAACACCCGGTTTTGGTCGGCGTCCATATAAACGAACGTCCCCAGAGTAAAGACGCAGTTGGCGACAGTTGGTGAACACAGTTGAAAACAGTTAGTGAGAGTTGGAGTCACAGACTTGTGTTGCACTTGAGCTGTGAGCTCGAGAACCAGCCACGCTGGAGCTGACTGAAAGATTTCCATGCATTCCGTCTTAGACTCCGAACCAAAAATATTTTTTTTGGAAGAACGACTTAAACTCACACGACCAAAACAAGTTTTACGAATATCGCCTGAAGATACCAAAAACCAGTTTATTGAAAACAATTCAATATATTAAGACTCGCCTAAGAAACGCAAAGTGTCAAGAATCCATAGAAGCGGTTTGTGAGAAAGACACAGTCCTGTATTCAGCAAACAGATGTAAAGTTACTTTTTTTTTTTTTTCAACAGATTTGAATCGTTTGAGTTGTTACATCATTTTCTTTTACATATACTTGTGCGGTATCACTTTTGTCCCGGATTCAGCTTGCATTACGGCCCGACGCCTGACTGATTTCGTCTACCTAAGATCAAATCACAACGTGGTTAGGTTAGACTAGAAATCAAAGCAGTTACTTCGGTAGTCAGACGTTGGAAGCGAGCTGGGAACGACAAAGCTGATATCGAATCTAACCAGTTTCCATCCGAACCAGCCAAGGTTTAGATCGTCATAGGATAGCACGGGAGAGACCAGTCACACAGATACGACAGGACACGAGGTAAACTCAACAACTATTTGATTCAAACAGTTGCTTGATCAGATTCCTCCCAGCATTACCTTATAGGACAGGAAGTGCTTACAATCATTATCATAATAATCTTAATCCAAATTATTGTTGCAGTTATAATAATCACCATTCATAAATTAATTTATATTTTGATTAGTTTATTTCTAGCCTTTCCAAATTGCAAAATGAGGGATTAAATATAAATGTTTGTTTTCGTAACAGACAGCGATAACCCACACAGTTTATGAGAAAATGAAATATTTGGAGTATGTATTATCTGTCCGCTTTGAGTTTTTCCAGTACTTTCTCCTGTATTATGCTTTGGAAGTATTTTAATGGTGACTTCTAGAATGTCTACTTTCACAACATGAAAATAAAATATCTTTCATATTTCTTCGAAAGTCCTCTTGATAACGAAGTCATGTTATAATATCTATTCAGATGTTTAAAATATGGGTAGTATTAAAAAAGAATTTATTCCAACCAATAATTACTAAATTATATGATAAAATTTAATATTAAAATTTAAAACTGCATATTACAAAATCAAAATTTAATCGCTATTAAGTTTACAACTATAAAATTACTGAGGCGAAAAGAAGAAATATATATGTTATTGAATTTATTTCTTCATTGAAGTTACTTCAGTTAATTTAATAAACGGTCCTTTGACAATGTATACATTTTAATCCTAAGATTGTGTGAATGGGGTCCTAAACTCACGCGTAAAACAAACGCAATCAGATTCTAATATATAAGCACCCAGATATATATATATATATATATATATATATATATATATACACAAAAAAAAAAGACGAGACATCTTCACGGTCTGTCATGAAAAAAAAAAGAAGGTAGGTGGGGGGAAGGGAAACCAACACACACGCACATACATACACAATTAAAAGTGAATGCACTTTCCATAAACATAGATACCTATAAATACATGCACACACATCCACAGACATTGACCCAGACAATCGGATACCACAACCGATAAATATTTAAGATGAAAAGTGTCATTACACGAATGCTAACCACCTATTGAACTATAACTTAAGCGAGTAAATATACAAAGATAAAAATCAATAAAAATAATATTATATAATATATTAAAATAGTGTATGTAAATATAAAATTGGTCATCAAA
>OZ010571.1:144915875-144945875 GCA_963932145.1 Acanthosepion lycidas | reverse complement strand
CCAACTCTCTGCGCGGAGGACAAACCTTTTTTTTACTATCCGTCGCGCATAATAAGTTGCGACAAGGAAACCCTAAAAGGGTAATACGAAACTAATTCTAAAAAAAGAAAAAAAGAAGAAAAATTTTCTTTTATTTTAGATCAAATTTTCACTGACAAAAAGGAACGTTTTTTTTTTTCGTTGCGTGCACAGGCTACAGAATATCAGGTTACAAAAAAAAAAAAAATACGTTAACATGAAGATTTTAAGTCAACTATTATGGAACTTATCAAAATCCAATTTGAAGAGGAACAAAGATACGAAGAGAAACATCTGAAATTGCAAGAATTATTGTTACGTGCAATGACAAATAAGGAGCAAAAATCCGAGAACGAAACAGTTCTCTCACAAGACGCTATTTGGAGTAATATCGAAGATTTCAAGTACGCAACCGACGAAGATAAAACCTTTGAAAATTACTTCCGAAGGTACGAAGATCTATATGATTTTGACTGCAAAGATTGGTCAGACGCACGTAAAGTACGCCTATTACTAAGAAAATTAGGCACAGGGGAAAATACCAAATTCGTAGATTATATCTTTCCCAGAAAAAAACAAGCAAATTAACGTTCAAAGAATCCATGAAACTGCAAACGGAACTTTTCAGCCATAATACTTCACTATTCCATAAAAGATGGATATGCTTGAACCTTACAAAAAAGGACAGCGAAGATTACATAACTTTCGCATCCATTGTTAACAAATATTGAGAGGACTTCAGACTATCGGAACTCAGCGCGGACAATGTCAAATGCTTAATTTACGTCCAATGCCTGGTTTCAACCAAAGACGTGGAAATGAGACGCAGAATACTTACCAAATTGGAGAGTGAATAAGATCTGACACTTCAAAAACTAGCCGAAGCCTGCCAGAGATGCATCAGAAAGAAGAAAGACTCAAAAATACATAGAACAAGCTGGCATAGCACACGTACGCAAAGTACGAAGGAAAACAAATTTTCCCTTCTCACAAACAAACCGAAACGATTTTCACGGCTGAAGAACAGGTAAAACAAAATTTTCTAATTTTTAATCAACATAAAAAAGAAAACTACCACCCAGTCCATGCTATCGTTGGGGGTCATGACATTGGGTTAAAGACTGTACATATCGTTTTAAAACCTGTCTATCATGTAAAAATATTGGCAACAAAAGTTCTCAGTGTTGATATAGAAAAGAAAGCAAAAGCAGAATAAGAATTACAAGGACTGATCAAGCAGATGAGACTAATAAAAGAAAATATGTACAAGTTGAAATGCAAAAGAGAAAAACGAGTTTCCTCGAAGTATTTTCAGCAGGTCTCGGAAGATGTAAGAAAATGGCAGCTAATATCGAAAAAAGGAAAACGTTCAACCTGTTTTCAAGAAAAAAAAAGGAGCGTACCGTTTGTGTCAATAGAAAAAATTGACCACGAATTAACTAGACTCGATTATACGGGCATATTGAAAAAAGTAGAATACAGCAAATGGTCCGAACCGATGGTCTAGGTAAAAAAGAAATCAGGAGAAATTCGAGTTTGTGCTGATTTTTCTACAGGATTGAACGCATCAATAAAGGACTACCACTATCCTCTACTCAGACCAGCAGAAGTCATGTTTGCTACGAAAATCAGATCAGCGTTCGATAAATTACTACCAAGTAAAACGAAAAGGAACACAGTCCTTCCTCCGAGGAGAAAAAAGTTTATTAAGGTATATAAATATAATACCTCTTACTGCGTGCAAAGCATAATTGAGAAAAGAATTGGTAATATGATGTACATAATACAAGGAAAAAAATTCTCACACAGAAGACACGTAAACCAAATAAGTAAGAGAACGTTACAGGATGCTAACGGTCCAACCCAAGAAGAGTTATTGCACACGATTTTCGACATACTCGATATAAAAAGACCGCAAACAATGCCAGAACCAAGAAAATCGCCAAGAAAAAGAAAATTCACTGAACCTATGAAAATAGATCCAAAGAAAAAAAGATATTAAGAAAAAAAAAAAAAAACTACTACGCAAAAGCTTCGGAAGTGGGGGTGTTATGGATATAATAATAAAAATGGACTATTCCATACTTTATCAATACTGCGCCACAGGAGTAGGTAAGGTGGCAGTACTTCAAGACTTGACCGACTGTTCGGTTGAACTCTCTGCCTTCGGGCTGGGAGGAACCCGAAGAAGGCTACGCTGAAGGTCGGATTCTCTTTCGGGGAGGTAAACCGACCCTGAAACCGTTTATACGGGTTCAATTGGCATATTTTTGGCCGAGCCCACGGGCTCGGTGATCCAACGTTAAAAAGGCCATGTGTGTGTAGGGGGGGGTGACTGAATATCGTCAGTAGTTCAAGTGGAGTCAGTAGTTCAAGTCGAGTCAAGAGTCGAGAGAGAGGAAGTCCGAAACAGAATCGCGTTCAGACAATTACTGTAAGACATTGGAATTGTAATACTTGTCGAGACTACATTGTTCTCTCTACTAAACTTGATTGTTCATTCTAACACTTCTACTTCTCTGTATATATTTCTGTTTGTAAAATATATGTGTCATTCCATACCTCTGTTCGAGTTCTTCTATATTGGTTCTACCTTGGACTATCATAGGTGGTACAAGGAACAGGACCATAACAATATATATATATATATATATATATATATATATATATATATATATATATATATATAGTATATTTTGATTCAAGCCTATTTAGGTGATTAATATGGAAATATTGGGGATTTATTAAATTAATCCTCCAGATTCTTTGATCTTCTTAATATTGATATTAAATGTATTAAGAAAGTCGCCGTAGTTTTTTTTCTTTCTTTTCTTTTATTTGCATTTTTATTATCCAAAGTTAGAATCAAGAAGTTATCAGTTCAGAATCAATGCCAGGAAACTGCGTAACCGTGCTCATATAACTTTAAAAACGCAGATAAATCCAATATCGTATGTTGTATTCAATAAATTTGATTATAGTTCAAAATTACGACAAATTGATGGAGATCACCCGAAAAGTAGAAATGAAACCCAATCACCTAATATCGAATTGAAACTGAAAATCAATAAACCGCAAAGAACGCAGAAAAATAAAATTATTTCTTCCTAAATAATTGGTGACTAAAAATCAGCATATATGTATGAAACTATAACAATGCATAAAACTAAATTTTCTCTCTGTCCTATCATATCCCAGATCAGCACTCGGGTTGATTAATTAACCAAAATCATTAACCAACTCATTATACCACTAAATGCAGTATTAAATCATCTAATGAACTAATCCAAATCTTAAAAAGACATAAACCTAATAATGCAAAAATATCCTCATTTGATGTTTAAACGTTATTTACGAGGATCCCAGTTAGATTATCGATTGATATAATTATAAGAATATTTAGAGCAATCTATCTTTCCCACCACTAAAACTAAACCTAACAAATTACGGAAACTTATTTTGATTTGTACAACCGAGGTTCTCTTCTATGATCATCAAAATAATACCAACGAATAACAAGATGGAATTCAGATGGTTTCAGTTCTTGGACCAACAGTTAGTTTCTTCTATTTGACTAACATTGAAAATAAGTTGACAATGCCACTAAAAAACCTCCATCTACTTTAAGATATGTAAATGATATTCCCATCTTACACACTTGTAGAATTTAATTGAAGCAAAACGAATAATTCCGTTATTATTTACTTTTTCGTATTTTTTCAAGTACTCCGTATATTCATTACACGAAAGCTGACCACAAATTCTTGCAGATTGACAATAAATTCTCGATTGGATTAAATCATGAGAATTTCCGGGCGAGTCTATAGTAGTTTGATTTGCTCACTGGTAACTTTTGCCAATGTCTTCGTGCAGCGTAATCATTTTTGTACGTTTCCTTGAAGCAACGTCCATGGCAGAAAATGTCCGTAGGACAACTAATCGATAATCAAAACAATAGTTGTTAGGTTCGAAAAATTTTATGCAATCACGGATGACGCAATATTTATTAAGGTCAAACAATTTCCATCATACATCCCTAAAAGAGATTCATATAATTGCACACCACTGCAAATGACCTGATCTGGGAAAAATAGAAATCGATTACACCCTGTCACTGCAGTGAGTCTAAAACTGACCGTATGTTAAAAGAAAAGAAACTAAAGTGATTGTTTTAATTAAGTTGCACAAGGCTGTAGTTAAGAACGGAGATGAAAACAGGAACTACAAGAAAACAAAAAAACAAAAAAAACGTAACAATACAAATTAAATTCCTTTTCTTGATGATTTCAGTAATAATATATTTACTACATCCACACATAAAAATAAACTAGCATAAATACGTTCACTCTCAACAACAAAAACGAATTTCCAACAAAATAGCTATTATACAAAATTTAATAAACCTTGCAAAATTTAAAACTTCCACAAAAAAAAAAAACACATACACTGATTAAAAAAGACTTTCCTAATTACAATATTGATGAACATATTAAACTAGCTATTAGAAATATGAACATAAATAAAAATGAACATTGATTATTTATTAACTCTAAACATATCAACATACTCTACTGCAATTAAATATATTCGAACTAAAAACAAGATGAAAAAATACGAACATAAACCACATAAGCACTAATATATTCATATAGTTATGAAGAGAGAGAGAGAGAGAGAGAGAGAGGTAATATTAGTAGTTAGTATATATATATATATATATATATATATATTAGTGGTCAATATATATATATATATATATGTATATATATATATATATATATAGATAGATAGATAGATAGATACGTTGTATATTTGTTTAGATGGATGTGTGCATGTATATGTATGCATGTTTGTAAGGTTTTATGTAGATATGTTTATCGTATTTCGTGTGTATATATATATATATATATATATATATATATATATATATATATATATATTGAACAATAAAAAAAATTAAAATCTTTAGACACACTGGGTTGTAGATTAATATTCTTTCGTTTTTTTTTTATTATTATTCCATTTAGATTCCTCGACTAGTTTCGGCCGAAATGGCCATCATCGGGAGGATAAATATGTATGCTTGCTGCTAGCACTAAACTACAGAAATAAATATATATATATATATGTATGTATGTATGTATGTATGTATGTATATATGTGGGAGTTGATGTAGTTATATTGTTGTGTATGTGTGTATCTACGTATGTGTTTTTGGGCATATAAATTATCGGTCCTTACTAGATTAAATATTATTTAGATTTTAAATGTTTTCGTTTAATTTGTAACCTGTAGGTTATATTACTTGCTTTGGCAAATTTTCTTTATTACTCATCTATTCTCTAAAAAATACCCTTCTTTTTTAGTTTGACACCTCCCACCATTTTTTCTTGTCTTTCTCTCATCTTCTGGATTTTAAGTTTAGATCATATCGATTTTTATTAGGCGTATTGTCACCACAAATGTAAACACACCTTTCTGGATTCTGTTCTTTCATTTTAATGTAGGTCAACAATTCGGTAGAGAATTATGCATCGAAAAATAATTCATATTTATCTGAATCTCATTCATTTAAACCGTTATTTAACTCCTCTCTTTAAAACTTCTCTCTGTTAAATTTTAATCCCCACTTTCACCTTTATACCTTCACGTTCTTCTTTCTTCTATTACACCCTCTCTCTTGAGCTTTCATACATTTCCTTTTCACTTTTTTACCCGGTGTTATATTTTCAGATTTTTTTATTTTTTGAAATTGTATATTTTATGAACTGTAACGTGATTACGATTCCCATGTAAAAAATTATAAACATGGAATATTAGGGTTCGAGCTTTTTTATTATATATATATATATATATATATATATATATATATATGTGTGTGTGTGTGTGTGTGTATGTATAAATGCCCCTTAATGTACTGTGTTCCTGATCAAACCGAATTCATAAATAAATACATCTGTCGCACGACTACGACTAGATGCCTACTCAAACGCTTTACGATACACCTATCTGACCACACCACTATTAAAACCGACTTAAACAAACACACACACTTAGCAGACACATTCCGAAAAATACTAGTAGAAAATCCTAAAATAATAACCTCATCTACCGATAAAAGAAATGATTAAATATAATAAGCCTTAATATTAAAAAGAAAAAGGTAACACTCAGTAATATTAACTACGAACACAACCACTATGTGAAAATAAAACATCAATATAAATATAAAAAAAAACACAACCCATACACTCAATAAAAACGTAAGAATTAACACTATCCTTAATAATGGCTAAAAGTATAGCGGAAAGATCTCGGAATTATAAAAGATTCTACACACTGTGTCCAGAAATAAAAAATAAAACACTTCTTTGAACAATTAAATTAAAAGCTTCATTGTTATACTGTGTCTGTCATCTTTAATGAAACATGTATAAATGAATGATTGCTGCCGTAATACACAATTCATATATATATTTCATGCATAAATCTTCATACCATGTGTGTTTTGATTTCCCTATCAACATATGCTGGTGAATGGTGCATTATTGTATTATTCTAACGCTTTTTGTGTAGGCGGTAAAAATTATGCTTTAAATTATTCTAGGTGTTATTGATACAAAATAATTATGGAGCACATATTTTCCATTATAAACATGAGTTGAAATTAAATGGGGCTAATTTATAATTACATTAATTAACTTTGATATTTTTTCTGTTTATCCAAGGTGTAAATTAGTCCAAAGAATTATCTTTTTAACGTCAAAGGATTCACCCGTGTTAATATTGATACATTATATTTCAGACCCAAAGGATAGTTTCAACAAAAGATTTAAACTATTTGCTCAACAAACTATTTTTATATTCCCACCTTGCTAGATTATTGTTCAGATCAAAAGCAAAATAGAAAAAAGAAACAAGAAAGGTAACAAAGTTTATTTAGAATCTGACTTTCACAATCAGTTTAGTCTTTTCTTTGCTGAGATGTGATAAACTCTTTTGTAAGAAGGACGCTGTGAAAGCTGGATAAGAAAACACCGAAGATTTGAAGGTGTTCCTTCAGATAAGAGAGCGAAGTTTGGAGTTAACGACTGGCGGCAGATCGATAACCAGCATCGACTAATTGGAACATCAAAAAGAAAAGAAAAGGTGAGATGATATAGCACATTCCCAAGAGAGCTGGAGCTGATCAGCTGACACCTAAACACTTCACCTTCGAAAGAAGCTCTAATTGAAATGATGAGATAAAAGGTTAATTGCTCTACGACGAATTAGCTTATATAGGTATCCGAATTAGAATGTCTTTCCAGCATAAAATGATAGACAGAACGGTGCTTTTTGTCTTTGGTTAGAGGAAGGAATATGTCGAAGCGATTTAGTATAACATAAATCAAAAGATGTGGGAAATAAATGCATATTTAAACATTTAAAGAATGCTAGTCAAATATTTACTAAGATCGGGGTTCTAGCCTACGTGGAAATGGAAAAAGCAAACTTTAAAAAATTGTCCAGTTCATCAGAGGTTATGAATGGAATAAAGAGAAAAATATAGATTGGAGAAATTTCAAGGGGAATTGTAGGAAAATACTATTTAGGCAAAAAAATATTTTAGATAGAAAACTAACGGGTCTGTGTGAAATTTGTAAAGGAAATTCTCTCACAAGTCTCAGATTTCAAAAATTTGAATTTTCATGGTAATAATAATAATAATAATAATAATAATATGGAAAAGCAAATCTAATATTATCATTATTGGGATAGGTGCGTTGGGCATAATAAAAAAGGTTTCAGAGAATTTTGTGCTTAAAATTCATGAACACACCAGCATCACTGTGTTTGAAAAAAATACTCATCAGCTGAACTGTCCTTATCATCGTCAAAATCATCTCCATCTAAAGCAAATGTTACAAAAGTGCATAGATAACCCTCCTGCAGTGCTCTGTTTACTCATTGACCCCAGAAGATATCTGAAATTTAAGCATTTCATATTAATCTCTGGCAAGACCATGCCAATAATAATAATAACACTGTGCAACAAATTTCAAGTTAAAAAAGTACATGCCACATAAGACCTGTTTAAGTCTTAGAAAAGTATATTGATACTAAATCTGACCTTTTTCCCCTTAGATTAGGCTCCGTTTTCATGTACTTTAAATCATAATTTCTTATTATTGGTTATGAATAAAAAACAAATAATTTTCAGTTTATACAACATTTGTCCTCTTAACCCTCTTGTGTATAGTGTCATCCTCTCTTTTTATATTCCAGCAGTTGTCTGCCAACATGCCAGGGATCCATTTTCCTTTTAAAACCTTTCTCCATCACGGAAATATCCTGATGGAATCTCTCGCCATGTCCATCACTCACATCACCAAGATTTTCCGCAAAGAAGTTCAAATGAGAGTGTAGTACATGAACTTTAAGGGACATGTTACACACCATATCATGATAATGACGTATTAGATCATTTATAACTTGCACATAGTCTTCTGAACGATGTTTTCCAAGGAACTTATCACAAACTTTCTTGAATGACTCAAAGGCATTTTTTTTCTTTTTTCTTGATATGTGTGTTGAAAGTTTCATCAAGTACAATTTTTCGAATTTGAGGACCTATGAAGATACCTTCTTTTATTTTAGCTTGATTTAGAGAAGGTACCTTTTCTGCAAGATATACAAATGCGAGGGAATCCTTGTCCAGGCCGATCACAAATTGTTTAAACAAAGCACGTTTAATATGCAAAGGTGGTAAATGGATTTTATCACTTTGCAGAAGTGGTTTGTGCTTAATATTATATTTCCCTTGCTCAATTTCATCTTTAACGGGCCAATGCTTGCGTACATAATGTTCAGTTCTTGCTCTGGAGTCTCATAAGCATAGAAAACTGCAGAATTTAGTATAGCTAGGCTGAAGGCCTGTAAGCATGGATACAATCTTGAAATCTGCACAAATATGCCGTTTATGGTTATTATATTGTACGCTCGTTAGAATTGTTTTTTTTTTTTAATTTTCATATGATTCTTTTATGGTTGCGCTGTAAGCTATGGGAACAGATGGCAGAGTGTTGCCGTTGTGTAGCAAAACAGCTTTGATGCTTTCTTTGGATGCATCTAAGAAAAGTCACCAGTTGGTGTTATCATAAGTCATCTTTCATGGTAAAAAATACATGCAGTTTTTGTGAACGTTTTCTGTACAAGATTACGTTCTTTAAGCCTTGATGCTAGAAGCTCACTTTTGTCTTTGTTTAAATAGAGATCTCTACATAAGTCATTTAGAGCCTCTTGAGAAAATAGTATTGGTTTATTCATGATTTCTAGATCATTGTTCTACTGTTTCATCACTGGAATGTTCCTCTCCACTGCTTGAACACCACATTTCTTGATCTGGGGGTTTTGGCACAGGCAAATCTTTTGAGTGCTCAACTGGGCGCATTGCTGATTGCAAATTTGGGTAAACAATGTGTTTCTTTTGCTTTGCCGTAGTACAGCCCGTATAGTCTTGCTGACAGAAATAGCAATCATTAGAATTATCTCTCTGCTCACGCCAAATCATTGGCATACCAAACTTCATGTGAACATTTTCTCTTGCGAACCATGTGCTCAGTGTCTTCACACATGTAAGGCAACAGACCTGAGGAGCCCATGGCCTATCCTGGTCTCCTATGTCACAATGAAATTACGCCTTGTACAATTTCTTGATATGATTTATAATGCTCTGCTTCTCTTTAGCAAATGTTAATTTGCAACAAATGTAGCAGAATCTATTTGGATCATTTTTGGACTGTCTTGACGTCATTTTCGAAGCCTATAGAAATAGTATGAAGAAATATAAAATATATTAAATACAGGTTTTAAGGTATAACGTATTAAGTGATAAACACGGTTAAATATAAGTACATAATAACATATTAGGGTGGTGCAAAAATAATGACGTAATAATGTCGTTTTTTGATGTTTTGATATATTGTCAAAAAACGACATTATTACGTCATTATTTTTGCACCAACCTAATATACAAAATATGGAAGCCCAATGTTGTAAGAAATTTATTTTTAACATTTTTAGCCGAGATTCTTGAAAGTGACAATTTCGCAAAAACTACGCCTAATTCAACAAAAAGAATGCCAGAAATGGATTTTTCATGCCATTGTGAATATAAAAATGACCACAGAATCCCTGTACTTTTTTAAGTGTTGCACAGTGTAATTATAATAATAATTCGACATACAGGATAGGCCAATGTTATCAACAACAAATTATACGGTTGCTTAAAATGGATTTTAAAATAGTTAACGAAAATTCACTTAGCGACATGAAAGTTCTGTATCGTATAATGAAATCAATTACACATCCTGAGAATTGCTTGGGTAGTTTACCAAATTTTATAAGATTTTAATTGATAGCACAATGATTTCTATTTAATACAATGTACATTCATTCTTCAGTTAGACCAATTTATGGATCAGTCAACATATTTATCATAGAAGATTAGGAAAGTAAACATAGGTTAGCTTACGTTAGGGGTTCTTTTGTCTAAAACCGTTTGATGTTTGGAAAATAAATTATTGACATTTGAAATCGAGTCCAAGAATTCCTCACCAGATATTGAACCTGATATGGATGTTATTCACAAAATATCAGCTACATACAAACGATTTCAAACGAAAGAATTCTTCAGGTTTAAATATGACAAACTTTCTTCCAATGATATAGACTGGTGCGGCAATAACTTCACTAAATATCAAAGAAGAACACCATTCTAAAACTGCAGCAACACTTAAAATATATAATAAATTTAATAAGGACGGATAATAATAAAAATGATATGCTGAATGCCCAGTCTACAATAAACATGAAGTCTAGAAGGAAACGACCATCATCCCAAGAAAGAGGAATAACAGAAACTCAGTCAGTGAGTTATAATCACTTGGGCAATCATGTATCTTTCGATATATGAGTAATGAAACAGATTTTTTTTCCAGCAATAGGCTGCCAATTCTTTCTGCGGTAGACCAATTACCATTGGCATTTAATGTACAGGTTTGTCCCGCTATTTACCCATAGCTGGCGAGAGAATAAGAGGATTCATACCTTTCCCAAGAATGAAATGGTTTCGATTGAAATAAGAACTCGGCTCTCCGAGCATTACTCAGAAGACTATTTATGCGTATATTTTAAGAGAAATATCTTACAAACTACCAATTACAAATAGGCTATTGGGATGGGTCGATTTCTCTCCAAACTACATAACTACTGCCTAGATGATTATTGCTTTCCAGATTGTTGGGCGTCCTCGTGTGTCGTCCCTGGTTTTAAGAAGTTTGCTGAACCTTTTGACCCTGTAACCACCGCCCTATCAATCGCCTGCCGCTTTTCGGCAAAGTCTTCGAGTCTTTAATAAATGCTGAACTGGTTAAGAATCTTACCACTCAATACCTACTTTCTGACAACCAGTAAGCATTCTGCTTCACTCGGTCTACTGCTGATGAGTTCACGGTCAAAATTGAATATATATATATATATATATATATATATATATATATATATATATATATATAATACTCTTGACAGGAAAAACGAAGCTCGAGATGTGGTTCTAGATATCTCGAAGGCGTTTGGCAGTTTGGCATACTAGGATTCTGTATAATCTTCAGGGACAGCGTATTACTGCTCGACGATTTGATTAAACCAGTGATTCCTTTAAAATCTTGAAATAAAGGTCCTTCTAAACGGGCACGATTCCAGATCCATCCTTACGAATGCGGGGATCGCCTAAGGATCTATCCTGGGCCCTATACAGTTTCCGATCTTCATCAATGATCTTCCTGATATCATCAGCTCCCAAGTAGGCATCTATACAGATGACAATACCATATAGCCCTATGTCAGTAAACCCGGCAGTGGACCTTTAATCAGTGGATAATTGACATAGGAAATGGCTTGTAAATGTTAATGCCTAAAGAACGAACCTGTGCTCATTTAGCCACTGCAGAGATAATTCCCTTGCATGCCATTAGCATGATTTATTCTAAACTACTGGAGAGTGTCTCTCTGCGACTTGTTGGCTTTAGAATGAATTGAAGTGGGACAACTACATTGAATAATTAGATGCATCGGCTGTAAATAATGTTGGCTCACTGTATTATGCCAGAAGGTTATTTTCTTGTCAGAGGCCATGCTACATATCTAAAATCTACGATTCGTTTGTTGTACACTCTCTGGTATGGTGCCCTAGCTGTTCATTGCGAGCATCTTGACCAAATCCAAAGAAGGAACTACAATGTAATCTATCCTGTCTTGGCATCTCGACTATAGTCATTTTCTCCCAGACATGATGTGGCTTTCCATAAATACTTTCATGGCGACTGACCTGACGAGATTTCTACCTGGTGCCTTGACTACAGAAATTTAATAGTCCTACAAGACTGGCATTTAGGTCCCACCCTTTTACCGCTGAAATAGTTAAATATAACCGCCACTTCTACGGCAACAGCTTCTTTTCTCCCCGCCTCTGGAATTGACTTCAGATTACTTGCTTCCTTATACGTACAACATTCCAAAATGTAAATGCAGCATCAATCGCCATATTCTGATGTCTTAAACTACGTTCATCTTTTATTCTTTCCTCATTACCATTATACACAGTTTTTTTTTCTCGCAGATTGACACAATGTAAACCCTGCGAACCAGTGGAACTCCCGTCTTGCTTGGGATGAAATGCTTAAAAAAAAGATGAATTACATTTCAAAACGGTACGAGAGAATTAGTTCAAAATTATAGTTCATACTACATTATTTGTGTAATTAAAAACTGATCTAGTACTTGTCCATAAGATAAAAATCAGGTATTTTCTTTCAAGCCTATGATGTTGTTAGGACATGTTACCCATACGACTAATATTTTCTTTAATACGCATTTACAGTTCTACATGAAGTGACAATTATACAGATAATAAGCAATTACGCACTTAAACACACGCACACACATAAACAGACACACGCACACACACATGCATACACACACATAGACACACAAATATATATATATATATATATATATATATATATATATATATATATATATATATATATATATATATATATATAATCCTAAAGAGCCACGCACTGGACGACATTTCGCTTTGTTCGAATGGTCTAGTTCTTTCTTTTCTTTTTTCACAATTTTTTCGTGGATAACAATTTGTTTTGATATACTTGCAAATTTTCCCATCCGGTTTTTTGTTTAACAACTGAGTATAATTATTAGTATAATATATATATATATATATATATATATATATATATATATATATATATATATATATATATATACACTCATACACGTTGTGTTGTCTATTTTATGTACTTTTGTTTTGTAACGTCTGATAAGTTTAATAACATTATCATTGAACGAAGAAAAATTCACAATATTGATCCATATTTTTTAATACAATCTAAGCTTTCGGCTTACATAAGCCATTATCAAAGATGTCAATTACAGCATATTAAGCAATATACGGACAAGACAGTGATGATAGTCTGTCATTGTTTACATAGATGGTTTCTAAGAATCGATAAACACGTGCATATAAGACGCTAGAAGCGAAAATCGCACCGCATCTTATGACGTCACACACGACCACACGATATATATACACTTATATATATATATATATATATATATATATATATATATATATATACGTATATATATATATATATGCGTATATATATATATATATATATATATATATACATATATATATATATATATATATATATATACAAATATATATATATACAAATTATATTGTCAAATTATATTGCTTGTTTTTATTTTTTTGTTTCTTATTTTATTTATTTATTTATTAACGTAGTACAAATTTGTTTATATCACTTATTTAACAGTTTTGTTTTGGTTTGGGAATTTAATTAAAGCTATTTGTTCAGTTTTGGGGTTGATTGTTGTAGTTCATTCTAAGTATTATTTTGGCGGGGACAGTTTTTAATTGATATCTTTATTTGGGATTGGTTTGTTTATTTTGTTTGGTTATATATATATATATATATTGTGGTTATATGCTATTACTACTAATGAAACCAAGATACAAAATTAACAAAAGATATCACGACTGAATAAGGCAATATAAAATGTAGGTGCAAAATTCTTTTCGAAAGGTATACAAACAAGTACCGGCGATATTACGCAGAGGACAATTGGAAATGAAAACGATATAAAAGTTACATTTGAGAATGAATGTTAAATCCATCATCAAGATAAGAAAATGTTAAAACTTGAAAGAATTTAAATTTCAGCTCTACGTATAGAAAGAGGAAATAGTAAAAAAGTTATAAGTGGAAATTGGAATATATTTTAAAATCAATATAAATATACTTGACGGATTAAGAAGAGTTACGGACTAAGAACTGTACAAGTGGTTGGCTTCGTCCATGTAGAGAAATCATATGAACAAATCTAGAAAAATATAGAATAGGTAAGCGAATTTAAAATTTTTTGTTATACACATATATCAACACAGCTAAATTGGAAGACAAAACTAATAAAAAAGAATCAGTCTGACTGCAGGCATAGTTGCAAATGATGACCTGTATTTGAAGATAAAAGAAAGAGGAAATTACAGAAAAGACAAGAGTATCAGATAGGAACTGAGTGACAGGAAGTTTTAAGAGCTCTTAGACTAGAAGCAACTACGCATCAGTCATGGCCTGATGAATTATATATTCGTAGATATTTCTCTCTTTCCGCCATAGGTGAATTGTGTTTATATCGGAATATTGAGTAATGTCAAAGGGATTTAAGCAAACTCGTTGTCAACTGATAGCAAAGCAAATATAAGGACCTAGCCATAAGGGATATATGGAATGAGATGTTTAATAAAATATTAAGACAGTGAAAAGTTTATGAGAAACGCTTTAATTGCAAATGGAGAAGCAATTTCAATTGGGGGTAACAAATGAAACAATAGAAAAATACAGATAATGGATGGAAATGAAAATTGCTTTTTTTGCCGTTGAGAAGGAATAAACTACGGAAATGACATATTCATCTTCTTGAACAGTTTTCATTATTTCATATTCTTCAGGGCTATATATAATAGATAAATTACCCAGGGCTTTCACTGATTTTCCTTGAATTCACAATGTCCTGTGAGTGTCAAATACTGTAAGTCCTGTTTTCTCTATTCTTTCTGATTCTAGCTATGAAACATTATTTTGTTCCGATTCTTCTAAAAATTTTCAATTTCCTTAAATCCACTCTCAGTTCGATCGAACCACATCCATCTTTCCTTAAGTAACCACTTAACCTGTGTGGAAATTATCATGTATTCGTTGTCATATAAGACGTTTGATATTACATAGCATTTCAGTTGACTTTTCTCTCTTTCTAACAAAATATTCCAGTATCTTAATACTTGATTAGCTTTTGTTCCAGTGATAGATTTCTGTGATTTCTTGAAATTCTATGATTTGTAGCTAGCATCTTGAGCTGTTCTGCATCATAGCAACAATTTATTCTGTCTTCTTATAATCTGTGGCTAGGAGAGCATTGAAAGAAATAGTGAATCTTATTGTGCGGTGATAACACCGGTCTTGCAATGCAGGACATTGGCTCAAAATGAGAACAACATTTCGATATGACATTAAGATGCAAACCATTGTTTTTAGCCATGTTTTTTCAGGACGTAGTGGAACATAACTCACTACATATTTCTTTTTTATTAATTTTTCCATGACTATATATAAATCGGGGTACAATATTGATTCTACGTGGAGATTATTTGACCAAATCTGAGCAGATCATCTGTTCTGTCTGAAAAAGTAAACACAAGAAAAATGCTGAAATATATCGGGGCAAACCTAGTGATGAAATTCCACAGGATGAGGACGTCTGTTTGCAGAATTCAAGGATGAAAGATATAAAGTCTCATCAAAAATTATGTGAGAACACATCAAGAGCCCAGACCACACTAGCTAAAGTGTAATTGTAAATGCAACTAAAATAGATATTTAAATTGATGTATGATACACTTAAATTGGCTTAAAACTGCAATAGTCTCTAATAAGGCGAAACTTAGGCTTACAGTAATCTGATGTTATACGATGTGCACTTAAATTAGACAATAACTTTATTTCATAAATTCACCCTTTATCTAGACCAATACCGTAACGAAAATATTATTCAAACATTTTTCTTCTTCGTGTTCTTCTTATTATTACTAATGTATTATTATTATTATTATTATTATTATTATTATTATTATATTCCTTCTCCTCCTCCCTCGTTCCTTAAAAGTAATTTGCGTATCAACGCTCTGATGTCGGGCTTATGAACCAGCTGACGAAGCATTCGTTAATGTCTCATAACACATTTATAGTTAACCAATTGGAAACTACAGAAGAAAAACCTATAATCCAAGTTTGTGTTCCATCGAAAAAAAATATGATTTTTTTTATTTCTTGCATTGTCTTTTTTCTTTTAATTATATAGGATAATTTCACAAGTGTGATTTCTTGTTTTCTTTGGACACCAAATATATCGGGAGTTCCCCTAGTACGCAGATGTGTTACAGAGGGTGAAAATGAGAGAAAAGACTGGCTTTAGGGGGTGGGTTGGAGGAAATGATTAAAGATGAAAGGGCTTCAAGACGACAGAAAATGGCGATTGACGTTGCATTTAAATTTTTGAAGCTTTTAGTTATCAGACAAGCAAATAAACGGAAGGTAGTTCCACTGTCAGGAAGTGATAGAAAAGAAACCGTTGGAGTAGAAGTGGCTGTTACATTTAACTATTTTAACAGTAAAGGGCGGGACCTAGATGCCAATGTGGTAGCACACTTAAATTCACGTCGTCGGGGCAAAAGCGAAAAAAGCTCGGCAGAACATTTGCCATGGAATGTTTTTCTTGAAAAAATAGAGGGTATCTACATCATGTCTGTGAGAAAGTGACTGAAGATGAGATGCCAAGTCAGGATAAATTACATTGTAGATATTTCTTTGGATTTTGTCACGAACCTCAATATGAATAGCAGGAACACCAGGAAATATATGGCAACAGTATTCTATACATGGCAGAATGGTAGATTTGTAAATGTGCAATATGGTCTCTGACGAGAAAAATCTTTTGCTATGATACAATAAATCAAAATTCCTTGCAGTAGATGCAGTTATTGATTCAATGTAGTTGTTCCAATTCAACTCAGTTGAAAACGTGAGACCACGAAACCGCAGTGAAACGCTCTCCAGGAGTCGGTATCAGCCATGGTGATGACGGGCAATGATGTATCTCTATTGTTATTAAATAATAGAAGTTTGATTTTGGAAACATTGAAATTTACAAGCCATTTCCTGCTTCAGTTAACCATTGATTAAAGGTTCTTTTTAATTAGCAGCGACCAGATTAACTTTGTCAGCTCTGACGGATTTGCTATTGAGACATCACTATAAGATAGTGTCATCTGCATAAATTCCATTTGGGAACTGATGATATTAAGAAGATCATTAATGAAGATCAGAAACAGCGTAGGACCCAAGATAGAGCCATGGGGGACACCCGCGTTCGTGTGAAAAGATCTGGAATTGAGCCCGTTCAGAACTTCATTTATTTCACGATTTGATAGGAATAGTTGGATTAAATTGTACAATCCCGCTGTAATACCGTAGCACTGAAGGTTACGTAGAAAACCAACATATCAAACCCAGTCAAACGCCTTGGAGATATCTAGAGAGACAGCTCGCGCTTCGCAGTTCTTATAATGAGCATTTATATATATATATATATATATATATATATATATGTCTCGAGCTGTTAACAATCAACTTCATTTGAATAAAGTAGTGCAAACAATATCGTTCTCTGATAATTATCCCTGTATTAAAATCAAGATTCAATTATCAACCAAGAAATATATGTTAGGAATTCTAGAAGAATTACGCATTTTACTTGGAAAATTGAAAGCGTCCAATATCATTATATATATATATATATATATATATATATATATATATATATATATATATATATATATATATATATATATTGAGGACTTAAAAGTAATTCCAGGCATGCATCTGAACAATAGTTTTTCGAGATTAATGTCTAGACTCATTCCAAAGAAGAAGTTCTTTCTTTCAATGTTATCTTTGCTGCTTCATTTCCAATGTGATAAATTATTAACCGCGACTGTTCGACCTTCGGTATCTTCACAGCTGCAGACAACTGGAGAATCTAATTGGAGAATGGACGAATCAATAAGGTTCATAGAAGGCAATAAATGTTTTCTGCTTTCCCCTCTAATTTTTTTAATGCATTCTCTTTCTTCTTTTTATGTAGTTCGCATATTCTGCATATCTAACGACGTCATATAGCAAATACTAATTGTTCGTAACTTCTCTTTCTTTCAGTTATGGCTTTTAATCAAATTGCAAAATTTTCTGAACACGGCAGAGAAAGATGCCTTCCGATGCAATTTGTGGGCTTGAAGATACAGAGCATAATGGACGCGAAATAGCAAGGTATATTTAACCAGTCTGATTCTTATACAATGAACGCGTTATAAACAACGTTTCTCTGGTTCATAAAGCAGACATTTAAACACTACATTGAGAGAATTATATTAAATAAAAGAATAAATATAGATTTTGTGCCAGGATATTTGGGATGTGGACCTATCATTGTTTACAGTTTTTATATTCTAACTAATGCTTTACTTTTGTTATAACAAAGATTATGTCGTTGTCTCATCTGGCCATTTTCAGGTATATTTTGATATATGTAACCTTCGGGGAATTGTGACTTCAACTATATAAATAGTGCAGAGATTTAAACCTTCAGTTCGTGAATATGTTGACTTAATAATTGTAATTTCATTCCGTCAGTCAGTTATGTGCCATGCGAAATACACACATAGCCGATAAAGTATCTTTCGATAAATGACTGAGGAGATAGTTTTTTCCCGCAGTAGGTTGCCATTACATTCTCCGGTAAACCAGTTGCCATTTAAGTCTGTAGTACCTGGTCTATCCTGCTATTTACTCTTAACTGGAGAGAGAAGACGAGGATTCGTAACTTTCCCAACGGTATTAGCACGTAAGTGAATGTAATGATTTCGACTAGAATTCGAACTCGGCTCTCCGATTTCAGTCATTCAGTTAATAATAAACGCATAATAAGTAGAAATGTGTCGAGCAGTAAATAATCATTACCAAAAGAAAAGAAGATGAGAGGACCTATGATATCGACCCCAGAATGCGAATAATTTACCAAAGTTTTCTTGGAATATTTCTGAAGGTTACACGGAGTTTATTCGCCAGATCGTAATGCTACGATCTTTACTTAAAAACGAAGAATGCCACGAAGCCTTTTAAAACAATATAGCAACAAAACAATTGTAATCATTCATTAAGTATATGTATATTAAAAAAAATTACCAAAAGTAATAAAACCTTAATTAACAATAAAACAATATAACCATTGCGCGAAAAATAGTTGCAGTTATATTGCTCTAACAAGGTCATATTCTATTGAAAAATAGCAAAATAATAAAATATTAAGGTATGTGGTATATTGAATTAAGTACATACACTGTGAACTATAACTCACGTGTTTAATTCCTTTATATATAATAGATTATAAAAGCTGGGATTTCAAAAAGACTTTTCAAAATTAAGCGTAACTAATATTAATTAATATAAATACACTCTTGTTCAAATTAACTGAAATATGGTAATTTTTAGAACCACTGGAATGAGAAGGGTGTAATCGATTTCTATTTTTCGTCAGGTTAGGTCATTTGCCGGGGCGTGTAGCAATACAAATCTGTTTTCAAGGTGCATGATGAAATTGGTTTGGCCTTGAAAATATTGCGTTATCCGTGATTGCATCAGATTTTTATTACGCCCTGGCACTATAGTCTCGACTGCCGATTATTTATCCTACAGCCATTTTCAGCGATGGACGTTACTGCAAGGAAGCATGTGAAAATGGTAATGCAGCACGAACACACTGGCATGCCTTACCAGTGAGTAAATCAAAGTACTATCAACTGGCTTGCAAACACCTCTGAGTTAAATTCAATCGAGAATCTGTGGTCAATCTGCAAGGAAAAACGTCCTGGAATGAGCATACGAAGTACTAACACTGTGCACTGTGTCATGTTTTAATGGAAAAATATGAAAAAAAAATAATAAGGGAATTATTCGTTTTGATTCATTTAATGTGCACATGGATGTACTTACTGACGTATCATGTTGAAACACCGGTACTCGTCCTATCATCGAAGTTAAAGTTAAGATTGGTCATTAAGCAGATGGGTGAACCCTTGGAATTACCAAGTGTTGTAAGTTTGGATGTGGTATAATATATACCAGCGGGGAATTAGAAATCGGAGCGCCGTTTTTCGAATTCCAGATGGATTCGTTTCATCCACTTACAAGCGAATACACCTAAGCGATCATGAGACCACAGTTGCGCCATATCCGTTCCTATAAACACCAGTTGCGTAAATGACACATGGTCTGAAGATCGCAGGATCAAACTCCCTATACATTATATACAAGATCGCTAAACCAAGGAGGCTATAGTATTAGGTTGGTGCAAAAATAATTTCGTTTTCTCACATAGTAACATATGTTAGAAAACGAAATTATTTTTGCACCAACCTAATATTAAACTCCACGATTTTCTGTGCGTTTATGTAATGTAATGTATACCAAAAATTACGCGTTCATTTTAAATTACTTCGTTATTTAATTAAAATAAAATCATAACGCGTTGAATATCTTTTATATATCAAGGACAGTTTAATGGGAAAGATTTACGAGAAAGTAGAAAAATGTTTTACTGTGACTCGGTTCGTACTCTATAAATTTATTGACTTATTTAGGCATCATATAAATATAGCCTTAGTCCGATGAACCAATAAAGTCTTAAAGTACGAAACGCGTCACACGTTTTTGCACTTTGTCATATATATATATATATATATATATATATATATGACAAATTGCATTCGATTAGCTGTTTGAAAATTTTCTCTTTCTGAGTTGTTACACTGGTAAACCTAAATGTCTGTCTCGATAATGTTGACATAGACCCATCTTAACTGCTGCTTAAGTAGGTGTCTATCTTTTGGTTATTCTTTCTTCGTGTGTGTGTGGTGAGGCGTACGCGCTCTCTCATTTGTGTTAGTGTTATATTGAATTTCCAGAACTTTTTAATTTATTTTCAAAGCCTGGTGAACTTTCTTGCCTTCCTTCTCATTGGAAATGGTCATCATTAGTTTAACATTGGGTGATAATATCTGAATGGCTTTTCTCAAGCTGATATTATTGTTTATTACGAGAAACATTCTTATTACTACAAATATTATTTTTAAGGAAAAATTGTGCAACTCAACTGGGAACAAACTTATATTCCTTTATTCATTAGAAAAGTTACATCAATGGACCAAACTTACAGCTTCTAGTTTTTCTTTTACAAAACGTTTTGGTTTGGACTAGTTATTATTAAATTCAGGGTTTCAATAGCAAGTCGAATAAGTGTACCAAGAAAAATAACGTTTATATTAATGAGAAATGGTCTCGGAATACTAAAAAAACATTCACAAATTATTGTCAGTTACGTTTCTGTTACGAAACGGAAGCTATCAAATATACATTCGTAGATGTCCCAAAGAAAAATGTGACTTCGTTAAATAGGTAATTATAAACCTGCTCTATCACGATAACTTCTTATGGCCAAACTTACAGCTGCAATTATCGGCTTTACAAAACATTTCTTTGATGGAAATATGGTTCCTTTTGGTATGCGGACTTTTTATTTCTTAAGAAATCTCTATCTAGTCTGGCTATTATTCATTTCACTGTATGCACGAAAACAACTTTTATAGTAATACAATCATCAGACGATGCAGGAAAACTTATGAATATTACATTTTCTCAAAGCAATTATTCTTTAAATAAAAACAACACTTATGAGCATTATACTATTACGTTGGTGCAAAAATAATGACGTAATAATGTCGTTTTTGACGTACATTCTAACGTCAAAAAACGACATTATTACGTCATTATTTTTGCACCAACCTAATAAATCAAATCAATTTATAAACATATACGGCTTTAGTTCTTTGTGGTTTTGATTTATGCAACGCTTGGTTTCGCTTGGAATATTTAGAATCTTTTGACTTATTCGATTTCTTCGAACAGCTGTCCCAATGTTTGATCATTATAGATCTTACAATGCTTGTAAAATCTTCACTATTATTTTTCTTCGTTACTCAGTGTTTGCATATAACACGTTTAGTTCTTTCAGACTAAATGACACAATTTTGAAGGTTGATCGTATTCATTCTAGTTCAGATTAATCAACCGAACTTGCTTAATTAAATATTTTAGAGTGACACTAATGCATTCAGCAAAATTAACAATTTTAGCCCTGAAAACTGCTTTTACTGTTGTTTAACAGTGGTAGAGAAAAATGCCTTAATGCACAGCCACTGTTTAAACGGTGGGTAAATACTCGTAACAATTTTTTGTATCTACCGTGAAAGATTACATAACAATTATTTGCGAATTTTGACTCGGGAGCTCAGGTAGAAGGGTTAAAGTTTTTCAGGAATACGGGACTCAAAGGGTTAAAGTGATTTTAACTGAGAGCTAGAAGGTGTATAGATTGAGAATGAAATTTTAAACTTTCAAAAATTGTCTGGACAGTGGAGTTTTAATTTTCAAATGCGAGGGACAAAATGCAACTATTAATATTCGTGGTTTGTAACATTAATAAATCGAAATTCTATATTTTTCTTTTGTAAATTCTTAGTCCAAATCGTTATTACGTTGTCTAACAATATCAAACGAAGAACTTAAATGTTATCAGCCTGTTATATAACTGGATTAAATTACCAAACTTCAGTTTTGGGGAGAGTAATTCTGGGACGGAGAAAAAATGTTTGTTTTACATTTTAAGACAAGTCAGGGAAAAATACTATATATATATATATATATATATATATATATATATATATATATATATATATATATATATATATATATATATATGTGTGTGTGTGTGTGTGTGTGTGTGTGTGTGTGTGTGTGTATCCGAGTTCGAATTCCATTTGATTCCTTTATATTCACTTATGTGCTATGCTTAGCGAAGGTATTAACGCTCATATTCTTCCAGCTTTGGGTAAGTAGCAGAACGGATTGGGTTCAATAGCCTTGGATGGCAACTAGAAGGACAACTCTGAATTTCAAACCTGCGGGAGGTCGATTGCACGTAGTGCAAAAGGTCTCAGTATTCGGACCTGCAAAAAGTGTCGTTGGCTATGCAAACCGTTACCACTATAATCAAATCTCATGTGCTGGTGAAGGCGTAGGAACTCAGCTGCTTGACCCTCATCCGTCAAATATGACACGGGAAAGGCCACCATATATATATATATATATATATATATATATATATATATATATATATATATATATATATATATATATATATTAATTTAACGAAAAACAGACCTCTTTAAGGCTGCATTATTTATAATTTATTTCAGCAGAGAATTTTCTTTTTCTCTGGATCTTCAGACTTTTAAATTTCAAAGGTAAAAAGGAGGAATGACTTTAAAATTTACACTTTTGAAGGGCAGTATTAAGCTTATATAAGGTGACATAGAGGGTGGTGAGGAATAATGTGAGAGACATGGTCGAGGTTAGAGAGGGTAGGTAGAGTTTTCAAATTTATTTTTATTCTTATTACAATGCCTGATATTGAGGAGGAAGTAGTAAGCATCAGACATTGACCTATTTAATGTGTCAACTTAACGGAAATGACATGGCAATATATATATATATATATATATCAAGTAGAACCTAACTGCCTTAAGCTCTTTATTCATCTAGTATTACCGAATGTGAGAAACACTGACAGAAAGGCAAAGAGTGCAGTCTTCTTAACCTGTTCAAGGAAATCTCACAGATGAGAATTGTCCCAAAATAATCAATGTAAGGAAAATCCATTTTTTTAGTTTCGTGTCAAACTCAAAATCAAAATGATATTCCCAATGTGAAGCAATGGCACTAGCGCAACTAGTTGATTCCCTTAGCCATAATACTGTAGAAAGTGAATGCCAAACTGTCATTGTGCGAAATCTGCAGAAACGTTATTATTCTCTTTTAAGCAGTGGGGATATCATTAGTCCCACCTTGGTCGTATTCTCCTCTGCATTATGCTACGGCCCATCAGACATAAGACGTTGTCTGAAGCGTTATCCTAGGCAAGATGAAAAATGCATGAGGAAAGAAATGGTTTTCTTTTCCTTTCGCCAGATGAACGTCATAAATTTTACTTTCCAACGCCTTGGTTTTGATGGGCCGATCAGAACCGACATTTTTGGAATACTTTCAACCTAACTACTGGATGCCACCAACATCTCTAATACAGATAGCAGCACTGTCTTCTGCGTAAGAATAAATACTGTCAAGTCAAAGAGGGTATTATCAGATTTTTGTTGGAATATAAATGATTACGCTTAAAATCTCTTGACGAATGATGGCTTACAAGTTAAAAAATAGCGTTTCATAACTAAGCGATTAGTATATCTAGTATATTTACTACGGATTAGTTTCTTATGATTTATCTTATATTATTCTGATTAAATATGAATAATAAATACGAATTATAATCCCACAATAGAAACATGATAAGACGTTGTCATTGATTTTCCTAAATACACCCTTGTGCAAATTAATTCAAACAAAACGAAAAATTACTTTATCATTCTATATTTTTGCTTGGTGCAAAATAATGTCGTTTTTTGACGTTCAATTTCAAAAGAAAAACGACATTATTTTTGCACCAACCTAATATTTATTTGTTTTCCAACGAAACATGACTCAATGCACATGTTAGTACTTCATATGCTTATTTCACGAAATGTCTGACCACAGATTGACCACAGATTCCCGACTGGATGTAAATCTGGAGAGTTTCCGGGCCAGTACTTTGATTTGCTCACTGTTATGGCTTGATAGTGTGTGCGTGCAAAGTTACAATTTTTGTATGCTTCCGTGAAGTAATGTCTATCATAGAAAATGGCCGGAGGAAAAATAATTTACGAAGATATTTTAAAATTTAAATGAATTAGAATGCATTCGAAATTCTACGAATTAAAAAGTAAAAACTAACGTTAATAATTCTTATTCCCGATTCTGATTACCGATCGTTTTAACTTCTTGTATGTATTTTCAAAATTTCTATTCTCTTGAATTTATTTCATATCTAAAATAAATAAAAGCGTAACTTGAATAGTAAAAAAACGAAGTAAATTTGAAAGAAGAATAGTAAATACAAATATTTAAATCATTCGGTTTTAATTTTTAATTCTGCTGATACTTTCGAAACGCAATACATATGTAGCGTCACCAGTTATGGCGGCACTACGTTTTTATTAACGATATTGCAACGTACAAAATTCAAGTAATAATAAGAACAACTCCAGTTTGTTAACCAACAGATATATATTGGATAAAATACAACAACAAGCATGAAATAATTTGTTATTCACAATGTAGATTAAAGAGAATGAAGTTGTTCCCCTTTAACTGTAGATTGATTGTAATTAATTGTTCGAAGAAAGTTCTCTCGATAGATAAATGTTCCGAAATAATGATTAGAGCATAGTTTGCACGTTAAGAATGAATATCACGAAGAATACAATTGCTTGGTATGTGTTGTGGATAAACTGGTTTGAATCATCAAAGTTCTGGTAAATTGTACTTGGCGAAAGTACCAGAGAGAAAATGTAAGTTTGTAGTTACGAAATTCTGTGTCTGTGTGTGCGTTGAGCAAGATCGTGGATTTGTGTTGACGGCTGTAATCTTACTGGATCTAACTGGCGACTTACGAAAAGTTGCCCTATTAAGGAAAAAAGGTAGGCACCCACGAAACTGCGGGAAAACTTGATCTTGCATTAAAAATATAAAAGTATGCTCAGAACCAAAACATTCAAAGGAACGACTGCGATGGCTAAATTGTCCTATACATAGGTAGTAGTAATTGATTAGCCAATCGCAGGCGAATAAAATGTGGGCGTGGAAAACATAGCAATCGCTATACATATATGTATTTTTAATATTATTATTCTCTTGAATTTATTTTCACATCAATAGTAAATAAAAGCATATCTTTAAAAATGAATATTAAGATAACAAATTAAATATAAAAGATGAAGAATATTAAGTATTTGTCCAAAAGTTTAATATTTATTTATTCAAATAGTAGTGTGTGTACGTGTGTGTATCCGAGTAAAACTAAAAACTACAATAATGACGACAAAATAGATATATATATACAGACTCAGCAATACCCTATATATTGTCTATATGTATGTGCGTGTGTATTCTTGACTTATGAATATTTTTTGGTAATTTTATGTAAAAAAATTTTCATTCAATTTTTTAAAATTAAAAAATATATGGGTTAGTAATTCGCATAAAATGTAAACAATTTAAAATTAAGTTTATTAATTAAGTATATATATATATATATATATATATATATATATATATATATATATATATATATATAAGAAACGACAACATTATATCTGTATATGTCAACGAGTCTATTTAATTTAGAAACTTTATTAAGGCAAGAGTAGAATTTTTATTAATTAATCAGTATTTATATAGAGAAACGTGCAGATACATACAATACCGTTTAATTTCCAAATGGTGACTTAGAAAACGCTATGGGGTAATCTAAGGGGGAGAATAAGTGACGCCATTTTTCGGTTCATTCAAAAAATTAATTTAATGCTGTTCTTATGATAAATAAAATTCGTTCACGAGGCTTCATAAAGCTCCCCAAGGAATGAAACGCGTTGACATAAAACATTTTTCTTTTGTCTTTTATTTCTGTTATCTCTACATATATATTTATATCTGATCTTTCCCAGACAAATATATATGGAGTATATTTCCTATATTCCTTCTTAGATATGAAAAAAAAAAATTCATTAAATCCTATAAATGATAAGGAAAACAATCAATGGCAATTATAAAACATGTGAGAGATTCGTCGGATTTTCTGATATTACAATCTGTTGGGTTATTTCATGTCGAAATCGTTTTATCTACTTACGAATATATATAGACATTGATTGTTGTTTCTATACTTGAGCCTATAACATCAGTCATCCATCCTCGAGAGAGTAAGCACCAAGCTGGTCTTTGGTTCCATTTGGAGAGGTCTTTTCTCATGAATGTATACAGTCGACATACCCTCACTGAAATAGAAATAATAAAATGAACATTTTTAACAATGCACATTAATAATATAAGTTATATGACAGAAAATTCCTTCTTACAGAAGAGAATAATAGATGCGGTATATATTTCCTTACGACATCGCAAACTTTCAGATTATCAAATCAAGTAAGAATGTTACAGCTTTGCTCTTTTATCCGAATTCCGAACCTCACACCTCCACTGTTTTAATAACACTATTCTGTGAAATTTATGAAATTGTTTTTTTTTTTTTTTTTTTTTTCTAGTGCGTTGTCATTAACGCGGGTAACTGAAGACGCTGAACGCAAAACAGTGGACATGCTGGTTCAATTTAATTTTTGAAAAAAGCGTTATATTTAACTTAGAGCAAGACAGAACGTCCAATATTAAAGATAAACGCTTTGATAACATCGCATTGAAATCATCTCTGGATATTTGACTTGGTCAAATCTAGAAAAAGCGTTGTCGTTATTAAACAAGATGAAAGAAAATCATTATTATGGGCATTCGAAAATACGAAAAAGTTCGACGAAGCGAGTTCTAATTGAGCATGTGTTTTCCATTTTTATAGTTAGTATAAATACCCTTTAAAATGTACGCGTTCTTTTTCCTGAACATTATACTGTGAGAATCATATTAAAATATCTATTTAATATATGCACGTTAATTACTGCTAGAGTATAACCCATTAGTGATCGAGAAAATATATGTGAGTAACCAATCTTCTTTTAGATGTTACAAAGGAGAGAAGTTTGGCCCGCTGCTCCTACAACCTCTAGATTAAGAAATCAATCAGAGGCGGTTCCCCAATTTTCACTTTCATATTTGAAAATAAATGCTTGCAATGAGAATTTCCTCCCAGAAAAAATACCAAGTTAGATCGTGCTTATTTCTTTGATTCTCACCTGATTCTTCTGCCGCTATAGCCCATAGGAATCATTTCTTCCGTCTGTACCAGAGCGACATGTTTGCAACAGACGTCTCTTTGTCTCTGCTCGTAATGAGTGCAAGCGTATGATCAATAAAGCAAAGTTACTGTTTGCTGACATAATGAAACAATTTATTGCATCTCGCAAGTTTGGTTGTAAATATTATTACCAGCTCTGCAAGATTGTACTGAACAACAGCAAATCCGCAATATAAGGCTGAATGCTTTGTCCACATCAACACTTGAAATCCGATGTACCCATACCTGATTTTCCCCATAGAACTGGGGCTCTACTGTGTGAGATGTAAATAAACCCGTCGATGGCATTGGACATATTCTCTAAATTAGACCTATATAATGCAAGTAGTTGTGGCCGTAGTAGTAAGGAAATGTGCTCCTGAGCGGGCTGCCGTTCTCTCCTAAATATACAACTATTTCCTCGGTGATTCTTGCTTTCCAGTCTGTTGGAATCCTCCTCTGTTGTCCCTGTTTTTAAAGATTTTGGAGAACATTCTGGCCCCGCTAACTACAATTCTATCGGTCTCTTACCGCTCTTCGGATGTTTTCGAGGTTTTAATCAATGCAGAAATTGTTACGCATCTTAACTCCCACGAATCTCCTCTTTAACACACAATATGTTTTCCGCTCTGCACGGTCTACCACTGACATGCTTAGTGCCATAAATGAATACGTATACCAAGCTCTTGATATTAACGGCGAAGCATGAACTCTGGATCTAGATATCTCGTAGGCATTTGACAGGGTTTGGCATGCTGACCTTCTATGTAAGCTTCAGGAATACAGTATTACAGGACCATTATTTGGTTAAATCAAATCATTCCTATCAAACCGTGATATAAAGGTCGTTGGGAACGGGTTCTCTTCCAGTTCCTTTCACACAAACGCTGCCGTTCCGCAAGGCTCTATCCTGGGTCCTACACTGTTTCTGGTCTTCATCAGTGATTTCCTGATGTCATCAGTTCTCATCTAGGCATCTTTGCAGAGAACACCACAATTTACTCCTGTCTCAATGGTAAATTAGGCAGTGCTATTACAGTTAATCTGGCCATTGGTTTAAAAACCGTCTCCACTCTGCGGTTGACTGGGGCAGGAAATGCCTTGTAAATTTTAATGTCTCCAAAACAAAATGGCTCTCATTTAACCACCATAGAGAAATATCTCTCCCTCCATTCAGCATGGTTGAAGATCAACTTCACGAGGGTGCCTCACTGCTCCTTCTTGGTCTCAGGGTTTCCATTGACCAGAGGTTGAACAACTACATTGAATCAATAGCTGCATCTACGTTAAGGAACGTTGTTTCTCTGTGCCGCGTCAGAAGTTTTCTATTTTGAGTCCATTCTTCAAATCTAGAAATCAACCATTCTTCCCTGCATTGGATACTGTTGCCATATATGGTCTGGACAAAATCCAAAGTTTGATATGCAATATGATCGGTCCTGACTTAGCAGCTCGACTGCAGTCACTTTCTCACCAACGTGATGTGCCCCCCCCTCTGTCTTTTCGACAAATACTTTCATGGCAACTGCTCCGACTGAATGAATTTAAGCGTACCGCTAGGTTGGCATCTCAGTCCTACCCGTATATGTAACCGTCTCTTCTACTCCAACAGATTCTTCTCTCTCACTTCCCGACAATGGAACACTCTTACTTTCTTCCTTGACAACTATAATCTTTAAAAGTTTATATGTAATATCAATCGACATCTTCTCATGTCTTGATTACCGT
>OZ010571.1:144903375-144910875 GCA_963932145.1 Acanthosepion lycidas | reverse complement strand
CAACAACAAACGAGTGAATTTGATTTTTTGCAATTTTTTTTTTTGAATCTATACTAAGAGAGAATTAGTCTGAATTGAATATTGATGTAATGAATATGCATACACCTGGGTTCCCACCTCACAGCAATATAATTGTCTGGTTCCAGCCATAAATACAGACTGATGTGAAGGTATTACGTTGGTGCAAAAATAATATCGTTTTTTGACGTATTTTTTAACGTCAAAAAACGATATTATTTTTGCACCAACCTAATACATGGATGACGCCTATTGCCTACCACTGTGACGAGGACCAATCCATTACAGTTACCTGCTAGATTGTCCTACCAGGTTACAGTAGTTAACACCCAATTTGCTTCTACGAAAAAATATATCCCTTTCCGGGACATAGCAAACATATAAATGCTTATACATTGCAGCAAGAAGAGTTGCTATTTTTAGGACACGTAAAAAGGCTTTGGGAATTAACCACTCACACACTTGATATATTTAATGCCATTTAAACAAACTGAACTAGCGATTAACTTACCTAAAACGCCTTTAATCGCAGAATTAGTGAAAGAGATTGTTAAAAGACGCAGCTTAATAAGAGCTAAAAAGAATAGTGAGATATGGAGAGCCGTGATTTCCCATGTCTTGAAATCATAGATTAAGCCTTTGTATCTTAGAAGACAATAGTTCCTTCTAGTCACTTATGCAATAACATCTTTCAAGAGACAATTCTAATACTTATTATAGGAATACTAAGATAAATAAGATAAATAGAATAATCTATGAAATAATATAGTTGAATACATTCTCGGAGCAAGCTGGAAGATTATTCCTTTAATCACTTCAAAAATACTGCTGAATTTTTTTATAAATTGAAAGTAAATAGTCATAGAAAAATGAGAAACCGGGAACTTTTCACATGGCCTTAATTCAACATCAACTTACAGAATAAATAAGCTGTTTTATTAAGCTTTTTCGAATTGGTCAGATAGTAGTCACCATAGAGACAGGAAATTCCATTTCTTAAATTTATACCAACATTTCATATTCCTCCATCTCCTGCGTCACATTCGTATCGGGAATATCCAATTTATGCCATTAACTTTTACTGTGCAGAAAGCAATGGCTGACTACGTATAATTAAAGATCGTGACCAGGAGAGTCGGCCTTTAATTATCTACAGCAAAAGACAAAATAACATTGGCTAGAATCGTATTGATATTAAAGAATTAGAAGACGCATAGACACCAAATCAGTTCAGTGTTCTATATCTTTAATATTGTATGAGAACAGGAAAGCAATGTTTTAATATAACGTCAAGAGAAACAATATGCAAGACCTCACCTAGACTAGGCACATCGATAAATGTATTCTTGCGTATTTGCAATGTCATTCGAGATCAGGTTATGATATTGTTGCAACCTAGGGGAGGATAATGAATAGAATAATTAAACGAAGGTTGGTAATGAACGATAATGCTGAAAACATTAACAACACATATAAGATTTGTCAGTGGCGCGTAGAAGAAGTAGTCAACTGCTAGAAGTGGGTCAAATGGATTCCATAATGAATCTCCAAATGTACGATATTTACCAACCGACCCATGCGGTCAGATGTGGAACAAGGCCGAATTTAATGTGGGGTATCTGAGCCCGTAGGTTCGGTTAAAACTTCCCCGTAGAGCTCGTATAAAACTGGGTCGTGTAGCAGTTTCCCAAACGAGATTCTGTCCTTCAACTGAGCCTCGTCTGGGAATCCTCACTGCTCTGAGGAAGAGAGTTTGACCAGCACAGCTAAAGCCGAATCTTCAACTGCAGACCAACATACAGTATTTACTACTGTATTTCCGTGAATATGGGGAACTATATGGGATTATTTACTACTGTATTTATGTGAATATGGAGATATACCAATTATCGTCCGTTATCAACAGATGTAGACTGCATTTGACTATGAATTCCAGTTTCCATCAAAACCTCATGTAGGTTGTTGTAGATTATGTGTACTCATTTAACATGCATTAGTTCTCTTGTTCACCTAAACACGTCACTGGCCTGTGACACCTACATTGATAGCAACCATCCATGGACTCAGATGCGCAAATCTGAGTGAATATTCCTGCATCATTAGGTATATGTTTATTGTTAAAAACTGATCATAAATTTCCATGTGAGTATATTAGAAACTTCTGATAAATAACTTTCCCAACATGTGTCCAATAAATAGTATATTGGATGTAATGAGGGATATATGGACAGATGTCAAGACGATATACAAAACACAACTTTAGAGTTTCCTTGGCCACTTGGAAAATGAATAAGCAGGCCTTGATATGGACGAGCAATCATTAGATCAAACACTTATTAATTTACCTTTGGCGAGTCAGTGTACACGGATGGAATTTAGAGGAATAATGAGGAGAGTAATGGAAAAATATTACAATTTACTCTCGCTAAATTTATCCACCAGAATATACTTATGCAAGTATAAAATTACTGGTTGTTTTGAATCTTTAATTCATTGTAGCAACTGTTAGTGTTTTTCCGCTAGAACATGCTCTAAAATGCTTATTGGCTGTATCCATTTATAATGATTTAAAATGCATCAAAATGACTTTTATGACATAATATATAAACTGAAAAATCTTTTATTTGGTGAGTTCTTTGGGACGTATTAGGTCATATATCTCCACTTCTCTATTCCTCATATCTCTAAGGAGTTACAATTTTTTTCTGCTAATCTTACCTTAAAAATGTCCTCGGAAAGTTAAATCTCCTTCATCTTTCCTCGTTATGTGTCCAAGGAATATTAACTATGTTCATTCTATCCAGTTTAAAATACCTTTCGAGTTCCTATTTAGATAAAAACTTCAACATGTTTCATATATGCTGTCCATGGGGTTCCTCGCAAATTTCTGTAGAACCACATTTCTGAACACACACACACATATATATATACATATATATATATATATATATATATATATATATATATATATATATATATATATATATATATATATATAAAACCTACTGTTTGCCATTTTTAAAAGATTCGTAATAGAAGGATTTGTCTACTCTCTAGATATGTTCAACAGCCACAGTGGGGCTATCGTAAAGGAGCTAAAATACTAACAGACCTATCTGGGGGAGCAATCTTAACTGTATAAGATAAGGTAATGATGGCGAGGCGAGGTAGTAAATGATAGCGATTAAAGCGAATTACTTATCAACTGTTACAAGACAGAATACATGATGGTCAGCAGGAGAAAAAAATCACACAGTGCGAACTATAAATTGGAGTTCTGAAGAGTAAACAAGTTTACAATGTAAAATACCCGTGAAGTGTTTTAACAGAGGATTGAAAATGGGGCACCAAAATCTGATTCCTTATTGTATTAGTGAATGGTGCATTCAAGAAAAGAATCAAAGTTCTAAGGAACAGGAATATTTTTTAGAAACAGAGAGAAGAGTGCCGAATTACCGAAAAAAAAACAATGAAGAAGACCCAGGATGTAACAGATATATGGTTCTACAGAAGGATACTTGTAATTCTATGTACAGAACGATTAAAAAACGTGAAAGTATTCCAGACCATTATAACGAAAAAACACTTTTACTCAGAAAGGTATTACCGATCATGATAACGAAAAAACACTCATACTCAGAAGGGTGTTACAGACCTTTATGACGTAAAAAAACAGTTGTACACAGAAAGGTATTACCGACCATTATAACGAAAAAACCACATACTCAGAAACCGAAAGCTACAACTGGAAAGTGGGGGCACTGCGTTCCCCATACTTTCGATCATGTATCAGATCTAATCTACGCTTAGAATATCACCATAATGAGAATGGAGAGATTGGAAAGCTTAACTCTAACAGGGCATAACTGGGGTAGGTAGGGAAGGTAGCGAGCTGCCTATTTCTGGAGCCTCTGTGAATGAATGGTGGAGTAGGAGACGATAGTCTTGGCAATGGGAGAATAACTGCTAAGACCGCGAAACGTAGAAGTCTTTGGAAACCCATGATCGGCCGTGTCTAAAAAGTAGACGGCACAAAGAAGAATTAAGCAGCCAGTATATCTTGAAATATATTTATACCGGGTGTAACCTTTGTATCTTAGAAATGATTAAAGATATCTTACCGAATGAAGTTTTTATAACTCTATTATACACTACTTTGAACAATAAAAATTATTATTTTCCAAGCTTAACAGAAGAATCGCAATGAAATCGACCATAAAAAGAAAATGACATGTTCATCATTAAATAAACATAACTAAAGGTCATGAAGTATTGAAATACAGTTCAAACAAACCCACACCCACACCCACACACATCCACACACACACACACATATATATATATATATATATATATATATATATATATATATATATATATATATATATATATATATAAATATATAAAAGTGAAGATAGAAGTCAATACTTAGAGGCGACAGTCTGTTCCATGCTATATGCAATCGTCAGGCCACATATGCTCTTATTTTTCTCGGCTATTTATATATATACCGGTTAGTGGTGCATTGTGGGTATTCTATTATGGCGGTTATTTTACCGGAAGTCGTTTGTTTATTTATTTGGGTCAAATTATATTGCTTGTTTTTATTTTTTATTTTTTGTTTCTTATTTTATTTATTTATTTATTTATTAACGTAGTAAAAATTTGTTTATATCACTTATTTAACAGTTTTGTTTTGGTTTGAGAATTTAATTAAAGCTATTTGTTCAATTTTGGGGTTGATTGTTGTAGTTCATTCTAACTATTATTTCGTCGGGAACAGTTTTTAATTGAATACCTTTATTTGGGATTGGTTTGTTTACTTATTTACTTGGATGAATTTAGGTCAATTTATTTTACTTGTATATATTCTCTTTTCGGTTTTAGATTTTTAAGTAACATAGTATTTATTTATTTATTTATTTTTATTTTATTTCAAATTTTTTTTTTTTTGTTATTTTGGTTATTAGTATATTTATTTGTTTTTATTTTTTACGTTTTTCATTTTTTAGGTTACGTAGTAAAAATTTATTTTCCTGTCTGCATTTTGAGATGAGCTCGGATCTTTTATTTAATAATTTATTTTGGTCGGGGAAAGTAATGATAGCTATTTTTTCCTCCAAGCAAAGTTTGCAAGTTTTCGATTGGTTGTTGTAGGCTAATGACTTTTTCCTTATCTTCCAAGATATTTTTGGTGTGATGCTTTCTAAGTATATCTGGGAAATTAAAAACAAAACGCACATCACACCAAAAATATCTTGGAAGATATGAAAAAAATCATCAGCCTACAACAAACAATCAAAAACATGCAAACTTTGCTTGGAGGAAAAATAGCTATCATTACTTTTACGTTTGTTACGAAACGTTGTAACAAATATAGCGACCAAGATGAGGACACTAGTCCGAATAATGTAAATAATGTACATAATACCTTATCTCAGAAATATAGACAGATATGAATGCATTTAATAATAGGGGAGATATTGTACGTTAAACTTGTTTCGCATGTAGTCTAGGAGAATAAAAATTCTGAATTCAAAACATGAGTAGGATCCATTTGTGACCTGGTAGCACACAATTTATTTCCAAATGTGGGGTTGCTTCTAATAAGGTCATATGTGTAAGTAGTATGGTGCTTCGGCTCTAGGACCTGCGCTGTAGAATCTTGAAGAAGAAAGGAGTTATATATATATATATATATATATATATATATATATATATATTGTTAATATAACCATAACATCTTCGAGCGCTAGGTTTGGAGAGGGTAGAATGGCGATCAACCTTTTTTAGCGGACTCAGCATTTTTCAATCTGCTAGTATGAATCGTCTTCAAGAAGCGAAAGCAATATCTAAAAGTCAATCTAACAGGAATCTCACCCGACAGTCCTTACTCTTGCTCCATATGCGGCATTATTTGTAAATCACTAGCGGGTCTAAAGTGTCATTTAAGATTAAGGCTCAATATTTCATAAGGCGCAAAACTTGGTTGGAAGCAGACACAGAGAAGGGTAGGTCGAGTCCAATAGGTTCACTCGGAAAAATAATTCCACACTTGTCTCGATCTCTAGTACGACGCACACTGTCTCAACACCTTTTAAATGAGCGTACTATGGTTTTTATACACCTGACCTAGACAACACTTAGCCAATGATCGCCCAGAACCAGCAAATAAAAATGGCTACAAACAACACCACCACCGTAAGCACGAAGTGCTGTCAGATTCACCGTCCGCCCAAAGCTCGTCGATTCACCGTCTCCACACTTCCTTGCAAAACATACACATGGCCTTTTAGGTGGCTGATGTAAGTCACCGCTAAAAGTTGTCAGCTCCTCATACGTCGAAATCGACGGGAGAGTCCATTATACATATATATATATATATATATATATATATATATATTATCACCAGACTTTGTCAGCAGAGATTTGTGACACTATTTACGTCGCTAGAAAGAAAGAAGAAAAAAAAAGAAAGGCGAGAATTAAATTTAGGTGATAAGAAGCCATCAAGAAAAGGACACTAAGCGGTGTTATTTTTCTGACAGGGAAAGTCCGAAGGTTTTTATTTCCATTGTCGAGAAGGTGAAACACGGAATTTAATCTGATTTATGTTACGGGGCGGCGAGTAAGATATATCCAATCTGCCCATGGCAATGAAAAAGAAAAGATGTTTTTCAAGCTGGACAAGAGACCTCCCGCAGGGTGCTTAGAGATAAAAATTAATTAGGTCAAGCTTGACCGAAACCAAAATGTCCGTGGAACCACCACCATGTCATTTGGGAAAAACACCTGTTTATCGTCAGGGCTGGCTATGATAGCGAAATTATTTTATCAGAACAATTAATTAACAACAGAATGCAAATACGTCCAATTGACCACCCACTTGTTTCGCGAAGGCCACGGGTGATAAAATCCAAGTGACATTTGATAAGAGTCTAAGGTTTGTTGTCGGGCAGAAGGAAAGAAAGAGAAAGAAAAGAAAAAGAAAAAAAAAGAAAAAGGAAGATAATTTTTTTTTCTTTGAGCAAGAATTTTTAAACCGAGGCTAGTAAGCGCCCATTAGCTAGATGGTGGCTGAGCGTTAGGCGGAGGTAATCATGTGAAGAAGGAGGGGAGGCCTGTTGCGCCCCCCTGATTGGATAGGTGTGAGATGCCACTGTGAGAAAGAGGGGAAACCCGTTGACACCCTCTGAGGGCATGGTGAGATACCAATATGAGAACAAAAGAAGGTGGGAAGAGGAAAGACTTTCAAAAATGGAAAATAATAAAATTTTCCTGACCAAAAACAATGGATCGTGGATTTAGAATTATCAAGGAACCTCAAACCCCGACAAGCCCAGCCCGATTTTGGTCGGCGTCCATATAAGCAGAGTCGCAGCGAGTGAAAACCAGTTCAGTACCAGTTCGAGTTCCAGTTGAGAGGCAGTTGAGTGAAGTTCGCAGTTGGAGTTGCACCCACCTCGCAGATAGCTGACTTGA